>VZQC01000144.1:1967609-2125174 GCA_009823505.1 Rhizomys pruinosus | reverse complement strand
TGTTTGGATGGTTATGTTTTAATCCATGAATTACATTTCTTTCTGTTAAATATGAAGGGTCTTACTGTGGCTTATAAACATCTCCTAACCATAGGGAGGGATGTAAGCTTGTGGATCCATGTGGGTTTTCCTCCAAGGAGAGACTAATAACCAATTAGATTTGGGATATGCAGGCATGTCTGCCACTGATGCACAAGTATTTCGAGGCAGGTGAGGGTAGTGAGTGTGGTGCTGATGGAGGAGTTCTTGCTTGACTCAAGGAGACCTATATTTGCTTTATTTGTTTAGTGGCATTTGTAACACTCTCTGGTATTCCAGGACCATCTGTACTCTTGCAAGTGTGGTCTCAATACATCTTCCCATGCTTACATCAGGTCTTTGACAGCAGGGCCTTACCGCCTTCTTCTTGCAGGTATCCCAGTTTAGAGGCAAGGAGCCTTTACCTCTTTGTGGGGGCTTGGATCCCCTGGCCAAACATCTCCTTGGTAGATAATCCATGCTGATTATCAGAGCTCCTGTTATTAATATATTTTGCTTTAAGTGCCACAGTTAAGGAGACTTTAGTATTTATTTGGTTTGAATAGAGAATAATCCTTTTCACAGTTCCTATGTCTATTAGTTATTAAAGAAGGCAGTTTTACTTATTTTATAAGAGATTCCTCTATAACAGTTGGCTCCATTTACAGTTGGAGAGCGACCATCATCTCCATATTTTCCTTGTTTTATGGGGGGAGGTAAGAAAGTCTCTCGTATTTAAAACTTTGCAAGCACCTAGAAGTAAGTTTCATTAGGACTCATTATAAAATAGTTGTTTAAAGTAGGATCCCAGAGGGTTTGATGTTTGTAGCATCTGAGGCTTTCTCTCCTTTCACTGTTCAGAGGCCAACCTCTGCTGCACTTTCTGGTCATCCTAACACAATGCAAAGCTGTTTTTTTTTCTCAGTCAGTTAAGTTGGTTAATTTTAACCTGTTGGACATACAAATCTTTTCCTCAGTTAGTTTTAAGATTTGATTGCAATGTTTTGCAGGTTTATCTTCTATCTGTATCCGCCTTTTTTATTTTAGGTTTTGTTTTTGACCCATGAGTTCAAAAAAAGCAGTTGTATTATATAATGCTTTAGTGGAAAGTCAAGGCCAGATTTCATGTAATCTCCCATGCTCTTTTGGGTGACTGATGTGATAACTTGGGAAGCAAACTCAATTTTTAAGTTAAACTCATCTTATAGGCGAATAGCAATGCTACAAGGTGATACTGTACAATAGAAAAATTATGAGAACTTTGTATTGTGCCAATCCCAAAGTTATTGTTATACAATTTAAGTAAAAACAACTGTGGAACGAAGTTTATATCTCCAATTTAACTCGATGCATTACCGTTTTTTTATCAGAGCCTTTAAACCACATGTTGTTTATATACACATATTTCCTTTTACTAGGTCCTAAAACACCATGTAACCTATAGACAGAGTCTGGGCAAAACTGGAACTTGTTGAACTCATGTCAACTAAATATGCATTAACTGAATATATACAGTGTCCCTCTCCCGCCCCCCCCTTCCTGATTCACCATTTCAGCTCGTTTTCTGATGCAGTCTTTCTGTTGTCTTTTAATATGCATTCCCTCTCCAAAATAAAAAAAAATATTATAACTGGGTATTGACACTACATCACACATATGAGGGTTACCATTTGTTCATTTGTTTTTTTCTGGGACTGTGTTACTTCACTACATCATGTCTTCTAGCTCCATCCATTTACTGCAAGTACCATGATGTGTCTTTCTCTTTACCACCGCATAGAATTTCCATTGTGTACATGTCCACATTTTCTTATTCTACTCTCATGCTTTTGGTGGCACCTGGGTGGTTCCAGTTTTTGCTATTGTGAACAGAGTGTCATAAATAGAGCTGTGCATGTTTGTATCTCTGCAGTAAGATGGTCTTTGGGTATTATACCCGGCGTGGTATGATGGGTCAAATGCGGTTCATAGTTTAGGGTTTTTTGATCTTCTAGCCTTTCCCCCTGCTTCCATGAGTGGCTGTACAATTTTACATTCCCCCAGCAATGGACTGGAAGTGTTCCCCTTCCCCACCACTTCTCCAGCATCTGTGTCTATACCAAAGTAACCTACCATAACAATTAGTACTGTTTAAATACCTATATATCTAATTACTTGTGCTTCATTAGTAGGATTAAAAGGTTACTAATGGACACACTGTCAGCCCATGAAAGGAAACAGCCAAAATTGACCAGAGTCCAAGACAACAACTCCAGAGAAAGTAGACTGTTTTGTTTCTCATCCAACTATGCCCCTTTTCTAAGCCTAGGGAACAATCTGCAGAAGAGGGGGTATGGTAGAATGTAAGGGCTGCGATTGGGGTGAATGGTGAAACTACAACAATATAGTCTGGACACTCATTTGATCAACTTGATTGAACATACAGGCCCCCCCAGCTGGATGGTGGGACCCATGGGCTGTGTGGGTTTGGGCACAACTGCTTGAAAATTGGTTTTACATGAAGGATGCTTGTACTCATAAATTATCACTTATTGTTAAAAAAAAATGAAAAAAAAAACAGAGAAAGATGCAGGACAGTTATGGCAGAATGCATGATCTGGGGCGGGGTGGGGTGGGATGGGGGGAAGGGAATGGGAAATATGCCTGAACTGAATTGGAAAATGATGTATGAAATACACAAAGCATCAGTAAAAAATGAAAATTAAAAAAAAAGAAAAAGAAGGAAAGGAGGGCAGAGAAATGGAAGGAGAAAAAAAGAAAGGAAAAGATCTAGTTAACATCAGAAAGAGTTGTTTAAACATACTTTCAGAATAAATATGAAAACTGCAATTACATTTATTAATTTCCTTTTGTCATAATTTATTCACAAGGTTTTATTACTGGATTTCCATTGTGAAGAAACAAAAGGACCTCACCAATTTAATCATGCAATTAAAACCACACACCTGAATCTTCTGCAAATGGTTAAATAAATCATTTTAAGAGAATTAGTATGTAGCTGCTTTTCCAGATGTTGCAAAGTCAAGTAAGTGTATTAATTAGCATACTTCAAGCTCTGAACTACATTTAAGCATCTTTCTTATATTTTCATCTTCTATTTCCAGCCCTAAATCCCTTGGATGAAAAAAAGGGCCAAAGTCTTGCTTGGCACCAGTAACTAATGTTGAAGAGAATAAATTCATGTTTTATGAGTTATTAGACTGAAATTACAAATAAGATATGTATTATTTGCAAAACTGATAAAAATCTATCAAGATAAAACTTAAAAAATAACTTGTTGAAGTAATAATAAACACATTTATAAAACTATTAATATCAGTCTTTGACATCTTAAGAAATCTTTAGAGGATGCCTTTGTGGTAAAAGTCCCATTTATTATTCTCTGTGTGTGACTAAGGAAATGGAGTCAAAAGGTGCTTAAGTCTTCTCAGTTGATGAGTCATCAAAGGAAGTAGAGCTGGACTCTAAACCAGTGACTCCCATGTGCATGTGCGCTCTCTTCATCCTGCAACACTGTCTCAGGAAGTGGGAATTTCAAGTCAAAATAGAAGGTGAAGAAGACATGACAAGGAAGACAAGCCGGAAGCATTCTTAGAAAGTGAGAAGCCTGGAGAGATAGCCTAGCAGTTAAGAGCACCGACTGCTCTTGCAGAGGACCTGGTTCGATCCTCAGCACCCACATGGTGGCTAAGAACCCTCTGTGACTCCAATTCCAGGAGAACTCCAGTTCCAGGGGATTCCAGGGGAACCCGAGACCCTCTTCTGACCTCCACAGCATTGCACGACATGGGTGCACAGACCTGCATGCAGACAGTACATTCATACACATACAAAAAAAATAAATAAAAAATAAATAAATAAATAAATAAATAAATAAATAAAAATTAAAAAAAGAAAGTGAGAAGGCTTTAGAGCACGCCATGTCTGCTCTAATCCCTGCATTCAAGAGGCCAAAGCAGGAGGTCAGCCTGGACCCGACTGCACAGCTACCTAGCCAGGCCAGTCTGACCCCTTAAAGAAAGGGAAAGGGAAAAGGAAAAGGGAGAGGAAGGGAGGGAAAGAAAAAGGGAGGTGGAGTGGAAGGGAGGAACTCTTGGATACAAGTATAGAAAGTGGATTGAAGGAAACTGGGAAGGATGAAAACCTATGATGCTTGAAAAGAACAATTCTTTCCTAGTGAAACAGTCTAAAATTGTGCCCACAAAGCAAAAAAGAAAAAAAAAAAAAGGTTGATGGCATGAATGAATGAAAGCCAGCAGAACGAGGTGTCCTGAAGTCTCCTGGAACCCATGGGAGCTTAGACATCCAGGGCCTGGAGGGTTCTCAGCAACACAGCAGGCGACAGGGACATCCTCTCCCTGAGCCATCGCTTTCAGGGAAGACTAATGAGGCTGCTATGGAAAGTTGCATAACAACCATCAGGAATGAGAAACAATCTACACACAGGCACACTGTGCTGAACTGCACTGATTCACTTTTTTTAATCAAGTGCACAGGTCTGATCCTGTAAGACAGCAAGGAAGCACAGTGCCGTTCCCACCAGGGAGAGTCAGGCAGGTACAGGCTGGGCAATCTGACATCAGAATCACAGCAAAATCCACTGACTAATGGACAGGGAGCTAGCACTGGTAACTCCAGAAAAGGTTGTGGAGGAAGGCATGGATCAAAATCTAAGTGTACAGTTACAGTCACATTGGAAAACTGTGATTATAGATACAGTCTTTATTTTTTAAACTGAAACATCCAGGGATCTAACCTGACCATATACTTAGGCATTAATAGTAGAGAAAGCACAGAGACTCTGGCCTTTGATTCCTCTGTCCGGCTTGTGCTTACCACAGTGTTTATAGTCTGTCAACAAGAGGAATTCAGGCTCCACTCCAAACTTGAGAGTCTTCACCCAACAGGAAGCAGGACTGAACAGAGCCAGAGCGAGCAGGGAGGCCATCCTAGGCAGCTGTTTTACTTTCAGTGCACCTGCCCATTTGTGGCAGAATAATTTGCCAGCAATGAATTTGATTAGTGATTCTTTTGATTAAACTACATAGTTGCTAATGTCTGAGAATTTCATTGAGTACCATCAGCAACCATATTCCATAAAAGACCCTCTCAGCCTCCTCCAGATGGCCTCTGTTCACATGGACACTGCACTGCTTTTTAGACAACAGTTTTCAAATGATATTGTTTGGTTTCAGCAAAGTATCACTAGGCTCACTATGAAAGTTCAGATTTAAATTATTACAAAAATAATCTTTACCATGATTAGAGCCCATAAAGCAATTAAACTGGGAGTGGGGGTAGCAGGTAGAGTTTTATAAGGGAGTTGAAGAATAGCTATCAAGCTTCCTTAAAAACTTCGTCCTAGGTTGGGCATTCTCTGAGAACAGAAGGCTGAAGGGAAGCAGGTGGCTGTGGATGTCATGCTTCTACAGCCGTGATGTTGCAGCTGGGGAGGGAACATGCACCAGCAAAAACAAGGGACGCCTTCTGCCATTGTCAGGCAGTGATAACAATTATTTGAGAAAATGAAAAAAATGTCCTGGACCATGTCAAGAGAATTAGAAAGGATTCTGTCAGACTCAAGGGAGAGAAAACTCTGACGTAGTTGAGAGCCTGCAAAGCAGTTACCTCAGGCAAAGTCAGCAGCCTTGATGGGGAGCCAAGGCCGCTCTCCATGGTGCTCTGGACACTTCCGTGGGGCCTTTGAGAACTTCTTGATGACTTGCTTGGCACAGCCATGTACCTGTTGTTTAGAGACAGTCTTGGATGTGAAAAAGAGGGAGGCCCTTGATTGAGTCAGGGAATTGAATTCAGACCTCCGAGGCAAATGTGAGTAGCGGGCGCTGAAGAATAAGAGAGGAAATGGGTGTGCGCCTGTCCCCACCCGAGCCTTGGACAGAGTGCAAAGCCCAGGCAGAAACAGGGCTTGCTTTAATGTTCTGCTGTTGTCATTTGAATCCTAAATAACTTTGAAACATGAGGCCTCACAATTTCATTTTGCCCTGAACCCACAAATCATACAACAGGTTTTGCTGCCGTGACAGAGCATCGTGCAACTCGAGGGGCTTCTACCTCTGGAATCAGCGCCCGCCGAGCACAGAGAGACACAGAGGAAACCCACGGCTGAGATTTGAGGAGATGGATTTTTTCCTAGTGGGTAATAGCCTGCCAAGGATTTACTTTCTATTCTTCACTGATATTTTTTAAAGTCATTATGGCTGTGCTTTGACCTGGCACACTTTAGGAGACAGAGTTGTAATCACCAGGGCAACCGGGAAGATACTGTCCTTCAACTCCTCTGGGTTCGGTTTGCATTAGTCTCCCTGGAAGGGAAATCACTAGCTCAGAGTTCTGCTGCAGTGACTTTTTAAAAAGGGACCAAGAGGATTCACTGAGTTTCAGACAAACAGCCCTGACATTGCTAAGTATAGGATCAGGTAGTAATTGAGAGGCTGCACTGGAGAATAAAGTCTACACCACCCCTGGGCTGCCTTGGATTCTGATCCTGTTGAGTGCAGAGCCTGACTTCGGCAACTTTCCAGCAACATCTTCACACAGGAGCATGATGCTTCTGTAGAAGAGAAGGTCCATAGACATAAATTATGTTTCAATAAGTAAGTAATATAATTAGGTAATTAGGAATAATCTTTTCCATATCCCAAATTCAGCACTGAAATTAAACAAGCCCGCACATGCACATATTCCAGAGACAATAACGAAAGGGGAGGGAGGCTGAGGAAACAGATGAAAATAATAGAAAGACATGTGAAACTGCTATTAGCTTGGGGTAGATGAAAGAATTTCAAAATTATAGCTTTTGGTAATGTTTAAGTCGAGACTCTGGTAATCTGGTGTAATTGTACTTGCAGCATTTGTTCTTCATGCAAAAATAGATTAAGAAATAAAAATAGTCACTAAGCTCACAATGAGAAAACAAACACTTCAGAGGAGGGTGCCAACCCTTTCAAAGTGTGGGTGGAAGCTCTCATCAGGGCAGGGCTGAACTTGATGCCCCCAGGCCTGCCTGTCAGGTGGGACAGCTGACAAACAGTGAAGCTCAGGAGTACTGGCTTTTGCTTCGTGAATGCTGTTTGTTGATCCATGAGGAAGACTTAGGAAGAACTGGGCAGGGTGGCACATACCTCTATTCCAGCTGAGAAAGGCTCATGGATTCAGGGACAACCTGGAATGCATAGCATAACCAGTCTAATAGACAAACACAAGTGAGGCGGTGTGAAGGTCTGCATAGTGGCTATCTCTGCCCACCACCCCAAGATGGCATCTTAGTTGACTGACACACCACAGAGGACACAAAGGGCAAAGGCTATACCATGGTCATACCACTCCAAAGGAGTGGTCTGTGACTGAAACCCAGAGCTTCCAACCCTGCTCAGTCCTCCTAACAGATGGGCCAGCATGCACCTTGCCCCAGAGAAGCTTCATCAAGCTGTCTTACCCTCATCTGAGTAATCGTAGGCCACACCATGCCAAGACCAGGCTGCACCATCTTTTGCTCCATGAAACTAAGGAAATCCACAGTGAAGATTTCCAAGAATATGCAGACTGATGGAGATGCTTCCTGGGTCACCACAGTGGCCTTGGCCGCCACTTCCACAACAATGGTGGCCTTGACCATCAGCCCCACAGCACCTGGTCACTGCTGTGGTCAGCAAAGCTGTCTTTACTGAGGAAATAACCCAAGAAAAGATGCTCTATCTTGAAGGCCTGGAGTGTTTGTTTGTGCATCTGGTTTTGTGAGGGGCTAGCATGATACAAATCAGTACTTTGAGAAAAACAGATCAGTACTCTTTGAAGATCTGATAAACACAGTAGGCCCAATCTGCAGAGGTTGGGTTCAGGATTATCAGGTTTAGGTGGGGGCCTGAAAACTTGCATTTCTGATGGGTACCCAAGAGATACTGCTGCTGCCAGTCTAGTGGACCACGTGGCACTCACTGCTAAATATAACTCTGAGCAAGGGTTCTATGGGATCTGCCACACGTGGCCCATACCGTGCTAGAGAGCTGAACCATCCTCTCAAAGAGACACACCTGGGACCTCAGTGGTCTTTGAACTGTTCTCAACATTTGTAGCATGTACAAGGCTTGCTCATCCTCAGTGCTGCCTTCCTTTAAAACCTGCTGCCCAGGCACTTGTTCTCTGTCCTGCATATTAATCTGAACAGGGTAATGGTGTCAGGGCTCCAAGAAGATGTCCTGTTCCTCACAGAGTGCATACCTAGGCAGCTGAGCTTGACATGATGGCTGTATCGATACCAGCAAGACCAAAAATGTTGACAGATAACTTAAGGGGGAAAGAAAAGGACCTATAACTACATTGGGAAGAAAGAAGAGAACAGGCTAGAAATGTCTCAGTAAGTGTGTCGTCTCTCAAATCTCAGGCCCATGTTCCTTTGTTAGACAGGAAGAAGTAACATTTTGCACTGGAGGAAAAAAATAAAGATAAAATATTCCTTAGAAATTATAAAGCTGGCACTCATTAGGATTTAAAGAGACAGTACATTTTATATTCCAATAATTCCTTTAGTTTCTCAACTTTCTATACAAGTTAGGCTATTTTTTTCGCTCTATCTCTCTTTCTCTCTCTTTCTCTATCTCTTCCCTCTTGTGTTTAAAAGTCCTATTAATGTTTTTTTTTTCCTAAAAGATGTCATGTTTTCCCTTTTTTTTTTTTTTTTTTTTTTGAGACAGGGTCTCCCTGTAGCCCCAGCTGTCCTGGAACTCACTCTGTAGACCAGGCTGGCCTTGAACTCACAAAGATCCGCCTGCCTCTGCCTCCCAAGGGCTGGGATTAAAAGCGTGCACCACCACACCCGGCGTCATGTTTTCCTTAAGGAATTGCTCGAGGTTCTTCCTTGGCAAGCCCAAACAACCATCAATCCTGCCCTTGTGCTCCACACTGGGGTCTTTCTTTCCCATGGTCCCCCAAATGAAGTCCAGTAAACATGTGTCTTGTCTTGATCCCCCGGTACTGGCCTCCATGAGACAGCCCGGATAGTCCAACAATGGCAGTCTATACTCTGACGAGGCTGAAATCCCCTTACATGCTTAGAAAAAAAATCCTCCAATTCAGGTGATATGTGTATGTATTTAAGAATATATAACTATATGTAACTATATGTATATATAAATATATATATATGCAATACAAGTTAGAGAGAAAAACAACAAAAAAAGAACTGGAGAAAAAACTCTGGAAAGACTCAGAAAAAATGCAAGATATATATGGCAGAATGCAGGGACTCAGGTGGGGTGGGGGACATGGAAAGGGAAGTGACTCTAAATTCAATTGACAAAGGATGTATGATTTATGGGAAAAGTTTAATAACAAAAAATAAATAAATAAAAATTTAAAAAGAAAAAATATACAAAAATAAATAAAAATATTCTTTTAAAAACTTCTATTAATCATATAGGGTATTTTTAGCTGAAACTAATTTTATTAATTCTCTAAGAACTTCATATTTTGATCATATTTTATCCCTTCCCCCAATTCCTCTGACATCCATTCCTCCCTCCCTACCCACCCACTCTGTGCCCATTTTATTTTCCTCCCAAGTCCAATATGTATTGCCCAAATAGCATTGGGTGTGTGATCTGCCCTGGATTGTGGTTGACCTACTGAGAGTAGCACCTTAAAGAAAACTGTCTGCTGCTGTTCCAGCAGCTACCAAATGCCAATGGCATCTTAAGCACAGGTGACACTTCCTGCCCAATTCCTGACTTCCAAGCTGGGATTGTGTCTGGCTTGACCATCAGTAGGTCTTGTTAATTCTGTCATAATGGCCCTGCTATCTGGAGGGCACTGTTACATTGTAGTCATCCACCATCTCTGTTACATTGTTGTCATCCACCATCTGTTAAGTTGTCATGATCCACCATCTCTGTTGCCTTGTAGTCATCCACCATCTCTGTTACCTTGTAGTCATCCACCATCTCTGTTACCTTGTAGTCATCCACCATCACTGTTACCTTGTTGTCATCCACCATCTCTGTTACCTTGTAGTCACCCACCATCTCTGTTACCTTGTAGTCATCCATCATCGCTATTACCTTGTAGTCATCCGCCATCCCTGTTACCTCGTAGTCATCCACCATCTCTGTTACCTCATAGTCATCCACCATGGCTGTTACCTTGTAGTAAACCACGATCTCTGTAACGTTGTTGTCATCCACCATCTGTTACGTTGTCGTGATCCACCATCTCTGTTACCTTGTTGTCATCCAAAATCTCTGTTACCTTGTAGTCCTCCACCATCTCTGTTACCTTGTTGTCATCCACCATCTCTGTTACCTTGTAGTCATCCACCATCACTGCTACCTTGTAGCCATCCCCCATCTCTCTTACCTTGTAGTCATCCACCATCACTGTTACCTTGTAGTCATCCACCATTGCCGTTAACTTGTAGTCACCCACCATCACTGTTTACTTGTCGTCATCCACCATCACTGTTACCTTGTAGTCTTCCACCATCTCTGTTACCTTGTACTCATCTACCATCTCTGTTACCTTGTAGTCATCCACCATCACTGTTTCCTTGTCGTCATCCACCATCTGTTAACCTTGTAGTCATCCACCATCTCTGTTACCTTGTACTCATCTACCATCACTGTTACCTTGTAGTCATCCACCATCTCTGTTATGTTGTACTCATCCACCATCTCTGTTACCTTGTAGTCACCCACCATCTTTGGCTCTAATCATCTTTCCCACCCTTCCACAAAGATCCCCAAGCCTTGGGAAGTGGGGCATGACACTGTGACTGAGCACTTTGCAGTCTCTCATACGAGTTGGGTACTGCCCCACCCCTACTACACTGTATGTACCTCCATTTAAACTCATTTTATATGTGTATATATTTTAGAAAATTTCTACAGCAGTAGGTTTCCACATGGTTTCTGAAAAATAAAAAGCCCTTAGTACCATTTACCCCCCCATATTCTATCCTCTACAGACCTCGCCCTCTCATCCCCGAACACATTTCATCTTTCCTGTTCAATTATTCCCTTCCCCCTCCCTCTTTGCCCCTTACTAGTTTCCTGACTTCCAGGGGTATTCCCAGTAAAATCTACATTTCTTTTTTTTTTTTTTAATTTATTTTTGTATGTGTATGAATGTATTGTTTGCATGCAGGTCTGTGCACCCGTGTCGTGCAATGCCGCGGAGGTCAGAAGAGGGTCTCAGATTCCCCTGGAACTGGAGTTCTCCTGGAATTGGAGTTACAGACGGTTCTTAGCCGCCATGTGGGTGCTGGTGATCGAACCCGGGTCCTCTGCAAGAGCGTCGGTGCTCTTAACCGCTAGGCTATCTCTCCAGCCCCAAAATCTACATTTCTAAAAATTCAACCCTGACACCCACATCTGAGAGACAACATGCATCATTTTTCTCTCTGGGTGTGGGTTCCCCTCCTCAGTATGTTTCTGGCTCCATCCATTTACCTGTCAATTTCACCATTTCATTTTTCTTTTTGTTGTTGTTGTTATTGTTTTAATTGACATTCTTAATATATATTTTGTACAAGAGTATCAAATCTAGACCCGTGTTCCCCACCCTATGCCCCCACCCCACTAGAGCTCATGTACTCTGCCAAACATGCTTTTCATCTCTTTCTTAGTCTTTCTCAATATTCTCCATGTGGAAATTGACTGTTTTGAGCAGAAGTTCACTGTTTCAGTCAGTTCTTTGGTGCAGTCCTTTCTGTCGTTGTTGTTGTTGTTGTTGTTGTTGTTGTTGTTGTTACTTCCAATAGGCATCACTCCCAACTTCTTGGACAAAAGCTCAAGGGGCTGTGCACAAGAAATACAGCTAGGTAATCGGCACTAGCATCCACAGATGAGGGATACCATTCATTGTTTTTCTGGGACTGTGTTACTTCACTCAGCATGATGTCTTCTAGCTCCAGCCATTTTCCTGCAAAGCTCATGATATCATCTTTCTTTACTGCTGCACAGAACTCCATTGTGTAGATGTACCACATTTTCTCTATCTACTCGTCAGTTGAGGGGCATTTGGGTTGGTTCCATCTCCTTGCTATTGTGAAGAGACCTGAAATAAACATGGCCGTGCATGTATCTCTGTGGTGGGGTGAGTCTTGAGGGTACGTGCCTAGGTGTGGTATGGCTGGGTCAGGTGGCAAGTTCATTCCAAGTCTTCCAAGGGTTCTCCACACTGCTTTCCATAGTGGCTGCATGAGTTTACATTCCTACCAGCAGTGGATGAGTGTTCCCCTTTCCCCACAACCTCTCTAGCACTTGGTATCATTTGTTTTCTTGATCATAGCCAGTCTTATTGGAGAAAGATGATATATTAAAGTGGTTTTAATTTGCATTTCCTTAATGATTAGTGATGTTGAACACTTCTTAAGGTGTTTCTCAGCCATCTCTAATTCCTCACTTGTGAAGTCTCTGTTCAGCTCTTTGCTCCATCTATTGAGTGGGTCATTTGTTTTCTTTCTTCTTTGTTTTTTGAGTAGTTTATATATTCTGGAAATCAATGCTTTGTCAGATGTTTCTGAGGCGAAGGTTTCCTCCCACTCTGTGGGATTTCTCTTCATTTCCTTGATTGTTTCTTTTGATGTACAGAGCTTTTGAGTTTAATGAAATCCCATTTGTCAATTGTCAACCTTAATTCTTGCTCAGCTGCTGTCTGATTTAGGAAGTCTTTTCCTATGCCTATGTCTTGTAGTCTGCTGCCAACTTTTTCTTCTATCACCTTCAGAGATTGGGGTTTCATGTTGAGTTCTTTGATCCATCTGGAGTTGACTTTTGTACAGGGCTAGAGGTAGGAGTTTAATTTCATTCTTCTACAACTGGTGATCCAGTTTTGCCAACATCACTTGCTGAAGATGCTGTCTTTTCTCCATTGTGTTTTCTTGGCCCCCTTGTCAAATATGAGATGGTTGAAATTGTATGTGCTCAATTTTGGATCTTTGGTTTTGTTCCATTGGTCAAGAGGTCTGTTTTTGTGCCAGTACCAGGCTGTTTTTATGACTATAGCCCTGTAGTATAGTTTGAAGTCTGGTGTAGAGATCCCCCCTGTGTTGCTCTTTTCATTCAGGTTGTTTTGGCTATTCTGGGTCTTTTGTTTTTCCAGATGAATTTAAGGATTTTTTTTCCAAGCCTGTGAAGAAACTCTTGGGGATTTTAATTGGGATTGCATTAAATCTACACAAGAGTTTGGGTAAAATGCACATTTTTACAATGTTAATTTTCCCAATCCATGAGCATGGGAGGTTTTTCCATCTTCTGATGTCTTCAATTTCTTTCTTTAAAGGTTTAAATTTTTTGTTGTAGAGATGTTTGGTGTCTTTGGTTAGGTTTGTTCCTAGGTATTTTATTGTTTTTGAGGCTATTGTGAGTGGAAAGGTCTCCTTGAATTCCTTCTCCAGTTGCTTGTTGGTGTAAAGAAAGGCCACTGATTTTTTTACATTAATTTTGTATCCTGCCTATTTGCTGAAGCTGTTATTCGTTTCTAGGAGTTTTCTGGTGGAGTTTGCAGTATCCCTTAATTAAACAATCATATCATCGGCAAATAGAGATAGCTTGGCTTCCTCTTTTCCAATTAGTACTCCTTTAATTTCCTTTTCTTGCCTTTTTGCTCTAGCAAGTGTTTCAAGCACTATATTGAAGAGGAGTGGTGACAGGGGACAGCCTTGCCGAGTCATTTCATTTTTTCTAAGGAGCTGAATAATATTCCATTGTGGAAATGTACCACATTTTCATTGTCAGTTTATCAGTTGACAGGCATCTAGGCTGCTTCCATTTCCTGGCTATTGTAAACAGAGCAGCAATGAACAAGGATACAGAGTCCTTTGGATATATTCCTAAGAGTGGAATAGCTGAATCCTGTGGTAGATCTATTTCTAGCTTTAGAAGGAACACACACACACACACACACACACACACACTGATTTCCATGTTGGCTGAAAAACTTTGCACTGCCACCATCTGTGAATAAATGTTTCCCATTCTTTACATTCATACTAGTCTTTGTTCTCTCTCTCTCTCTCTCTCTCTCTCTCTCTCTCTCTCTCTCTCTCTCTGGTGTTAACCATTCTGACTGCAACAAGACAAAAATCTCAAATTAGTTTGAATTTGCATCTCTCTGATGGCTAAGAATGATCAGCTCTCAAAAACTGTTTTTCGGCCATTGAAGAAAATTCCTTGTGCTAATCTTCTGAAGTCTGTGAAGGGCTCTTCCAGTTCTACCAGTGGAGAGCAGGGGCTGGCCGGACAGTGGGCGGAGACAGTACTCCATGGTGGTGAAGCAGCAAGGGATACCACCCCATACTTCCTTAGAAGTAGATGGAGGTCTTAATCTGGAATGGGGGCGGTGGAGGACACCATATGGTCCAGAGATTAGATTCTTGGTAAGTAGGATGGTGGGCTGGCACAGGACACCAAGTGACTTCTAAGCTGAACTGTGGGTGGGGTGGCTGTCAGCAGGTGGATTGGGTCTGCAGTACCTACTTGTGGTTCTGGGTCTGAGTCCTGGAGCAGCATAGAGGGCCGGGCCTCTGCTAACTCAGATGGCCAGAAGGCTGTGTTTGGATGGCCCCTACCTAGAGTTCTTGGTGTGCCTATTCTGGATCTGTGAGTAGTGTAGAGGGTGGGGTCTTGATAACCATGTGGCAGGGGACAGGGTATCTGAACTATATGTTTTAACTTATAACCAAGTAATAATGGCACATTAGTAATATTATGGGTATAAAATGAGTAATGTAAAAGTATACTACACAGAGACAAAGCAATATGATAAAATAAGAAGTATGTGTAAATTAAGGTGAAATTTCATTTCTAATTTGTCAATATTACATTCTCAGGTTGATTTTATAACTGCCTAGATGTGTTCTATACATGAGGAGACCAATAAACTAATAAATATGAACCACTTCATTCTCTTAAAATGTGAAGAATGCCATTATAATTACTTAACCGTAGCATAAGATAGGCAGTGTCCCTCTCCTTAAACAGCTTGGTGTGACCTTAACAGACAACAGCACTCTGTGTCTGCCTTCTCATGGCCTGGGCATTTCCTACAGAGCACCACAAGTATCATGAACTCCAGTTAAACCATTCCTCATACTAAAAGCCCAATGGGACACTAAATAAGCATGGTATGAGAAATGTGAACACAGTTCCCAAGACCCCCGCCCCAACTCCTCATCTGCAAGCTCCCAATTCCCAGTGTACTAGGCAGGGTTCTGAACTGAAACAACCAATAGGAGCTACATATGTATGCAGATGTATGTGTGTGCATGTATTCGGGTGCGTTTGTGTGTGGAGAAGAGAGGGTGGAAGGGAGAGAGAGAGAGAGAGAGAGAGAGAGAGAGAGAGAGAGAGAGAGAGAGGATGAGTGGTCAGAGGGTGGGGTTTCTGATAACCAGGTGGTTCTCTATCTGAGATATAGAATGATGGAGGAGGAAAGAGAGGCGAGTTGGGTTTAAGGACTTAACGCTCATTCAGTCTGGGGGAGTAAGCCTGAAGTTTATGGCCAGGCTGCAGTTTCAGAGGAGAGTTGTTACTGCAATCTTGAGAAGTATTTTTTCTTTGAGCAAGCTAAATGCTTGTCCCTAAGATCTGATTGGATGTAGCTCACTCATATTACAGAGGTTCATCTGCTTACTCACTCTGCTGATATAAATGCCTGTCACACCTGAACATCTCTGTAGCAACCCCTCAGCTGGCATTTGACAGGTCCAGGTTCCAAAGGGATCTGAGTCCATCATGGCAGGAGGCACAGTAAGGTGGCCAGAGCAGGAGTGGAAAGCCAAGCACTCTTGTCTCCAAGCAGACACAGGAATCAGAGCAACGAGGGATTTGGCAAGGCTTAAGGACTCTCACACCCACTCCAGTGATGTGCTTCCTCCAGCAATGCCACACCTTCTAGGGTCTCCCTAAACAGCACCCCCAACTGGGAACAGAATGTCCAAATACTTGGCGCCTATGGAAGGACATTCTCATTCAAACCACCACACCTTGTTACTATATAAAAAGACTCTCGGCTCACTGCAGGAGTTGCCAAAATGAAAAATATAGTCTATATCTTTAGAAGTTTCCAGATGGTGGGACACATGATAAACCACTGGGCAGGTAAAACATAATATGGTTAATACTACAACACAAAGCCTTGAGTGCCAGATGGGGGACCTCTACCTCAGCCCATAGCTCCTCACAGACTTCTCAGAGGACAAGACACCTAAGTTTAATGTATTTGAAGAGATGTAACCAAGAAAAAATAAAAGAGACAGAGCTGTCAAAATACCAGGAGAAATATTCCATCCAGAGGAAAGGAGGTGACCAGAGAGAGTGGATGGCAAACGCAGGAGAGTGTCAAGCATTAGAGTCAGAGCTCAAGGGTCTTGGAGGACAGTGGACCCTGTGACCCACCATGAAGTCTCACAAGGAACACCAAATAGGGTTATCGTCACCCATCCTCAAGGAAAAGCCACTGAAGGATTTATGCAGAGAAACAGCACAATCCAAATGGCATCCCTTAGTGGGAAGAGAATATTGCTTCTCAGGTGGTTTTCAAACCCCTAGCCAAGGGCAGAGTGATCAGAAAGAAGGCCATTGCACAACATCTCTGTCTCAAAGTTTATGAGAGATTGCAGCCCTCTCCAACCGAGTCACAGGCCTGAGGGTGATATGGGACTATATGGTGGCACGGGACCATATGGTGGCACAGGACCAGGTCTCTGGGTGCTTACACAGTTCACATGCCACAGCTGGTCCTTCATATCTACAGGAGATTGGTTCCAGGACCCTCCCATCCAAAACTGCACTTATCAGATCTCTGCTACAAATGGTGTCATTTGTACATAACCTGCATATGTCTTCCTATAGGCTTTGAATCATCTCTAAATACAACAGGAATGAGTTGCCAGAGTGTGTTGTTTAGAGAATGACAAGATAAAAAAGTGTATACAAGACACATGTGGTAGAGACACAACCTAACTACAACTCTAACTACAACCCCCACTCCAGTTGGTTGACTCCACATACACGGGATTGGAAGACAGACAGGAAAGGCTGACTGCAAACACAGCTGAGGCTTGAGAATGGGAGCAACCATTCCAGTCACAGCGTTTGTGCTGAGTAGCAGTTCTAACATGTGATCTGTGCAGACCTGCCTGCTACGTGGCTATACCAGGAGGAGATTGTAGAGTAAGGGTCATTAGAACCAGCACTGCTGCAGACACGTCAACAAGGAAGTTCCTCACACAGAAAATACTTCTTTCATTCTACATTTTGAAATAAAACCAAACTGAGTTTCACCTTCACTCTTTAAGAAGTTTATGGGGCGGGAACACGGGTCTAGATTTGTTTAAAAAAACGTTTTTTTTTAAATAAAAAGAAAAAAGAAAATACACACATGTATTCATGCAGATAAAGAACATGATTTTTCAGGTATTTTAAGTATGTCTCTGTCTCCATTCTTCATTGAGGAACAAAGCCAGTTAAAGGATCGAATCCTTCTAATAGTCTCCTCCCCTTTAATTTCTTCTTCACTTTCTTCTCTCCTCCCTCCCTCCCTCCCTCCTTCCCTTCCTCCTTCCCTCCCTTCTTCCTTTCCTCATCATTTCACTTTCTTCCTGCCACCGTCATTACTTACACAATACTACTGCATTGATTTCCTTCTTCATCTGTCATCAGGAAATATGTTCCTACATAAAAAAAAGAAGTTTATTTTGGGCATAAAAGTTTTATTAATTTTTGTATATTTTCATACATAGCATCTCAATCAGTCTTAACCACCTTTATTCCGGCTTCTCTCCTGGCACCCTCTCATACCCCCCCCCACTGAAATTCTTATATTCTGTCATCTTTGTTAAGGTCTATTGTGCCAAATTAATCTCCCTGGCTGTTCCTCAGTGTGAGTTCATCCACTCAGCTCTTGTCAGCCTATCCGGAGTCCCTCACTTTAAAAAGAGCAGCTCTTCCTCAACCAACAGTAATCAGCTGCCAATATTTCTTCAGATAAGATTAGGTTCTGCTGCCCTTTTCTGCAGTTCCATGTGTGTTTTTGTCTGGTTGAGCTTGCATGGGTCTTGTACCCATTGACACCATTGCTGTAGATTCACACGAGCAGCACACCAGGAACTTGTAGGATTCTGTTTCCATATGGTCTTACACATCCTTCCTGGATCTTACAATCTTTCAGCCCCAGAGATAAAAGTGCCACTGCTGCACCAATGCTCTATTCTATGCCAGACACTGATGTGGACATTTGATCTTAAAGCTGGTATTGTCCCTTAGCAGCTTACATAGTGCTCCCCAGCAATTCACAGCCACTGTCTGCGTGTGACCAGTTGTGAGACTCTATAATAGTCTTCATCTGGTACAAAAGCAGCTTCTTTATTGAGTGGTGTCTGGGCTATTCTTCTGTAAATCTGTAGGGGAGGGGGCTTCCAGGTCACTTCCAGCTCCATCGCCCCAGTTCCAGTCTCTGAAGTATGTCCCATCTTCAGCACTAGGTCTCACCTTCAAGCTCCGGGAGGCAGTCAAGTGCTGTGGCAATATCCTGTATGATTTTGGGAGTCTCTTGGACCACCCTGGCCAACAACTCAAAGGAAGGTTTGTCCTGTCTGGCACTGTTTCTTGTTATGTAGCCTTCAGCTATACACATATATTCATGTAGAGATATGTGTGGAATTTTTCAGTAGGGTTTTACACTAATGTGATTCCCTCAGGTTTTTACCCTAGATAGGAAGTATTTAACTCTCTCCCCCCTCCCTGCCTAGCCCTTCCTCCATGTCTTCTCCATTTAAAGCGTTCCCATTTTTACTATTTCTCCCTTGATCACACCATGGTCCTGTGGTCCCACCTCACTTGAGCTCCTTCTTTCCCTTTATCCTCAAATTTCCCTCTGTAACTAACCCTTCCTCTCCCTTCCATTGTATCCATTTCTCCCTTAGTAGTTCTTATATGTTTATGAGGTTCTATTGAGTAGATCTAGTCTCAAATAGTCCAGCTGATTCTAGAATATATTACAAAGACACAAATTTCCAGATGAAAATGTCCAGATTGAGTGGCTCCTGAGCTAGTCTCTGCTCCATACTATTATAGCATCCTACATGATCAGGGGTGTGTCCACTACATGATCAGGGGTGTGTCCAAAAAGATCAGACTTGCCAACCAAAGAGCAAGGGAAGCATTCTTATACAAAAGGAGAAGCAGATTCTGAGAAAAGAATGAGCGAGCATGAGCCCTAGTGATCCACACAGGTGTTCTTCTGTCTAGAAAAAGGAAAAGAAAGGAGACATGTTGGTTCAAGAAACAAGAATTTTGACCCATTTTTGAATAATAACTACAGCTATTTACATAACACTACATTCCAGTCATTATAAAGCTTAATCTACTCATAAGGTACAACAATCCTATGAAGTGGACTTCACTGGTGAAAAGACTGAGACAAGGAGGCTAATGATAACCCATACTTCTTTCAGTCTACATTTTGAAATAAATCCAAACTGAGCTTCACCTTCACTCTTTAAGAAGTTTATTTTGGGCATAAAAGTTTTAATGAGTTTTTTTAGCAACTACAGCTCTAGAAGGTGAGGCCCACATGCCCGAGAGCAGGTGAGGCCAGGCTGATCCCTTCCTTTCCTGCCTTTTGGGATTTCTTTAATTTACCATGCTGCTTGTCTAGAGGTTAT
This sequence comes from Rhizomys pruinosus, assembly GCA_009823505.1. NCBI lineage: Eukaryota > Metazoa > Chordata > Mammalia > Rodentia > Spalacidae > Rhizomys > Rhizomys pruinosus. Next base: position 2,105,478 of record VZQC01000144.1, on the reverse strand, counting down.
GAATGTTTCCCAGCAGCCAGTTCGAAGGCAGACCATGTTTTCAGTTCCAGTTTCTCACCGAGGCTGGAATTTCCTGGGGTAGAACTTAGCTTTGGTTGAAAGCTTGCATGCAACCCTTTGTGAAGTGCCTTTAGTTCCTTTTTGCTCTCATTCATCGGACTCGGCTGTGGGTGCTTCTTATTAGACTAAAAATAAAAAAGAAACCTAACCAAAAACCTCTTCTGCTAGATAGTGTTGGGGCTGACAGATTTCTCACCAGAGTGACGAATGAGTGGCTTGAGAGTGGCCATCACTAAGATTGCAGAGGGCATGGCGTACATCGAGCGGAGGAACTACATTCTCAGAGATCTGTGAGCAGCTAACGTCCTGGTCTCTGAGTCACTCATGCAAGATCGCAGATTTTGGCCTTGCGAGAAAGTCATTGAAGACAACGAGCACACGGCAAGGGAAGGTGCTAAGTTCCCCCATCAAGTGGACAGCTCCAGAGGCCATCAACTTTGGCTGCTTCACCACCAAGTCTGATATGTGGTCCTTTGGGATTCTCCTGTATGAAATTGTCACCTACAGGAAGATTCCTTACCCAGGGAGAACCAACGCCCACGTGATGAGCACACTGTCCCAGGGCTACCGGATGCTGCGCATGGAGAACTGCCCGGATGAGCTCTATGACATCATGAAAATGTGCTGGAAAAAAAAAAAGCAGAGGCCGACATTTGACTACTTACAGAGCATGTTGGATGATTTCTACACTGCTACGGAAGGGCAGTGCCAGCAGCAGCCCTAGGCCCAGGGGTACCAGCTGTTGCCTCACTCCCGAAGAAGCATCCGGCATCTCAGCCGGACCCTCTGCACACTGGGTTTCTGATGGACAGTCCGAATTACTCAGGAAGAACATCCTGGACTCAGAAAGTGTTCTGTTCCCTTAGATTGGTGGCCACTGGGATGCAGCGTGCCTGCATCTCAGCGGGTCACCTTGCTCTGTGGGACCAGTATCAGAATGCAGCTGTCCAGGGGGAAACGCCTGCCTTCTCCAATAACACACCCACCTGGCTGGCTGTAGAACTGGAAAAAAAAAGTTTTATTGAACTTTTGTATATTTCATACATAGCATCTCAATCAGCCTTAGCCACCTTTATCCCGGCTTCTCCTCTGGCACCCTCTCATACCTGCTGCCCCCCACTGGAATTCATATATTCTGTCATCTGTGTTAAGTTCTGCAAAGAAACCTACTTGAGGCAGCGTCTCCAATGTGAAGGGAGAAGTTCGTAGTACACATTTCTTTGAAGTACCAAAAAAAAAAAAATCAGGAATAGTTTGTTTGAGTATTAAATATATTTTCCTAATTATAAAAACAAGAGCAAATGTGCGTTACAGAGAGTTTACAAAGTCTAGGAAAACTTTAAAGGGAAAAACCAAACCCCACAAAATCCCACAAACGAAAGGTGTCAGCACCTGCCTTTAGATCAGTGCAGAATCTGTTATGCTGTTCTTACACATGCCTGCTCCTTTCACTTGCACTACTTTGAGAATTTGACATGGCTTTATAATACTTTAATGATTATGTAATGACTTAACCATTTTATTTCTGTATAATAAATAGGTTCCATTCGTATCATTATGTCATTATGATTTACTTTAATAATAACTTATTAGACATCAAAGAACACATAATTATAAATTAAGATCATTTTTGAAGGTTGAAGACAAAGACATTTCTTTAGGTTACGAATCACATCTTTATAGGGGTTCTTTATGTGACCAACCAGATCACTCCTTTTTTATTCACTTTCAAATATATTTAATGCTCTGTATAAATTCCTTCAAAAAACTGAAAGTTTCTACTTAGTTTTGCTTTGATTCTTTTTCTTTTTGTTTTTGGAGCTAGAGTCTCACTATGTTGCTTCTGAGGGCTCAACCTGCTTTGACTCCCAGCTTTCCTGCCTCAACTTCCCAAATGCTGAGATTACAGACAGGAACCACCACACTCATTCATTTCCAACCCTTTAATGGAATCTGTTATCTTCACTGCATAAAATGTTGCCCCCAAACTTAGCATAACACAGCACATACTTGCCATCTCTACAGTGTTGGTGAGTCAGACATCAAGGTGCAGATTCCCTGGACAAGGCTGGCTCACCATTCATTCATTCGGCTCCAGTGAAGCTGCCGGCCTGCAAAGTCACAAGACCCAGGAGCTAGAATCATCTGGCTGCTGTCAGAATTTGAAAATTCCTTGGTGGCTGTTTCTCTTTGGTGGCCCTCTCCCATCTGTTCATAATACAGATGCTACTTCTCCCAGAGTGAGAGATCCACAGGAGGCAGAAGAGAGGCTGTCCGTGCAGAACCAGCTGTCCCTTGAACTAAACCATACTGTCATCTTTAAAGTATTCTATGATTTATACAGACCAGCCTTGATACACTGTGAGGGTCATCACACTACAGAAAAATGCCAAGAGAAGAAACTCAATACAAGGCATTAAAGCTATAAAACCTAGGGTACTGATTGCCATATATGATAGCTTTTATGAAACCCTAAAATATGTGTATAATTCTATCAAAAACTTCATCAGGAGCTCAGATATAGCTCACTGCTAGTGTGTAACAAGCTTACATGAGGCCTAGGATTTGATCCATGATGGAAGGAAGGGAGGAAGGAAGGATGGAAGGGAGGGAGGGACGGAAGGAGGGAGGGAGGGAGGGAAGGAAGGAAGGAGGGAAGAGGAAAGAAGGAATACAAAATAAGAAAAGAAAAATGTCCTTCAACCACTGCTATTTAGAAACCATTACTTAGTAAGTTTGGGTATCACACATCCTATTAAAAGCAACTCCAGGGGCTGGAGAGATGGCCTAGTGGTTAAGAGTGCCAACTGCTCCTGCAGAGGACTCGGGTTCAATCCGCAGCACCCACATGGTGGCTGAGAACCGTCTTTGGCTCCAGCTCCAGGGAAATCCGACGCCCTCTTCTGACCCCCGCAGCATTGCACGACACGGGTGTACAGACCTATATGCAGACAGTACATTCATACACATACAAAATAAGTTAAAAAATTTTTTAAAAAGCAACTCCATTCCTAGCTTTAAGTTTGTAAGGAAAATCTTTCAATCTTTCATGTTTCTACCAGGGCATATGTAAAAGAATATTTCATGCAGCAGAGTTTGTGATAATGAGTAAACAAAAAGCCCTTGTACCATCAATAGATAAACAATACTCAAATAAATTGTAAGGTAGTGATGTGATAGAATACTATACACTTAGACACATAAACCCAGATATGTCTGTTCATATAAAAATCAAGGAACCAAATACAGATGTGCATATTACAATTCCATTAGTGTAAGATTCTTTTTTTCTTTTTTGGTCTTTTTGAGACAGGATCTCTCTGTAGCCCCAGCTTTCCTGGAACTCACCCTGGAGACCAGGCTGGCTTGAACTCACAAAGATCCGCCTGCCTCTGCCTCCCGAGTTTTAGGATTAAAGGCGTGCACCACCACGCCTGGCTTAGTGTAAGATTCTTAAAGGATAAAAGTAAATAACATATCAGTTATTAGTACATTTATTATAACAAATTATGAGCTAAAGCAAGCATGTGAGGGGAGGAGAGCAGTAATCTTCCAAGGAGAGATATGACCATGCCCGCAGAGTGTGGACAGGCTCCAGGCTGCAAGCCCTTTGTTTCTCTTCACCTGCAGTGAGTAGACAGGTGTTAAGTTTCTTAGGTTATTTGGCTTAGTAACTTATTTGGGGGCTAAGGGTTAAACCTAAGGTCTCCTGCATGCCAAGTATGTATACCCCCAATTGTCACATTATTTTTAATCTTCATAAACCTCTTCATACTCCTTGTAGAAATAACACATTTCACATTATAGTGCATGAAGAAAACAACATGTAGAGTGACACAGCTATTACAGCTTGAAGCTGAACTCTCCCAACAAGCTTATGTTTTGAATACTCAGCTTTCTGTGCTGTTCTGAAGGCTGTGGAGTCCAAGGTAGCAGGACGTCACTAGGCACGGACATTTGAAGGCTGTGGAGCCCTAGGTAGCAGGACGTCACTAGGCACGGACATTTGAAGGCTGTGGAGCCCTAGGTAGCAGGACGTCGCTAGGCACAGACATTTGAAGGCTGTGGAGCCGTAGGTAGCAGGACGTCGCTAGGCACAGACATTTGAAGGCTGTGGAGCCGTAGGTAGCAGGAAGTCACTAGGCAAGGACATTCGCTCCTGCTTTTGGCTCAGCCCTGCCCTAGTCCCTGTGAGGAGCCACTCAGCTGTTCCCACTACCTCAGACAGAGCCTGCCATCTTGCATTCACAACCTTAACAGATTGAAATCCTTCTGAAACCGTAAGCCAGGGTAAGCCCTTCAGCCCTTTTCCTCTGTCAGGTATTTGGTCCCAAGGACACAAAAGAAAATACCACAGCACGCAACATGAAAACAGCAGTCAACACCACAGCACTTACTACGACTAAACATGTTAAGTCATTGATTTTTTTTTCAGTTAATTCTCAACACGGGTATAAATTAAGTCATCCTCTGTTCCTTCCTTTCCAGATGACAAAAGTTAAACGTTTAGCAATGAAAACATCTATCCAAGGTCATGAGGAGCCCGCCCAAGCTGGGTGGTTCTGGAGCTAACCAACCCTTAACTCCTCAATGAGACCCAGGGTTTGTTCCTAGAGTTAGTTCCACGTGTCAAAGGTAAAATGAAGCACTAAGTTGCTCAACTGTTGGAATTGTGCCAGAAATGCATAAATTAGATCTTGTGCTGGTGTGGGGCCAAATCCCATGCGCTTGTGAGGCTCCTCATCTCTCCACACTGCTCCCCAATGATGAAAACTCTTGCCTTTCTACCCAAAGCCCAGATAGCTCTCCTATTAACCACTGAATACTGAGGGTGTCTACAGAGTGCTTGGCTCAGGCGGCTCTCATCTGAGTCCTGGACACACTGACCCTTCCCTCTGCACACACTGCTCTCCTGCCCATTTGCCGTGTGAGAAGGGTATTGAGGAAGGCATTTCCAAGAGTCACACAAACAGCTCTGGGACACCAGCAGCATTTAAGCCCACAGCCCATGAGCTAACCATGTGGGCTGCTTTCCCTGGGTACCAGACTTAAGGAGTATATGAGGAAAAGGCTCCTTTTCTAATAAAAGTCATTCTTAGGTGTGAAAAACAATGTTGGATGTGGCAACCAAAATGTGAGGAGCTCCCACCTGGAGACCCTAGAACAAAGGTCATGACGTGGTGATGGACACATGCTTAGAATGCATATAATATCATACATGTTGGATTCTAAAACAGAATACGTAGAAAAATCTTTAAGTCATTAACTCATTTATGCTGTCCTAAAATACAGATGGCTTTTGAACTGAACCATGCAAGGAGACAGAATTGGAAAAGAAAGCCATTCCTGGAAGAGGGCAAAATAGGGTCAAAAGTCTGGCATTATAAGACAACATCAACGTACAATTATTTTATTGCTAAAGGATTCAAATTACCTAGAGGACATAGTAAGAAGGGCTCCAGAAAGGACAGTTGGGGACAGATTATAAAGGACTTCACCCAATTCAATAGCTGGATTTCAGAACAATAAGAAGTCTTGAAGAATTTTAAGCAGAAGAGTACCATGCTTATATTATCCATTTTATGCTGCAATCTGGGAGGCTGGATTACAGACTGAAGCGCCTGACCACACAAAAGGCAGCATGAGGGCTTGCGTCATTGCTCAGAACAAGAGTCTGAACACAGATGACACAAAGCACAGAGGAGCAAAATAACGTGTCTAATGCTGGAGTTGGCCAACAGGGACCAGGACTGGGACCAAGGATTCGAACCCAGAGTCCACCATGATAGCTGCTGCACAGTTCACTATAAAGCCAGACTGACTGTAGATAATCATGGCAAACGAGACGAGATGGAATAGGCGGCTGGGTAGCGTTAACCTGGACTCCAGACCAAAGGGCACTCCTCTTAAACACCAGAGTCATGAAACGAGGGCCCGGTGGAGAATCACAGAGTTCCATTTTACGTACAAGGTCAAGGGTCCTGAATGCCAGGCTGGCCAAGCTGCCAGGCATCTGGTAAAAACAGGATGCCAACATCAGGAGAGGCTTGGGGTGGGGAAAAATCAACCTCACAGGAAATGTCATTGCTAGCTGTCCCACTTTCCCACTGCTATGACAAAAGCAACTTACAGGAGGGTTGTTTTGGCTCCCGGTTCAAGGGACAGTCCATCATGGCAGGGAAGCTGAAACAGCAGGAAAGCAGCTGGTCACATCACCCATGGTCGGAGGAGAGGAATTTCTACATTCCTGCTACACTCAGCTCACTTTCTTCTTCCATATAGTCCAGTATCTCCGCCTATAGAATGGTTCCACTGACAGTTAAGACAGGTCTTCTCACAATTAACGGAGATAATGGCCCACAGACATGCTGAGAGGCAGGTAGGTCTCCAGGTGATTCCAGACTGTGTCGAGTTGGCAATTAATACTAACCCTCGCAGTAAGCATACACCATTCCACCCAAGACCTCCCTCCTGAAGACGCAGAACCCCAGGTTTCAGGAGGCAACAGGAGAGAGCAACTCTTGAGTTGAGTCCGTGCCAGGACACTCAGCTGAGATGCATATTCTGGCTTCTCACTTTTTTCCAACCAGAGATTTTCATTATAAAATAGAAACAATACTTCATTTACCACTTGAGAAGGTGAACATTTATATCTATCTACTTAAGATGAAAAGATAATCACGGCAAGTGACATGGGAATAGTATTAGCCTTATCATTACATAAGGTATTTACTGGTGGCTAAAGCACAGATTGAGCTCCCAAGCCCAGTCACTGTCCCTTAAGATTATTGTAGCTACATGAGATCTTCATTACTTTTTCAGGCCAAGAAAAGAAGCTACTTTTGAGAAGCATAAATTAGCCTTTAAAACAGCCCAGAGCTGAGCATGGTGGCACAAACCTTTAATCCCAGCACTTGAGAGGCAGAGACAGGTGGATCTCTGTGAGTTCAAGGCCAGCCTGCTCTACATAGGGAGTTCCAGGCCAGCTGGAGCTACAGGGAGACCCTATCTCAAAAAGGCCAAAAATAAAAAGTAAAAATAAAAACAGGCTAGAGAAATCATATAAACATAAGTATATATGATTAAATACTGTAGGCATTAAGACAAATCAAGCCCCACATTCTCCTGGCTCCTTATTGCCCAAAGCAAATCTGTAGTGTAACTCATTTCACCTAGAGAAGAACCAGATGCAGGATAGAAAGAACCTTCTTACAGGTCTGAAAACACAGCTCACCTGTAGAGCATTTGCCTATCAAATCCAAAGCCTTACATGAGTTCAGCCCCCCCCCACCCCCCAGGGAAGTAAGAAAAAAATAATAAAAATTTCTCTCTCTTTCTCCCTCCTCTTCCTCCTCCTCCTCTTCCTCCTCTTCCTCCTCTTCCTTTTTTCACTCTAGGAAGTGTACTACTATTCTTACATGTCCCTCTCCCACTGCCTTAATAACTATGCTTCTTAAATACATATAAAACTTTTTCTTAATAAGCTCCAACTTTGATTTATACTGGAAAAGCTGAGAGAATAATTTTCTCAGCAGAGTCCTCTTGCTCAGGCTTTTCCACCATGACAGGTATCTATGATCACTAAGGCCACCCAACCTGAGGAAGATGGCCTTTCAGGACTCACAGGAAATTTTGAGATATAAAAATACAACAGAAAATAGTTGGATCCCACAATAAAGTAGAAGCTTTGAAGACTGAATGATATGTAACCAAGTATTTATCACTCTGTCATTTCTTTCTCCTCACATATTTTCTTTGGGATTCGATGTGGTGACTAACAAGGTTATTTAGTCAAAGACCTTGGGATTGAAAATTACAGTAAAGAATGATTTCTGGTGAAATTACTCCAAGCCACATCACACGCACACACACACACACACACACACACACACACACAGAGAGAGAGAGAGAGAGAGAGAGAGAGAGAGAGAGATGTCAAAACACAGATGCACTTAAGAAAAAAAGGACATTGGAAATAAATAAATAAAATTTATTATTTACTTTGATTGCCTAAGATAATATGTTTGGTAAGTACTTGAATATAAGCAATGTGGAAAAAATAAAATAAATGAAGAAGAACCACGTCAACCTCATCCATTAGAAATGAGGAGAGGTTTTGAGATGTCATTTTCTCTTCTTTTCCTACTGCGGATTCTTGATCAGTTCAATTTTCTCGGAATGGGCTGCAGATCCTCGTACTCTGTTGGTTCTCCATCCTTTCATGTCCTGTTGCCTGCCCACGTTTATCTGAATCTATAAGCCTGCCCTTTACTCAGATTTATGGATCCAGCCAGGCTGTGTGTATTTACAGTGTTCTGACCTGAAGACCCCAGGCTGCAGGAGAACAGGAGAAGACTGGGCCTCATTCCATAAACAGACAAATGTGAGGGGAGCAAAGGCTTTGCTTGCACTTAACGTTTTTAACTATTTGGCCAAGCTTAAGAATTAGTGATTAGATTAGGGAAGAAGAACGAGATGCCCAGTGCAGAGCTTGGGGGTGGGGGAGGCACGAGACTGGACTTTTGCTCTAGTTTCTTGGAGACCGAGTTTGGGGTTGGGTGGGGTGAAATTTAAGGCAGAAGGTCAGAAGAAAATTGATAAGTCCATTACAGAGAGAGCTATAAAATGCCTTGGGAAGGCGAACAGTCTACAAAGATGAGAATATAAACAACATTTAATAAGTTGGAAAATTTCTCCAACCACATGTTGAGCTCCTTGGGTGAAGTGAGGCTAGCTGCATATTTTTTTTTTTTTACTGTAATTGGTTATAGAAAAAAATTCTTGCTCCATGCTTAAATAAGAACATGTTGCTATGAGGTGAAATATTTTTCCTAGGGACTGATGGCTCACTTGAAAGCAGTTGTACTTTCAAAGAGGTTTGCTTCCTGGATGGATCTCTATGTGAAATGCTTGTCCTCTGGGCAAAGAGCAGTTGCCTTCTGCATAGCCCCTCACACCCCAAAACTGGGTCCCTCTTTCCTAAGGCCACACTTGTGCACAGGTAAACTCTGAAAATGCAAATTCTGTGGGGAGCCATTTGTAAATAAACTATTTGCTGGAACTCAAGTTCATTGGGGAATCCTTGTCTACCAGTTCAACAAATCAGAAATAGCCCAGCTTGTTAAGATGACAATGGAACCCACAAGGAACCCACAAGGCAGAAACCCAGAAAACCAGAGGAACTCAACTGCTTTATATGAAATGGATAAGGAAGCCCTTTGGTGCTGTGGCCCACAGATCCGTGCACAGTGTAATGTACATGGCTGAGACTGCAACTGGGGAATTTGTAAAGCAGTACCAACTGCTTCTCTTTACCCACCGAAGGCAATTGTATTCCTCTTAAAGACACCAAATTATGCTATAATGATGTTGTTTGATTGGAACTTTTCATTTTAACGAAAATATGTTGCAGATAATGTGACTTGGATTCAGTTACTTCTATTAATTGAATCTGAGCAATGCATGTGGTAGGACTGTGATTCTTCAAATGTTAACTTATTACCCAGTATTTTATTATTATTAAAATCAGTTGTTGGGGAATATAAAGAAAAACTAGTTCTACAACCGAACTTTGAAGAAACTTATAATTCACGATCCACATGAATGTATTTTATTTCTCACTTATGAATGCCATTTTATGTTAAAATCAAACATAAAATTCAGTGCAGCACAGTTGAGAAATGCACTTAGTAATCCATCAGTACAGGCAGACAGTGGAAACGTCTCAGAATGTGACGAGCAGGGGGTTGCACTTCCAAAGTGAAACGAAATACCTGATGTTCTAGGAAACTCTTTTTTTATTGCTATCATCTTTTGAAGGTTCCTCTAAAATCACAAAGCTCCTGCTTTGCCGACCACGCAAGGACACGGAGAGTGTTTAGGAGGCCTTGAGACGGGGCGAGTGGCCAAGGGGCGGCTCTGCATCATTTCTGTTGAAATTCATTTGCCAGTGAAGTAATTTTTGTCTCCAGCATGGTGTGGACCGTACCCACAGTGGGTCCTACGCATCCATTTCTGAGCCCAGGCCTAGCTCAGGGCGCCAGGAAAAAAATACAAGCACCACAAAGAACATTGAGATGAATGGCTCTATTTTATGAGCCATAAAAGTTTTATTCATCTTGACACTGAAACAGGTTTAGGCAGTGAGTTGACACGCCTTAAATAAATAAGTGGAATTAATTCCCCAGCCCTGGAAACAATAGCGGCGTGCAGGCGGCGGGGAGAAACGCCCCATTGTGCCCGGCCTGCTGATACTGATATTATTTGTGTTTTTCTGCGCTGCTTTGCTTCCTCGGGGGCCTGGCTGAGCCACTTCAGATTCATCCCCTGTTTTATTAGAGGTTGAAAAAGGTTCAGGACCCGGTTGTACCACAGCTCTCACCGACAGCTAAGGAACCAGTTTGGCGTCTGGTTTATCTGTTGTTTTACTGCTGACCTTCAAATCAACTTTAACCCCTGACCTCTGGAGGCATCTATCATGACAAGAGGCTGCTTAACACAAACGGTGCCCATTTATAGGGGAAGAGAATCAGAAGATCTCCTTTTTTTATGAAGAATTTACTTTTTCACCCCTCTTTTCTCAGTCACCACAGGTGAAATCCCTCTTAGCAGCTGGTTTATGAAATAATCTGAAGGGAGGCCTTAATGAGCAAAAAGCACCCTCAGCTGGAGATAAATAGATGCAAATGAGATGCACAAACAAAGGCGCCTGGACAGAGAAATATCTGCAATTCCAGCAAATGCTGCCTGCAGCTCGAAGATGAACAGCTTTGATAAAATGGTAACAAAAAGCACCTTTTTATCCTCCAGCGTGTTTTACATTGCAATAGACCATTGTCACTGCGACCCAGTGGAGCAAGCCGAGCCTCTGCACTGTTTCAGAAAACTGTTTAAACATTTGTTTTAAGGCATTTGAGAAATATAATCAATAGACTGCTTCTTTGTTGCTGTCATTTTTTTTTTTTTTTCTGTGTTTCAGAGGTTGCTGTAGTTGTTACCTGTTGGTCTTTGTGGTTTAATGGTGCTGTCTTGATGGGCAGGTACACATTTTGGTGACTCTTTCTTCCACTCACTAGTTTCAGTCATTCTTTTTCCTAATTTTTTTTTTCAGTTTCAGTGGGGAGAGATTTCAAGTTAACAATAGGAAGAATCAGCTTCAAGCAGCACCCAAACAACTAGTTTTAATGACGGTAATCAAGTGTACAGAGCTAATTCAGATACACGCATGTAACATGCTGATTTTAATAAGCTCTAAAAAGGCAATCTCTAACTTTTAAAAGTCTCTTTTAAATTTAATTGTTCTTGGTTCATATGATTCCAAAACAAACAAAACCATTAAAATATGTTTTCAATATGTATCCTCAGTATTATTTGATTGTGTTTTAAATTAGCATCATGCTTGTAAAATATTGATTTGACGAGCTTTAAAAATGGAAAAGCTGAAATCATCAACCTATTGGGGGGGCAACATTTTTCTGTGAAGATGAGCAAACCTCTAGCCCCAAGATCTTACTTGAGAGAGGCAGAGCTTGTGACCCATAAACTGCTGCGTTTTAACCTGTGTGTTTTGTTGCAGTGCTTAGTCAACGAAGCAGAGGTGCAAAGAGAAACACTATTCATGTCACTTGTGTCAAAATACCATCACCCAGCGCTTCACCCTGTTTGGTTCTTTCCTTGGTAACACTCCTGGCATCGAGCAGCCAGGATGGATGGGGGTCTTTACGGTTCCTTTGCCTAAACTATTTCATCTTGGTAGCTAGCCTCTGAGTGGAGACATTTCTTCTGAGCACTGTGTGAGCGTTTGCATTTTATGTGCATTTCATCAACCAAATGTCAGATCTGCTAATAACAAAAAAATATTTGCTCCTTTTTAATGATTCCCCTCCTGTTGCACGGGCTGGGGGTGGGTGGAGGCAGGCAGGGGCTGGAGAAGTGAGCAGGAGCATCAAGCAGTCTGACCAGGGCAAGAAGAGAAATGCTTATTTGGGTTTGAAAAGGACATGTGCTCTGTTAACCCAATGTCTGTATCCATGCATCATTAAATTCAGAATTTCAGGAGTTAATAAAAACTTGGTTATATTAGGGTCGCTTTTTTTCAAGCCCAGGTTTAGGGCCGCATAATTATGTTCAACTGCTGTTGTCTGAAAGGGCAAACAGCATCTTGGGCACAGAACAATGAAATTACAGCTGAGATTTAGGTTAGCAAAAGCCGTCTTCCTAGGCTTTTATGATTCATTATTTCCCATTAAATACAGTATTAGAAGTGTACACTAGATAGCTCATGGTTGCTGCTCTCAGAGCACATTATCTATATTACACAGGTCTGGGGAGCAGAATTAGAAAACTTTGGGGGAATGAGCAATATGTGTTTGCTGATAGAAGGACCATATGGCTCATCTTCTCCAATTGCTTTCACTGCGACTCCGATGCTGGAGAAATTAAAGTTTTATTTGATGTGGCACAGCTTAATGAACTGTCTTCTGTTAGGAAAATTGAATATGTTTCCTGTTATTTGAGCAGAGAGCCTCCCTGGTTTGGCTGATGGGGGATGCATTATGTATTGTTTATTTAGCATTTTGAAAACAAAAGCAAGATATGAAGGTAAAATTGATTAGTGCTGGATTGCATTATATAATCAAGTTTTATATCTTTAAATCTCCCTTTATAATCCTCTAGCAATGTTTTAATCTGAGATTGCTCCAGGTTTATTTTCAAAAGGGCACAGAAATTAATTTTATCAAAATACCTGTATTTATCACCAAGGCACATGGAACTCTAAACTCAGAAGTGTGTGTGTGTGTGTGTGTGTGTGTGTGTGTGTGTGTGTGTGTGTGTACAGTTTGAATAAAGATGCCTGTGATTGGGAAGAAGGAAAATAATTGAGATTTGTCGACCTAAGGCAAAACTTCTCTTGAGCTCTCAATCCACTCTGAGTAGATCAAACATTTGGCTACTTGGAAGGAGATGTCGGATTCTTTTGTTTGAAACAGACCACTTAGCAGCATGTGACGATGGAGCCATACAAGAAGTAAGAAATGTTTATATTTGGAAATACAAACTTCGCAATATCGGGTTTTAAATTTGGGGGTGAATTGTCAATAAATGAAAAACTGGATTTGACCTGAGTACTAAAAAGGAAGTGTATATTTCACAAAATTTAGACATTTTGTAGTTGAATACATATGCTATTTAAAAATATAATCAAAAGTGTACTTCCATTTCAGAAAACTAGAGTGTCAACCAAGTTGAATGTTGCCACTCTTTCAAGAATCTGTAAAGGTATATCAATATTGCTTAATAACCTTGTTATTTTCTGGGTGTGATCTTTATCAGTAGAAAGAAATCTGAATAATCTCTAAAAAGACTGAATATAGTGATCATATTCTAATCTGCATTTCTTTTATTTTTCAATGAGAACTATTCCACATGTGAGCTGATGACTGGGACACACCGATCTGCAATAAGCAAGTAGGATAAATAACAGTTAAAGTGTGTCAACATTTATCTAGAATATTCCATCCCACTCCCCCCACATATGCATTCACCCCCCCACCCCACCCCCAAGAAGTCATTTGTCTTCTGTGTTCTGAGCTGTTTTGAGAATTCTGGCAAATATGGCAGTTAAACAAACTTCTTTCACAATATAAATACTGTCTGGTCAGGAAAAGCTTCCAGTGTTTATAGTCCATAAGTGAAGAGTAAAAAATCTGCTATTTAACCAAGAATAGTGCTCTTGAAAATATCTGAGCAAAGTGTTCAAGCAAAACTCTGGTGGCAGATCTCCAATCCTGCCCCCCCCAACCCCCGGCTCCTAAATACCTCACCAGGAGGAATTTTCACATGTCAACCTTTTGTTGCTTTTCTTGAAATTACCCAATTAAATTTTAGAAAGAAATGCCTGGCTGGAGAGACCTGGTCCCAGCACCTTCCCTTCAAAATGGAGAAGAAGAAAAGATCTCATTTTTCCGAAGCCCCTCCTGAAGGCCTGGGAGGATGAACAGCGTTATGCATTGTTATCAGCATGGTGTAATTTGACTGTTGACAAAGTATCAGTGGCAGTGAGAAGCAGCGAGCACAGTTAGGAGTGCGGGATTGTAATCAAGGAGATGCTTAGCTGTGCAACACTGCATCTTGAGCAGATTTGAATCAACATTGCCTTAAGGGGATACACACACACCAAAGGGAAAAAAACTCCATTCATTTTTAGAGGGAAAATTAGAGTGGCACTTGAAGTGGAATCTGACGTGTGTTAATTGCTCTGCAGCTCTCCTAATTAGAGACTTTCAGACTTGTTCCTGCTGTCGCTGTGAGGGCACACTGTCTTGCTGGACAAATACTAAAATTGCAAATTGGTTTGATCAGGAAGTTTTACATATAAAGCCTGGCCCCCTTCTGAAAGGTGGACAGCTAGAGAGTGGAGATGACTGCTCACTTTACCTACAACCCAGACCTAAAACCAAAACAAGCAGATTGTTTCATTATGATATGTAACGCAAAGGAAGCAGGTGCCACTGTGGTTTCCTTAAACAGATGGAAATGTTCCTTTTGCATTTCGCCTCATATGAAATATTCCAGGTGGGAAAAAGCCAGGGAAATATTGTATATACATTCTCAGATTTCTACTTACTTCTTGCAGAAATTGGGGAGAGACAGATTTTTTTCAGAGACCATGTCACATGTCACATTCCCCCAGGTCAAGGTCTAAGCTATCACACCCGATTCCCTTTCTTGTCTTAAAGTAATTATACTGCTGTTGGGCCTCCAGGTTGTCACCAAATATGATACCATAATAATTTGGGCCTCCTTTCTCAGCTTCTCTTGTTGAGCCCTTGAACCACTCTTAATTCATTAACATATTGAATTTTTTTCAATTTTCCATTTTCTTGCAATAACAATATTAATGCTGGGGTGAAAGCTTGATTGGAGCTAAATTGCTTGTTACCTGCTGGCATTTATTTATATGGCATTGAATTATAAAGCTTTGCTATTGTCATGCCTTGGGCGAATTGTTTATGACACCAGTAATAGGAGTAATTGTTATTGTTGAAATTACCTGTCAGCTACCCATAGCAGTGGCCCTTGTCCCACTGACAAATAGTGACAAGGCAGAGGTATCCTCCATGCGTCCCCTGATGGCTTCTCCTCTGATAATAAGAAGAGCAGGCCCTTTGATAATTTGCCTGTCACTGTTGAGTGCAGCTCAGAGAGACTTGGCCAAATTGTTGTCATTCACTTTGACAAAGACAGCAAAATGCTACTGTGCAAGCAGAGGATTATCAAAATAAATGAAATCACTTACACCCCCTTTGTTTGTTTGGCTCAAGAATTGCCTGGCTTTGTATGAGGTTGTGAAATCAAAGTCCAATTCTCATAGGTAAAACTCTGTTCCTCCAGGATGAGTGTGTCAGGGAAGGAAAGAAGATGGCGAAGACTCGATATTTGCCACTTTGCATTGGTTAGTAAGAAAATTAAATTCAGATATGAAGCCAATAAAATTATAGCATGAATTCTAAATCTGTGTGAGATCTGCAGCTCTCCTCTCCATGTGGCCTGTTGTCCCTGCTTCATTTCTGATCCAGGCAGCAGTCAAATTGAATGAGCTTTCAAAAATGTATGAATTTTCCTTTCCAGTCGAGTTTTATTTAAAAGTTTAGAATTCTACATCCTTGACTCTTCTAGCTTTGAAAAATTATATAGTCAAATTTAGGATTATTGTCTCATATGGCCTGTTCCTTTCCATAAATTACCTTGTATTTGTATACTATCTTCATGTGTAAAGGAGATAAATGAAACGAAGTCTCAGATATGAGACATCAATTATAACCTACTATGGAGGAAGCAAAATAGCCCTGTTATTGCCCAAGTTCAAATATAAATATTTGCAATCTAAGCCCCCCTTGGTTGCAGAGGGTGAGCCTGTCACACAGAGGGGAAGGAGTTGGAGGAGAGTGGGGGTTGGGCCTGGGAGTGCCCATGCCTGAAACAAATGGTCGGTAAGCTTTGTTCTTGTAAAAACCAGAATCATTCTCACCCTTCCACAAAAGGCATCCTTTCATGCCAGGGAAATTCTTATTTTTTTAAGGCGCCTGTGAGACTATTTTTCATTGATTTCTTTGACAAATACTTGCTGCTAAAAGAAGTTGAGAAGAAAGGGAAAAAAAAAAAGACTGGAAGAGTTGTAAAATATTGGCTGCTTATAGGATAGTAATCAGTTGTTTATTGGTCTCTACCAGACAAGTAATGACCAACCACAGTGTTAAGTGCCAGCCACATTGCCTTGGGCCCTTCTCTCCTAACATCAGCCATTATCTGATTAGAGAACCTCCAAGGAAGTCACTATTGCATAACTTTATGGGTCTTAACAGCGCAGGCTGGCTGGCAGGAAAACTACCTAGGAGGGTTGATAAAGCAACACTGATTTTATTTCCTCCACTTATACCTTGCTCTCAGACACCAGCAGCTGCAGAAGAAACCTAAAATTGATCCGAATAGGAACTGCGTGGGGTGTGGAGGAGACAGGAGGAAAGTGATCTATCCCTTAAAGCTTGATTTGGGCTGCACAGCATGAGGTGATGACCCTTAGAGGTACCCAGATGCTTGCTGAGATGCAATGTATTTAAGCAAGCAAAGAGGATTTGAGCACCACTAAAATCATATATGCAACAATGCAACGATAAGAAGAAAATGCGTTTCTAATCTTTAACAGTAATGTAGTCTTCTAAAGGAAGCATCTCTGTGCGTAAGTGCTTTGAATGTCCCTGATTAACAAGTGGAAGGAGTGACATAATTAAGAGGTTATCAGTGGTAATAAAAATGCCCAAACCTGTCTTGGAATGTGATCCCTGCAGGAGATAATTTTTTTAAGAATGTAACATGTCCTTGCTTTCTGTGTCAAGACACACGTTAGTGATCCCAGGAGGGAAAATAAACATACGTTTTTAAATGAAGATATTTAAAATGTACCCCATATTTCAGTGTGTTGCTATAACCTGGTCTTTTTTATGTTCTTCCTATAAAACCTAAATTAAGCCTCTTAGGAGTGGTTGTGCTGCAGGTTCCCTGGAAAAACACAATACATTTTAAATGGTTCCAGGACCTGAGTGCACGTTAATATGTAATCACTAGTGTGCACTCTCTTCTCCCGGCTGCCAACCACCAGCTTTATAAAAGACACTGCTTTAAATTTTAACTTCATTGGAAATGTAAACTTTTAGAGAACAGTAATCGCCCTCTAGCTCTGTTGATGAAGTGACTGGCAGCAAATTTATTCTCTCTCTCTCTCTCTCTCTCTCTCTCTCTCTCTCTCTCTCTTTCTCCCCCTTCCTCTCTCTCTCCCTCCCTCTCCTTCTCCCTCTCCCTTTCCCTCTCCCTCTCCCTCTCCCTCTTCCTCTCCCTCTCCCTCTCTCCCCCCATTTTGAAACTCCCATCAGTGTCAAAGAAACTCTCCCTCTTTGCTGCTCTACATAAAACTGAGATGAGCAATGTGAAGAAAACATGTGGGAAAATGCTTAGAGGACCCAGGACGATTTCTGCAGCAGGTTTAGGAGCCTGGCAGAGCAGGCTGGGCAGGCAGGAGGATCCTCAAAGATGCAGCTTCCTGAAATGTTCAAACAAGCTTATTTAGAAATACTTGATAGTATATTGGGTAATATATAAGCTTCAGTTGCCTTTTAAAAATCTTGTTATTCTTTATTGTCCCTTCATTGTATATTTTTTAAGTTGAAGCAATGTTACATTCTTCTTGCCTGTGACAGGTCTCCACCCAGGTGTAGTGTGTAAATACATTTCAGACTCTTCAGGGCATTTTTCTCTTCTTTCTAAAATTCTTGGGATGTTCATTCCAGAAAGCAAAGAGAAAGGATGAAAATTCGCAGAAATGATCAGTCCTTTTCCCCTAAAATGAAGTGTTTGTGAAGCTTTAGGGGTCTGCAGACAGCACACTTGTATTTCACAAAAGCATTTACATCTCATTTGTGTATTCAAAATAATTGAGGCTTTAGTTTTTTTTTATTTTTTGAAACAATATTCAATAATCACAAAACAGTATAATAGCAGTAAGATGCTCATCATGTCAGATCTATGTATTTAAATTTTAATGGCTGAAAAAGAAAATATCTTTAAAATTTAGTTTCTAAATACCACCCCAGAAATAACAAGATTCATTTTACAGAAGCAAGGTAAATCTTAGCTGATTTTAAATATAAACTTTTCCAAAACAGGTTGTAAATGAATTTAGACAAATTTGGCTCTTAACCTTTAAAGATTTCCTGCCCATTTCTGTATGTCTTTTATTACATTAATTTTTTATTTAAATTACACCATTAACTGGATATGAATTTATCAAGAATACATGTATTGATTTATAAAACAGTACCATTAATTATTATAATAGCTAGATGTAGTTGATATTACAAAGCCATTTAAAGGTTTTTAATATAACTTGGACATACATAGATAGATAGACATTATGGACAAGACCAGAATTTAAACTGGCTACCAGCAGTAAATGAAAGCCTAGATTTATATTCTAGTTTAGAGATTGACCATATTGTTGCTTTGTAAAACTATTTACATCATGCCATTTTTCAAAGGGTGTCTCAATAAAAAAGCTAAATAAAATATTCAGCCAATTCCCAAAGCAGATTTTGTTTTCTATATTTTAAATGCTTAGTGAAAATAATTGATTGTGCGTGTTCCGAGCATTGTCATTTCCATTCCGGGGTGGCTTTCCTGAGGGTGCCTCATTTGCATCTGCACACTTTCACATACTTTTGATCCTTACGGAAGCGAGTCCCTTCTCTTTATTTCACCATCCATTCCCCCAATAAACCCATGTACATTTTGCAAAACCCACACATAGGGACGCATAAGGCTTTTTGGCATCTTTTAGGTTATGCTTTTTTTTTTTTTATTCTTAAGATTGTGGAAAACTGGGACTTACCCCAAAGCCGCAAAGCAGGCAATCACGAAGATATTTGGGTAAGAAAGCAATCTGAAGAGGAAAAACAGAAAAATGAGGAAGAATATAAGCAAGTAACAACATTTTCAAATTACTTTTCAGATGGTAATTAGCCAGTGAATAGATTGAAATTTAAATTCTTTCACATGGTACTTGGCTTGGGTCTCCCAGGCTCTTTTATTTATATCACTTTTCCCTGCCTGGCAACATATGTTACCGATTTATTATAGTATTTTTACTGTTAGCAGACAAATCTAAAGGCTAGCTGGGAAGGCCAGCTTCATCTGATGACTTCAACAACAACTGCAGGGCATCCTTGAGGGGGAGCCAATAGGCTCTTTTGAAGCTGGAGTGCTATTAACCCTTTGGATGCCAAAATGTTTCTTACAGTCAAAGTGGATTCAGACTTTCTGTAGACATTGGAGATTCACCTGGATACAAGTTAAATGCAAATGATTTATTCTGTAAATACCTCAGTAGCCTTCCACACCTTCCTTCACCCGCCTAGAGTCCCCAACAAGCTGTGGGAATTACTGGTTCCTTTATTTCTTCTTTTACAACACACTAAAGTCTATGTACGTGTAGATAAACAGCCAGCTATATTGTCAAGTTCTCACCCCACTCTCCCCCATGCCACTAATACTCTTAAAAGAAATAAAAAATCCTTAGAATTTCATTGGTCACATTTTTTCTGGCATATGAACATTCTAGACAAGCAGAGTTCAACTGAAATTCTTAGATAAGAGCCTAACATTATGTCCTTTAGAAAGAGCAGCTTTCAAGACCATTTGCATGAGTCGGTAGCACTGAATGAAGGTTGGTGCCTTGAGATTTGTCCACATGAAAATGTCTGGTTGAGCTTGCTATAACAAGAAAGCCTAACCTATTCCGGTGTGCTCTTCCCCGTGGGACAACCCGTTATATAGGCTCAAACAATTAAAAAAAAAGAAAATGTCTGGATCAGAGGACCCATTTGAAAGCTGCCGAATACACCCTGTTTATAAGTTCCTCAGCCCAAATTCTTTAGCTGTTTTAAAGTTTTTAGAAACAGATACTTTCTCCACTGAAATATCCATATGGGATCCCTGACAATTTCATATACATTTTATAGAATATCCTTTGAACTTTCTTTTCTTTTGAAAGTTTAAATATTAAATCACAGACATTGGATCCCAGTATTGTCAAAGGTCTCCGCTTAGCAACTAGAATTTTGTTTTCACTATTAGAATTGAAACAACAAAAAAGCAAATATTCACAGTGGACCTTAGGGATTTGAATGTTGAAATGGTGACTTTTGAAGAGCAGAAGGCACTGTTACAACTTGTCTGTCTAGACATATCTAACACAGAACATTCCATCTGAGAACTGTAACAATGACACAGCTCTCCAACAATTTACACAACTGAATCTGAGTTTAGGACATTAGCATGAAAAATTTGAGCTCAAATCAGATGGTAAAATAACCACCAACACTCAACCCATTTCTCTGATTCCAGTTCTTATTAAAAGTTCTCAGATACTCAACATTTATACTTCATTGTATGTCTCAGTCTTTCCTTAGTACTGGCTAGATATGCCATTAACTATAATATTCAAAAGAATAAGAGAATAAGTAAACTCTGTATCTATGCATGTAATTATATACTTTCATTCTAGGCTAATTTGGGTCACTATTTAAAACTGGGCTTATCTCCTATCAGATATTGATTGTAGATATTTCCTTTTTTTGTCCCCAAAAGCCATCATATAGGACCTGACTAATTGCTATGGATAATTTGAAGTCTATGTAATTATGATCAAAAAGATTTCGGCATCAGAGAATGAGGTCAACTTTGGAAGGAGTAAACACACTGCATTCCAAGTGGTGGCATATATATATATATATATATATATATATATATATATATATATGAACAGGACTTGGTGCCAGCCCAGCTGTGCCATAACTGAACTTGTCCTAAATAAGTTGATTAGGACACAACAGTTTTGATAGTAATCTTAGGAAAAAAAGAATGTAGAGAATGAGTTTCTTCTTCAAAAAAGCATGTTTTTGAATCAAAATGTCATCTTCGGCACAGTTTCGACCATCTATGTAACAGCCTGATTGGGGAGGGGGCTCTTCTCCAAGAGCCTCTAGGAGATACCAACCATATTCTTCTCTCCCTCCCACCTAAAGCAGGTGTCATTTGTAACTCGAAACTAAGGTCACCGTGGCTTCTTGGGCCTAGGTCTGTCCTCAGTGTTCACACAACCACGTGACTGTCTCGTGACCTTCACGGCCTGGGCTGGAGCCCTTCTCTGCATTGCTGCCTCACCTCTGCCCGACACCTTGGCCCAACCCCGGCTCTCTGTTTTGTCCATCACTCCCCCATCCCACACTTTTTCTAGATCTGACACAGGCAGGTTAAGAAGTAATGAGAACCAGATGGACACGGCACAGAAATTGCCCAAATGGGTTTGAGAACGTGAGGAGCTGTCAGGCATGGAGAGAAGCTGGAATTTTTCAGCAATAAAATGGGATTTATCACCACTCTACCACAGCCATTGCCGACAACCGTTTACCTTGACAGAAACCCCATTGCAATAGGCCATGCCGATGCAGATTCTGTTTTCTCAAAGAGTGATGATTGGTTTTTGTTCTAAGGCTCCAATGCCCTGCACTGGAGGTGAAACATTTAGGCCAAAGTCCTGCAACCCCCACTGAGGCAAATGAACCTGCTAAATAAGTTCCTTCCACAATGGCTGGGTAATTGAAACCAGAAAGTGAGAGAATTTGATAAATTGCTTGACCCTGAAAGAATGTTAAGGTCATAAATTTTCATTGCATGTATTCTTCCCTTTTAAAATTTTTTTATATTGATTATATTTAGTATTTGCCTCAAAATTCAACAAGCTTACAGATCATCGGTTGTGGGCCCAGGGGGAAGCACAGTAAATCACCAGTTAGAAGAGCGGGCAATCTCCGCTGTCTTTCAGGGAGGGCTGATGTTGGATCCTAGGAACTCCAACAACCCTCAGGGAGGGTCTTAGATTTCAGAATTATTCCAACTTAACACACAATTTGTTCTGGCATGAACAAAGTGAAATCTACAGGAAATTTTTTCTCAGAAGGGCTCTGCACGCTACTGTCCATTAGGGATGATGAACTGTTAAGCGGCTGGCTATCCATTCGTAGTACTGGCACCCACATAACTTCCCACACCCCCTCTAAAACAATGGCTATGGTATTTAGCTACAAAGGGTGATCCTCATTTTTTACGGAGATGGAAAGTGTGCCCGTGCACATATAAATTAGCACCTCTGCTTTTGAATACTGGTTTTAGCAAGACTTCTTTTGAAATTATTCAAACTTTCCTTCAAGTATGAATTGTCCTAATGTGAAATAAAACATAAGTCATATGAACACTCCAAGCTTCACATTACATACTATAAAATTGACTAAAACACTGAAGTCATCACTCTTCATACAGTGGGAAATTTCTACACATCTTGCTATGAGATTTTGCTTGTTTTTCTAAGGATTGAATGAACTACACTTGTCAGCATTTTCATTTAGCTATGCTCTCAACTGATCCTGTGGACCCATGTATTGTAATGACAGACACTTTCTCAAGCTAAGCAGGGTAGGTAATTATTTTATAGCCAAAATTTCTTGAAAAACTTTTAAAGAGCAGCATATCTCTTACGTATTTGTGTATTTGATTTGTAGATCCACTATATAAAATCAGAGCTATCTGATCATGAATTCATCACTTTTATGTTCAGAATTCTCAGAATTTGGGAGACTTAAAATAGGCCACAAGGAAACAATCCTGATTGACCACTGAGATAATTTCTCTAATTTAAGAAAAATCCCTTCTCATTTGTTTTCAGTTACTAAATTATCAGATTAGAGTTTGAAGTCAGTACTAGTTCTAGGATACATAAGTATTATGTAGGCTTGTGACTTTCCTCTTAAACCAAAAAAGGGAATTTATGCTGCATTCCATATTTTGTTCATTGTAAGTAATTAATGACCAATGTTTATTAAGAGTATTTCTATGTAAAATATTTTATTAAGGATGTAAGAAATAGTCCATTAAAGGAATAATTCAAATACATTTTCAAAATATAAAGTTGGAGACATTTTTAGTGATAAAAAGAAGTAACTCATGTTGGAGCTGTTAAAATATCTTGGAATCTTGGAATATACGTCAGGATGATGATTTGCATTTGCTGTGTCCTGTGCATGCATACACATTCTCCTGGGACCTCAGCAATGCATCCTCTCTTTAGAGGATGTATTTAGAGGGGTACATACATGTGCTCTCCTTTTAAGCTCTTGGGTTTTTCCCAGCTCCCAAATGTGGCCTCCTTCCTCTATGTGTAATTTTTTTGTTGCAAGGCTGTCTGAAACAAACAAAAAATAAGTAAGTTTATGCATATGTATACTTATATACGTTTAAATAAAATATGAACAGAAAATGGATTCACTCACTAATATTTTTGCAAACTAATGTTCAGCTGATGCAACTCAATTTTATTTTGCATCACATTAGTGTCATAATGGTAATGACTAGCCTTTATTCACTAACAGTTTGAGTCAGCACTTTGAGACATTTTCAAATTAGGTCATACTGCACATTTGTGGCTGATACAAAGGTTGATTAAGAGAGCTATACAATTGTAAAGTGATGTGCTGTGAGTTGAATTAAGTTCTCTCTGATAGTTACGGGAAATGAGAGCCGCCATAACTTAGCAGAAATAATGTGTGGACAAAGAGAGGGAATATATTCCCATGGAGGGCTTGAGGTATTTTTCATTTACAATTTAACAAAGTCGTTGTCTCTTATGAAAGAATTCTGCCATGGACCCTGGAAGAAACGATGAATCACATAACAGACCCTGGTGGCTGCTCCCAGTTCTGTATCTATGAAGTTGGCTTTTGCCTTTGAGTCTCTTTTTGTCACCTTAATAAAGATGTTTTTCCCCTTCTAGATATTGTCCCAACCAAGCCATTTTCCCATAGTGTAACAATTCTAAGGCAAGGCTTAATTGCTTTGTAAGCTCAACCTGGAGAGAAAACAAAAATCGATCTTTTTAGAGTGATATCGTCATGGCAAACCCACAAACTCATCTAAAATTCAAAAACATGGGATTTTCACCCAGTAATTTAAGTAAACTGTGAAAATGGCCCCTGAAAGGCAAGAGTACCTTCTAACTGAGTTTAAAGACAAGGAAAATAAAAGCTGAACTCTTAATCATTTGTTTGTTCAATAAGAAAAAAATAGTCTTTGGGGGGCGGCTAGAGGACCAGTTCAGTGTTTAAGAGGTGCTTGGACTCTTCCAGGGGACCCAAATTCAGTCCTACCACCTGGATCTGCTGGCTGACAAGAACTCCAGCTCCAGGGGGATTTAACACCTCTACACACACACACACACACACACACACACACACACAATTAAAAATAAAACTTTTTAAAGTAATTAACATTGCATTCATGTTATACTGCCCTGGCCATAAAATAACACCAGAGATTATATATACATACACATAAAAATTATAAATATACATATATATTGCACTTTCAAAGCACAAGAACCCTCAAAAGAGCCTAAGCAGTATGTGGCATTGATCTGAGTGAAAAGCCCTCTGCTTCAAAGTCCCTGTACTTTTCCCTGAGCAGAAGTCTGCTTGCTTGCTTGAGCACCAACACTGAGCACAGGTCTCCAGTGTATTCAAGGTGTATTTGCCTCAAGCATTTGGTGTTTTACTGAACATCAACTCCTGGGAAGGCTCTTCTCTAGTGTCCTGCTGGATTCTGACCTGCCCGCAGGCCCACGATGGTTTACTGCCCTTCTCCCTTCACACCCTACTCCAGTCTGCTTTTAATCTTTTGGACATTCCATCTGACTTTTCTTTTGGCTAAATTTTTTCTTCATGACTGGTCAAAGCAAAGGAAAAGATAAGGGTTTTACCAAGAAAATTATTTTTTTTGAGGCAGGGTCTCCCTGTAGCCCCATCTGGAACTCACTATATAAACCAGGCTGGTATCAATCTTACAGAGATCCACCTCCCTCTGATTCCCAAGTGCTGGAATTAAAAGCATATACCACAATGCTTGGCAAGAAAGTGCTATTTATAAACATAAATGAAATCATAACAATCTTAGACTATATAACTGTGATTTATTTTTTGCAAGAATGCAAATAGCCTAAATAAATACTCTGGAAGGAAAGAAGGAAGGACGGAAGGAAGGAAGGAAGGAAGGAAGGAAGGAAGGAAGGAAGGAAGGAAGGAAGGAAGGAAGGAAGGAAGGAAAGAAGGAAGGAAAGAAAGGAAGGAAAAGAAGGAAGGAAAGAAAGGAAGGGAAAGAAGGAAAGAAGGAAGGAAGGAAGGAAGGAAGGAAGGAAGGAAGGAAGGAAGGAAGGAAGGAAGGAAGGAAACAAGAAAAGACAGAAGGAAAAGAAACAGAACAGGGGAATGTGGGCGGGAGAGACTGACTTACACTCTTCACTCCACTCTTGCTGATGGGTTCTTGTCCCTTGGCTATGAAAGGCCACAATTGTGAACATGATCAGAAATTATTGTCCTTGCCTGTGCTGTTCCAGCTAATTGTGACCACATCATAACGCATTTTTGGTCTTTTTTTAAGAGCCTTTTCCTTGAATTTGGATAACTACAAACCTTACTGTTGTTGCTAAACTATATAAGCTGTTCCACCAGATCTGATTATTTATTGTATGATCAGTAGTGCAGAATATTTTCAGTGGAATGCCTTATGACCAATGTTAAAAGACAAATATCCCTGGCTCACAGTCTGCAACTGATAGAGGAGGCAGTGGTTGGTGCTATATCTCAAACATAAACATTTTCATCTTGAACAAACCCTTGGTATTTGCAATCACTTAATTTACATTTTCAAAAGGTCACTTGTGGTGCTAGTTGGAACAGATCGTATATTTTATTTATTTTGAAGTAAGCTTATTTTCCTAGCAGAGGAGAGCTACCTTTCCGGTGGATGGGATAGCATAATAGTAAAATGAACAGGTAAAAGTATTTTTGCTATCTTGTTAAACAATTAGGGAAATGCTGGAGTGTCTCCAACAGTTGAATTAGTATATGAGAATAGCATGCAGTGAGATATGTTTATCCATATGGATTTTTAGTGTTATTTTGCAGAATGAATAGAGCAACATTACAAGGTATAACACTACTTCTGATGATCTGGCACACAGTGATTAAATAAGACTAATCTTCATTTTACATGGTGATAGTATATTTATTTTTTTACTTCTTTGTTTTTTTTCATTTTTTAAAAATAAGTAATAATTTATGAGTACAAGCATCCTTCATATAAAACCAATTTGCAAGCAGTTGTGCCCAAACCCACACAGCCCATGGGTCCCACCATCCAGTTGGGGGGGCTTGTATGTTCAATCAAGTTGATCAAATGAGTGTCCAGACTATATTGCTGTAGTTTCGTCATTCACCCCAATCGCAGCCCTTACATTCTATCATGCCCCCTCTTCTGCAGATTGTCCCCTAGGTTTAGAAAAGGGGCACAGGTGGACAAGAAGCAAAACAGTCTACTTTCTCTGGAGCTGTTGTCTTGGACTCTGGTCAATTATGGCTGTTTCCTTTCATGGGCTGACAGTGTGTCCATTAGTAACCTTTTAATCCTACTAATGAAGCACAAGTAATTAGATATATAGGTATTTAAACAGTACTAATTGTTATGGTAGGTTACTTTGGTATAGACACAGACGTTTGGATGATATGTTAATCCATGAATTACGTTTTATCTGTAAAATATGACAGGGTCTTTCTGTGGCTTATAACATCTCCTAACCACTAGAGGATGCAAGCTTGTGGCATCAGCCGTGGGTTATTCCTCCAAGGAGAGAGCTAATAGCCAATTAGATTTGGGATATACAGGCATGTGGCTGCCACTGTTGCACAGTATTTCCAGGCAGGTGAGGTGTAGCTGGTGCTGATGGAGGAGTCTTGCTTGACTCAGGGAGACCTATATTTGCTTTATTGGTTTAGTGGCCTTTGGAAACACTCTGTACTCTTGCAAGTGCAGTCTCAATGCATCTTTCCCATGCTTACATCAGGTCTTCGACAGCAGGGCCTTATCGCCTCTCTTCTTTCAGGTATCCCAGTTTACAGGCAAGAAGCCTTTACCTTTTGGAGGGGGTGCTTGGATCCCCTGGCCAACATCTCCTTGGTAGAATAATCCATTGCTGATATCAGAGCTCTCCTGTATTAATATATGTTGCTTAAGTGCATAGGTTAAGGAGACTTTAGTATTCTATTTGGATCTGAATAGAGAATAATCCTTTTCACAGTTCCTATGTCTGTCAATTAAAGAAGGCAGTTTTACCAGTTTTATAAGAGATTACCTCTATAACAGTTGGCTCCAATTTACAATTAGAGAACGACCTCATCATCATTATATTTCTCCTTGTTCTGTGGGGGGGGGGAGGTAAGAAAATCTCTTGTATTAAAACCTTTCAGCACCTAGAAGGTAAGTTTCATTAAGCCTCATTATAAATAGTTGTTACAAGTAGGATCCAGAAAGGGGTTTGGTGTCTGTAGCAAGGTGATACTGTACAACAGAAAAATTATAGAGAACATTTGTATGTGCCAATCCCAAAGTTATTGTTATACAGATTTTAAGTAAAACAAATGTGGACAACAACAATTATATTTCCATTTAACTCAGGTATATTAAGCAACATTGGTTTAAAGGTTCTAGTAATAGTACATTTATAATCTCTACAGCATATCCAATTTAACAATTTGATTCTCTATTCAGAAAATATTCCTTATTAGTGGAGGAGAATACCCTTCCATTCACCACAGATGTTAGTTTAATTGGACTTGAGTACACTGTGTATAATTAGTCCACTTTATAATATTTCATCTATAATTTTACAAGGAACAGTGTGCTTAAATTTCATAAAATTATTTTAAAAAAAGACTTGGAAAGTCATGAGCATTCTGTTTCCAGCATTTCTCAGTTCCTGCAAAGAGCCTCATGAAAACAGAGCTCAAGCCAGAATGAACCTGCCGGGTGAAGAATGGACACCCAGAGAGGATCTGCAGCTAGAAGCTGCCAATCCCTCCATGGCAATCATTCCACCCAATATTAGTGGTAGAGTTGTTTGGAACCAGCTGCCATTGTAGATGCAAGATCAAATTCCCCAAGGGCTGCATGTCCAAGCTCCCTGGGAACGTCGTCCTTTAAGATTCTGTGTGGCAAAGCTGGTTTGAGATCTGAGTTATACCCTCATCTAGATAAACTCTTCCCAACAGCAAAGTTTGAATTTTTATTATGAGAATCACCTTTTAATTTTTGGTAGCTACTGTAATCAAGTGGTAAAAAAAGAGGGAGGGAGGGAAGGAGGAAGGGAGGGAGGGAAAGAGAGAGAGAGGGAGGGAAAGAGAAAGAGAGAGAGATTTTCCTATAATTTTGAAGGTTCCCATATTAATTGAAATAATTTGGTAGGCAATATATGTATGTATTGCCCATTTTAATTCAAACAAGGCTGGTTTTGCACCGGCAAACTGTTTGCTAGGAAGATTTTTAAACAAAAATAAGGGCTGAGAAAATAGTAAGGTGCTTACTGTACAAGCATCAGGGCCTCAGTCAGATCCCAAAAACCTAAGTCTAGAAAGCTTGGCAAGGTGGTGCATGCTTGCAATCCAGCACTAGGGAGGCAGGGACGGGGAGATCTCTGGGGCCCACTGGCCAGTCACTCAAACCTATCTGTTTCTTTCTAGACCAGTGAGACACCCTGTCTCAAAAAAAGCAAGGCAGACAGTGCCTGAGGAGCACCACCCAATGTCAACCCCCGGCTTCAAGACATTCTTACAGACAGCTACACACACACACACACACACACACACACCAATGTCAACCCCCAGCTTGAAGACATTCTTACAGACAGCTACACACACACACACACACACACACACACACCAATGTCAACCCCCAGCTTGAAGACATTCTTACAGACAGCTACACACACACATACCCACAATGTCTACCCCAGACATTCTTACAGACAGCCACACACACACACCAATGTCAATCCCCGGCTTCAAGACATTCTTACAGACAGCTACACACACACACACACACACACACACACAATGTCAACCCCTGGCCTCCAGACATTCTTATAGACAGCTGTACACACACACACATACACACAATGTCAACCCCTGGCCTCCAGACATTCTTATAGACAGCTGTACACACACACACACATACACACACAATGTCAACCCCTGGCCTCCAGACATTCTTACAGACAGCTATATACACACACACACACACACACACACACACACACACACACACACACACCAATGTCAGCCCCCTGGCTTCAAGACATTCTTACAGACAGCTATCCACACACACACACACACACACACACACACACACACACACACACAATGTCAACCCCTGGCCTCCAGACATTCTTACAGACAGCTATACACACAAACACACCAATGTCAACCCTAGCCTCGAGACATTCTTACAGAAAGCTACACACACACACACACACACACACACACACACACACAATGTCAACCTCTGGCCTCCAGACATTCTTATAGACAGCTGCACACACACACACACACACCAATGTCAACCCCAGCCTCGAGACATTCTTACAGGCAGCTGCACACACACACACGCACACACACACACACACACACACACATTTCAACAATATAAGAAAATAATTTGGGCAGGTCTAGCTAAGCTTTCCCATGGAGCAGAGGAAGTGTGAAGATCAGGGAAATGAAGCTCTGCTACTAGTATGTCCAACACACCCAACAAGGCAGCTTTATCCCTAAAATGTCTGCCCTATCAAGACAAGAATACTCACTTCACCTTCCAACAAATCTGTTTACCTTCCACTACAAAAAGAAGCAATTACAGAAGTGACTGCTCTGACTCAGAAGCCTACCCACTGGCCCATGGACAACTGAAGACCCCTTAAAGATTTCAAACAGAACCTCTTTTAAACTACTAATAGAAATGAAAATGAGATATACCCCAGACTTAATCAGGACCTAGCTAGGAAAACTAAATCATCACCAGGTGGTTTACAATGGGGAGGAGAGATAAAGGTGATGGAAGAAATGAAAGCCAGTGGGAATGGTGCACATGGGACAGAAGGCAGGAAGCCCTGTCACTCATCCTCTATGAGGACAGAGAGCAGAACACAGGTTCTGGGACCAGAGGAGTGTCACTGAGCTAACTCTGTGCAAGTTGGAGAGTGAGAATTTGATGACGCCAGCAGCCTTCTCCTTCCTAGTCAGTGCCGGGTCTGCAGACCTGGGTAGGGGTCAGACAGCACAGCACCTGGCAGGATCAAGCGGCTGGCAAAACAGACCACAGAAAGGACATGAACGCAGTTAGGGACAAACAGGTTAAGGAACAGCACAGACCTTTCTCAGAAACCTCAGTTAAGAGTTTTGTATGGAGAAAAATTCCAACTAACCCTTGTAAGAATACAGTAGAAAGAAGTGGATATGTATTTGGCTTTCAAATTCCTACAGCACTATTCCTGGAGTCAAGCAAGGAAGAGCATGGGTATCATGTTGAAGCTAAACATTCAAGCAGACTCAAATTATTTTAGCTGAATACATTAAGACACAAGTGCTTAAAACGAGAGGCCAGCTCACTCCTCAATCCCTGCAGGTGCACATGAGAAACATTGTGTCGTCCGTCACCTGTGTCACCTTAGTCCAAGGGGAGCAGGATAACTTGCTTTATAAAAAAGATTTATTTTTATTTTGTGTGTTTTATTTTATGCATGTGTTTGCCTGCAAGCTAAGGCCAGAAGAGGGCATCAGATCCCTGGGACTGGAGTTAAAGACACTGTGAGCCATGATGCAGGTGCTGGGAACTGAACCCTGGTCTTTGGCAAGAGGAGCCAGTGCTCTTAACTGTTGAGTGAACTCTCTTGTGCTTTTTATTTTCTTTACATTTCCTGGTTTCAGTTCTGCTCTGGAAGCACTGCCAGCCCTGACTGAACAGCAGTGGTTCCCCTGAGCTCGGGACTCCCTTCTCTGCTCAACAGCCAGATCAACTCTGTAAAGACATCGGTTTAATTTTTCCCAATTTTCTCTACCTTTGAGGTATTCTTCCTACACACCAGCAAATTCGAATGTTGTTCAAACTCAAGAACAAGGCCACCTACATCCTTGAAACTCAGACACAAGAGCCCTTTCCCAGCTTCACATCTTATTCTTCCTGCCACTCTGGTCAGTCAGCTTTGTCACTTGCCTGTTAAAATGCATGGCACAACTGAATGAGATCTGCTTTTGATACTACAAGATGAGGATTTTATATGCTGATCCCCCCTTTTGACCAGATCTGCATTACTTGGAAAAGGAAAGACCAAGAGGAAATGACAGCTACTTAGCAGTGTAAATTTTCTTCCTATTTTTAACCTAGCTTTTAATTTAATAAGTTTTATGACCCTTATATTAAATACATATGTTTTACAAGACATTGTGTCCCTTGAGTCACCCTGAATTTGCTCTAATGTACCAGAGTTAAATAAACACTGTGCTTCTGATTTTTGATCACCCTGTTGTATCTGATCCTCACCCAAGCAAACTTACACCAGGAAACCTTCACAAAAATCATCTAAAGTTTAGCACAGACCATCTTAAAAGTTATTAGCTCATTATAATATTATAATTTTAAGTTTCTTGCTTACTGGTTTTGTAACAAATAACTACGGACAGGCAAAACATTGGAAATGGTGTCCGTTCATGGCAAGTCTCACCTAAGCATGCATAAAATCTTTGTGCATTTATTCTACTAGCCAGCACAAAGCTTCTAAATGAAAGGGAGGACTCAAGAGTTGGTGTGAAGAAGGAAGCCTCTGAGTTTATGTGTCTCAGAGCGGGGACAGGGCCAAAAGTAGTGGGGAAACATAACGTTGTGATTAAATCTTTTATTGTTTTAAATTATTAAAATGTAACAGATTTTTGCATCTAAGCAAAATATAGGTGCTATCAACCAGATTATTATCCAACCAGAGAGTGTCACGGTGTCGTGAGATTTGTTTTAAAATGTTATATAAATTTGCTACTTCAGTTTTTATTTTAGGAAAACTTCAGTTTTCCTACACTTGCCACATTTAGTAAATTCATTAGCTACTGCAAGTGTTCTTTAGGTGCAGAGATGGATAGCAGCTTAAACTCAACATGGGAAGATTCATACCACAGCTCCACATTCTGCAACAGACCATAGGAGTCTGTACTATTAAGTTTAGTAATGGATAAAATCCAACTCAAGAAGCCAATAATTTCCTTTCTATTCATTTTGCTTACTTTTGTCCTACTTCAGTGACTTTGAAGAGCATGATCTTAAAGTATAACTAGTTATTCATGAGACTTCCCTCAAAATCTACATAAGAATTAATGTTTATTTCACAGCCATGCATGGCTCCGACATTGATCTGCTGCTGTGGTTTATTGTTAGAGGAAACCATCCATTATTTTCAAAAGGAAAAAAAAATCAGCCTTCAAAACTTCATTTCAGGACAAAGTGACCAAAATACTAGACCCGTTTGGAATCTATTTAAATATCCCATACTTTATAGGTTATTTACGTTCAAAGGGCTTTTTGTTTTATTTTCAGAAAGAATTCTAGAGTCTCTAATACACAGGAACTCTTGGTCAGCCCAACTAAGTTATGGCCACACAGATGAGAAATGCTGGATGGGATGGAATGTTGGCACCAAGCTGCACGAAGGCGAGGGCTGGCCATTTTAACAGTCACAGAGAACTCCTGGTCACCTCCCAAGGGGCAAATTGATGTCAAGTTCTGCTGTCTGTCAGGATTAAGTGCCTGTTTGCTTTTTCACTAACATGTGGTTTGAGAACAAAGCAGCTCAAATCTCCTCAGTCCTAACAAAGCATCTCAAATTGCTGAGTAAAATTCCTTAATCCCCCATCTTAATCTGGAAACACCAGCAGCATGGCGGAACACCCTGTTCTCTTTCTGTACAACTCCCTGCTCCACCCACCCGGCTCCCCATCTCTGACCACCCACTCCTCCTCAGCCAGTGTATTCCCCAGTGCCCAATTCTGCAGTGCACTGTGATCAAGTTGGAAATTCTAGTAACCTGATCCAAGATCTGCCTGGCTCAGTAGTCTAATTCCTTATCATCTTCATTTAAAGTTTGAAGAGAAAACATAGACACCAAAAGAGGGATTCCCTGACCATGCTCGCATACCCTTGAGCCCGTGTGCATGCAAACAGCATATGTGCCATAAGTTTGGAAACATGTTTGAATTGGTTGTTGGAAATATTTGTCATTTCTAAGTTGAAAGCTAAAAGAATATGAGAATGTAGCAAACAAATTTAGAATGTTTTGTTAAGAGAGAAAGAAGTAAAAGTGACACCATCGGCTGAAGCTATGAAAGCGATCTTTGCTAACGGGGCAAAAAAACATGGAATAAGAAAACAATTCCCATTATTTACATATGTTCATGGAGTATTAAGAAAAAAACTCTGTGGCATCTTTCCATTGAACAGAGTTGAACATTCCCAACACTTTGCTGCTTTAGTTTGCAAAATGTTTACTCTGCAAATGAATTACACAAAACCTTCCTGTCTTTTCCCATCAACAGCACTCTGATGATGCCAGGACTCTACTTGTAGTGCCTTCCTTGGCAAATTTCAGTTGAAAATACAATGAAATCCTCCTTAGGAAGATTTTTAAGGTAGTTGCCCCATTAGATTCAGATACAGTACATAAAAAGACATGGTTTCCTTCTTTTCTACTTTTCCATTATAGTTGTGAACAAGATTCACAATAATAAAGAAATAAAGTCAGAAAATTTTACTTCCTCATTGTAAAAAAAATATTCATTCATTTGAACATCACAGTTAAAGATGCATCCCCCAGGCTAGGTGTCAGGCTTTCAGCAAATTCCTTTCCCTAGAATGAGTGAATTTTACTAGTTATGTCCTCAGAGTTAAGGCCAAACGCCTGAGACAATGCCTTAAAGGAGGAAAGATTTACTTTGCCTTGTGGTTTCAGAGGACTCAGTCACTGGTCACTTGGGCTTGTGTGCACAGGGAGAAAGTTCTTTACCT
Organism: Rhizomys pruinosus; assembly: GCA_009823505.1. Classification (NCBI taxonomy): domain Eukaryota; kingdom Metazoa; phylum Chordata; class Mammalia; order Rodentia; family Spalacidae; genus Rhizomys; species Rhizomys pruinosus. Next base: position 2,071,335 of record VZQC01000144.1, on the reverse strand, counting down.
CGTGACCTAGAGGAAGCAGAGGGTGAGAGAGAACAGAGTGCTGATCACATATAACCCTCAAAGGCATTCCCCCTGCTTCCAGCTTGGCCTCAGTTCCCCAAATTTCCACCGCCTCCTGAAACTTTACTGGTCAGCTGGGGATCACAGGTTCAGAACATGAGCCTATGGGGGACATTTCACATTCAAGGCCCCTCTGAGTCCTGGACACATGTATAATGCTGTAATCATTGGGAAGCAATAATAAAGCTTCATAGAAGATGTAGCAATAGACCAAAATTTCCCCAGTATCTATAAAAATGTCCTCTGAGTTACATTTAATAGTGTCACTGGCTTTCCTATTTTCTAAATGATGGGTGAAGAGAGGGAAGGCATGCACGTAAGTACCCTCATTCTAGTGAAAGTTTTCACCAGCAACCATGTCTTTACGAACTCCTGTTAGGCAAAAAGATTGGAATTCAGATCAAGGTGTCCTATTTTTCTTAGTAAATTCATCATTCTTATAAAAAAAAAGTCCTATTAAAAACAGTAGAAAAGTCACCTACTTCTCAACCCAGAAATGATTATCCCTTAAAAGGTGAGGTTTTTAAACTCATCATTGTTTTACTATGAGGGGAGGGAAATCTGGACAGCTGCTGCAGCTCCTAACCCATAAATCCTCACTCAGACAAGAAGAACCTTTTCACCCCAAGCCAAGACTGAAGGCAATGGCCTTGGATGACCTAAAAGAACAACATCCACAGAGGTCTCACCATACACTTGGAAGAGCATGGCACCATCGTCAAGCTATCTCTGTTTAAATCTGAGTCTGTTTCTTGTGTGACCCTGAAGAACTTATCACCCTTCTCCACTTCCATTTCCTCTGCAAAATGAGGCTGATGGTTGAAGCTCCTTGAGGGGAATATTGAACGAGCTGAGATTTGTACAACACTGCCTGAGGATGAGCCCATGGGACAATGAAAGCTTAGTGTCTTCTTCACTGGCATCATGGATGTCTCTTCAAAGAATATGCTTTGAAGTGGAAAGTTACAAACTCCCAAATTCCACCCTTGATTAGGCACAGTATTTTAAATGTTTGGAAGAGGCTAAAAACTCTTCTTGAGTACAAAGTCTTCTATACAAGTCAGACTGTAAAATGGAAATTCTTAGAGATTCTCCAGTCTCCTGCCCACTGATTTTGTTGTATTTCATGAGCATAACTGATCTTCAATCTGAACAACCTTTCTAGAAAAATTGTGATTACAGCAAATCAAGGGAAATGTACCACCAAATCAACTTAAGTACAAATTATCACTTAAACTTTTAAGATACATTCTTTTTTTTCTCTATGTGTATGAATGTACTGTCTGCATGAAGGTCTGTGCACCCGTGTCGTGCAATGCCGCGGAGGTGAGAAGAGGGTGTCGGATTCCCCTGGAACTGGAGTTCTCCTGGAATTGGAGTTTCAGACGGTTCTCAGCCGCCATGTGGGTGCTGGGGATCGAACCCGGGACCTCTGCAAGAGCGGTCAGCGCTCTTAACCGCTAGGCCATCTCTCCAGCCCTTAAGATACATTCTAAGAATGGCAGCACTGACCATGTGCGGAACGTACTTTCAAAGAAAGTTTCTCTGACCATGTTTAAGTATAAATAAAAGTCATACCTGAGGCCCAGTTCTCTAAACAAATAAAACATGGAAGCCCAGCTGCCACAGGTTTCAAATTCATTATAAAAGCTTGTGCACAGCAGAGAGGTTCTCAACTACATGGAGACTGAGCATGTTAACATCCACCCAATCTTGTCATTCATTGTTTAATGCCTCTTTCATTTTCTATAGTAGTTCAAAAAGAAGGAAAAACTGAAAACAACCCAAGATCAATCATTAAGCAATTATTTATCCAGCTATTAAAACTTATTCAATGTGTGTGTATTTGTATGTGTTAATTGGCATTCATAGGTCATTTTTGGGTACAAAATGTAAATTACAGGACCATATGTAGAGTATGACTTTGTTTGGGAAACATACCACTTTGTTTTGAATAAGAAGTAGAAGTCCAAAAGATAGCAGAGAAAAGGTAATTAGTGTGGTTATCAGATAAGAGGCTTTGTCTTTCTTGTTTTCTCTTCCTCCATCTGTTTTATTTTTATTACTTAAACATTAGTTATATAAAGCCAAGTAAGAGAGCTATACTGACAGTTCTGAACATTTTGCTTGCATAGACGATATCTCTGTTTGGGACTGGAGAGATGGCCTAGAGGTTAAGAGCGCCGACTGCTCTTGCAGAGGACCCGGGTTCAATCCCCAGTACCCACATGGCGGCTGAGAACCGTCTTAACTCCAGTTCCAGGGGAATCCAACGCCCTCTTCTGACTTCTGTGGCATTGCATGACACAGGTGCACAGACCTACATGCAGACAGTACATTCATACACATACAGAATAAATAAAATTTTTAAAATTTAAAAAAAGAAGATATCTCTGTTAATGTGGATTAGATGTCAAATAAATAAAAATCTACATATAGCTGCTAGTCCAAAAATATCATACATGAATCCATCCATTCTCTCATACAAGCATAAACACAGAAAAACTCAGGTTATCAGAATTGCTGATAGCAATCACCCACATCTGATCTTGATTCAACCGTACAGAGTTCCGAAGCTTCAAGGAGCCTGAAAGTCTCCTAAATCACCAATTGCCAGACACACCACCAAATTTCTGATTCAACAGGTCTTAGCTATGATTCAGAGAATCTGCATTTATTGAAAGTTCCCCACCAGAATGTTCCTTCTGATGTCTAGGGCTGCCTGAGTGCCAGGGGCATGTCAGTGCTATCTTGCCAGAATGATACAAGTCCAGGGGTGGGGGGGTCATGCACACCCCGTCCTGTTCAGCTGTGCTATGCTCTGCTCTAGGAAGATGGTGCACTGCTGTTCTTTCTCCATATGGGAGAAAAGAGAGGAAATAAATTAACCTGCACCCGAATGATTTCAGTTTGCTTTGAAGAAGAAGCATGCTTACATAACAGTTAATAAGCACTGAGGTAGACTAAGAAACATCCTATAAAGAAGAATTTGTGATCCGTGTCCTGAAGGTTTGTAAAGAAATTACAGGATTGACTGAATTCTGGAAAAGGAGAAAAGATTGTAGAATGGATACCAGTCATTTTCATGTGAGCACAAAGCCACCCAAGCCCTCTGATGAGCTGGGTTAACTGAAAACCACTCTCCTTTGCTCCCCAACTAGAGTGATAAGGAACTGTTTCCTCCACTTTCTCTCACTTGGGTGGTATTGAAATAGTTTAACTTATACACCTTTTCCTCAAAGCAAATAAATCAGCCTTCTGATATTCTACCTGCCAGGATAACACAACAAACCAAGAGCTTTTCACCCATCTCCTTGGACAGCAAAGACCACACAGTAAAGCTTATTCCACAGTTACTTTCACACGGCTCCAGACTGTCCAGAGGAACCTTCTGGAGAATGAAAACGGACTTCTAGGCAGTCAAGAAAAGACATTTCTTTTGGGTTAAACTACCTTCAGCTCTTTTCAAACTTGACTATAAAAGCAGACACAGGCTAGCACTGATTGCTCTGTCCTCCTGGACTTCTGCAGTTTCCAAGGCTTCCCACAGAGAACTCAAAAACTGATCTGCCACACTCCCCAGGCAGAAACATTGGGAATCTGGGACTTTTCAGCTAGTTCCCTTCCTTCACAAATTCTCCTTTCTACTTGGATGTCGTGAGTGACTGTGTGTGTGTGTGTGTGTGTGTGTGTGTGTGTGTGTGTGTGTGAGCTGTGTGCCTGTGTGTTTTATATAATACCTAGTATACATAAATGAAGGGAAACATAGCATTTCTCTTATTGAGTCAGCATTACTTTGTATAATATCATGATCTCCAATTACATCAATATCCCAGCAAACAACATTTCATTGTTAGTTATGGATGAATAAAACTTTATTTCATTATTTGTTCATCTATTGACAGACTGATTCTCTAAGTTTGGCTATTGTACATAATGCTGGAATAAACACAGATGTGCAAGAATTTCTGTGGTGTGTTGACTTAGTCCTTTGGGTATACACTCAAGAGTGCTTTGCATGGGTCATGTGATATTTCTAGTTTTAGGAGTTTTGAGAAACCTCCAGGCTGATTTCCATTCTGGCTGCACCTGTTTGCACCAGAGCCCACCAGCAGTGTCTAAGTGTTCCCACCGGCAGTGTCTAAGTGTTCCCACCGGCAGGGTCTAAGTGTCCCCACCAGCAGGGTCTAAGTGTCCCCACCAGCAGTGTCTAAGTGTCCCCACCAGCAGTGTCTAAGTGTCCCCACCAGCAGTGTCTAAGTGTCCCCACCAGCAGTGTCTAAGTGTCCCCACCAGCGGTGTCTAAGTGTCCCCACCAGCGGTGTCTAAGTGTCCCCACCAGCGGTGTCTAAGTGTCCCCACCAGCGGTGTCTAAGTGTCCCCACCAGCGGTGTCTAAGTGTCCCCACCAGCGGTGTCTAAGTGTCCCCACCAGCGGTGTCTAAGTGTCCCCACCAGCGGTGTCTAAGTGTCCCCACCAGCGGTGTCTAAGTGTCCCCACCAGCGGTGTCTAAGTGTCCCCACCAGCGGTGTCTAAGTGTCCCCACCAGCGGTGTCTAAGTGTCCCCACCAGCGGTGTCTAAGTGTCCCCACCAGCGGTGTCTAAGTGTCCCCACCAGCGGTGTCTAAGTGTCCCCACCAGCGGTGTCTAAGTGTCCCCACCAGCGGTGTCTAAGTGTCCCCACCAGCGGTGTCTAAGTGTCCCCACCAGCGGTGTCTAAGTGTCCCCACCAGCGGTGTCTAAGTGTCCCCACCAGCGGTGTCTAAGTGTCCCCACCAGCGGTGTCTAAGTGTCCCCACCAGCGGTGTCTAAGTGTCCCCACCAGCGGTGTCTAAGTGTCCCCACCAGCGGTGTCTAAGTGTCCCCACCAGCGGTGTCTAAGTGTCCCCACCAGCGGTGTCTAAGTGTCCCCACCAGCGGTGTCTAAGTGTCCCCACCAGCGGTGTCTAAGTGTCCCCACCAGCGGTGTCTAAGTGTCCCCACCAGCGGTGTCTAAGTGTCCCCACCAGCGGTGTCTAAGTGTCCCCACCAGCAGTGTCTAAGTGTCCCCACCAGCGGTGTCTAAGTGTTCTCACCAGCGGTGTCTAAGTGTCCCCACCAGCACTGTGTAAGTGTCCCCACCAGCAGTGTCTAAGTGTCCCCACCAGCGGTGTCTAAGTGTCCCCACCAGCAGTGTCTAAGTGTCCTCACCAGCAGTGTCTATGTGTCCCCACCAGCAGTGTCTAAGTGTCCCCACCAGCAGTGTCTAACTTTTCTCACCAGCAGTGTCTAAGTGTCCCCACCAGTAGTGTGTAAGTGTCCCCACCAGCAGTGTCTATGTGTCCCCACCATCAGTGTCTAAGTTTTCCCAGCAGCAGTGTCTAAGTGTTCCCACCAGCAGTGTGTAAGTGTCCCCACCAGCAGTGTGTAAGTGTCCCCACCAGCAGTGTCTAAGTGTCCCCACCAGCAGTGTGTAAGTGTCCCCACCAGCAGTGTCTAAGTTTTCCCAGCAGCAGTGTCTAAGTGTCCCCAGCAGCAGTGTCTAAGTGTCCTCACCAGTAGTGTCTAAGTGTCCCCACCAGCAGTGTCTAAGTGTCCCCACTTGAGGTGTCTAAGTGTCCCCACCAGCAGTGCCTAAGTGTCCCCACCAGTAGTGTCTAAGTGTCCCCACCAGCAGTGTCTAAGTGTCCCCACCAGTAGTGTATAAGTGTTCTGTTTTGCCAGCTTCCTCACCAGTAAATGTTCATCCTCTCAAGGATAATCCTTCTGTCTAGGGACCCACACTCTGCAGACTTATTCTCTCTGCTTTGGCTATGTGTGTCATTTTGTGTTCGTGAATAGCATGAGGGAGCATCATTGATGAGAGTTGAGAGCTGCATTGGTCCTCTCTCTACCCCTTGTTCCACGACATCCCATGAACCTTTGGTGTAGAGGTTCCATTGTACATGTGTCACTTAGGCTTGGGCAATTTACAGACTCTGTGTGTGACTAGTTGTTGCAAAAGTAGCTAATCTTTGATGACTGGTGACTGGCATACTTGTCTGTAGATATGAGAATCCATATTTAGTATATAGTAAAAATCGCATGTGTCTATGGATGTGACAGTCTTCGGGAACAGTTATATTAGCTCTTCTTTTGCAATCTTGTACATTTCACCAGGGAGTCTATCTGGACCTGGACTTCTTTAGTTGGGAAACGTTTTATACTGCTTTAATCTTATAATTTTTTTAGATGTATCTATGTTGTTATCATCCTCTTAGTTTAATTTCAGTAGCTCATATGTGTCTTGAAATTGATCAATTTCTTATTGATTTTCCAACTTATTGGAACATAGTTTTTCAACGTGTGCCCTAGTGACCCTCAGCTTGACATTCCTAGGGCTCCCTTTTCATCTCTAATTTATTAATTTAGTTACAATCTCTAATTTCATGTTTAGTTTGATGAAAGTTTTTGTCAATCTTATTTAGCTTCTCAAGTAAATAACTTTTCCCTGATTATTTACATTGTTATTTTGTTTTCCTTACATTAATTTTTGCCCTGAACTTTATAATTTCTTTCTACCTACTGATTTGAGGTTTGGCTTATTCTTGTTTTTCTAAAATCTTGAAGTGAATCCTTATCTTGTTTATTTGAGATTTCTCCTTTTAATGTAGACATATATAGCTATGAATTTCCTTCTTAAATCCTCTTTCTTTATAACCCACCAGTTCTGATATGTTGTATTTTCACTTCCATTCAATTCTAGGAACTTTTTTAGCTACGTTTTTGGTTTCTTAGATGATTTGTTCATCACTCAGTACTGGGTTGTTTAATGTCCATGAATTTGTGTGTTGTCTGTAGTCTCTACTGATTCTGAGTTCTAGTTTTATTCCATTGTGATCAGATAGAAGTTCCAGGTCAACTGGGGCTATAGGGAGACCCTGTCCTGAAAAGACTTCCTCTTCCTCTTCTCTTCCTTCTCTCTGCTCCCTGCCACTATCTGTTTTGGTATTGTTTTCTGTGGTAGTCACTGCTCAGTGTTGTATGTGCAGAATGATGTTTCCTCTCCATCGTTGCATCCTGCCATACCCATGAGCAAATAGTCTGTATCAATTGTGTCTCACTGCCACCCTCTGAACTTTGATAACTGCCACCTTAAGACTTTGTACAGCGAGAGAGGCCCTCTCTCTCCAATAAACCTCTGCTTCAGGGAGAAAAAAAAGAATATATGAAATTATTGTAACTTTCTTGCATTTGTTAAGACTTTTTTTTGAATGAAATAGTTTATAGATGTTAAGTCTATTTTATCTATAAAGTCATTTAACTCTGATGTTTTATTGGGGATTTTGTCTCTGCTTTTGGGGGGAGAGAGTGTTTTGTTGTTGTTGTTTTATTTGGCCTGAATGAACTATTGATTTGAGTGACATACTGAAGTAACCAACTATTATTGTATGGAGGTCAGTCTGAGCCATTACAGCTAGTAATGTTTGTTTTATGAAATTGAATACAACAATGTTTGGCCCATATGCCCATATCCTTTTAATATATTATTCCCTTAACCAATATAAAGTGACTTTCATCTCTTCTTACTAATTTTGATGTAGCATCATTTTTTATTAATTTGCAGTAATGGATGTTTATGAGATATTTCTCAATACATTTCTTTCGCCATCAATTTATATATTCCCTACCTTTCTTCCCAGATCATTCTTGTGCATAGAAAGCATGGATTAAAAGGCCCTTAGAAATCTAATATCCTCACCCTTGAGTGATGATAAAACTAAAGTTCAAAACTACTAGGTGACTCCAAAGCCCCAAATGTTCATGTATAATATCAAGAAGTGAGGTTTCTTCCTCTTCCTATCTTGAAAGACATAAAACTGAGAGAAGCATTAACAGCCATTAGATATTTGTTGCTTGTGGAATGTGTTCTAATCATAATATTTTCAGGAATTGCTTTATCTGCAAGTGAAAAAAAGCCATTTCTAGGAAACAGAAACGGAAGCATTGGCACAGGTAACACAACTTTCATCTACAGAAACTCTGGGAAAGAAAGCAAAACCTGTCCTCAGTTCACTGATTCCTTTTAATTCCTGTATTCATTTTTTTCCACCTTCGCCTTTTTTTACAAAGCCACCCTAAAATAGGGGAATGATTGTGCCATACTGAACACAATGACAGTCCATACTGAACACGATGACAGTCCATACTGAACACGATGACAGTCCACATTGAACACGATGACAGTCCATACTGAGTATGATGACAGTAGTCCATACTGAACACGATGACAGTCCATACTGAACACGATGACAGTCCATACTGAACACTATGACAGTAGTCCATACTGAACACGATGACAGTCCATACTGAACACGATGACAGTCCACACTGAACACGATGACAGTAGTCCATACTGAACACGATGACAGTCCATACTGAACACTATGACAGTAGTCCATACTGAACACGATGACAGTAGTCCATACTGAACACAATGACAGTAGTCCACACTGAACACAATGACAGTCCATACTGAACACTATGACAGTAGTCCATACTGAACACGATGGCAGTCCATACTGAACACGATGACAGTCCATACTGAACATGATGACAGTCCATACTGAACACTATGACAGTAGTCCATACTGAACACGATGACAGTAGTCCATACTGAACACGATGACAGTAGTCCATACTGAACACGATAACAGTAGTCCATACTGAACACGATGACAGTCCATACTGAACACTATGACAGTAGTCCACACTGAACACGATGACAGTAGTCCATACTGAACACGATGACAGTCATGAAGTAGAGGTTTCCTTTTTCTAAAGTAAATAAACAGACCTAACTAGCACAGCTACTTGAGCTGCATCAGTGATCCAGAGTCCTTCCCATCCCTGTTCTATCATTCTTAGCTGGCTAAAGATCAGTCCTTGGTATGTAAATTCAGGCAGAAATGGTGGGTACAGAAAGAGCAAAAGTCACTCATCAGCTGAGTTTGACCCTTTTGGTTAGGATAATGATGCTTTCAGGAGCCTCACATCACAGACTTCCTTTGGATATGAACCTCAGTTCAAAGTGGTGGTCATTTACAACTGGAAACACTGGTGCTCTTTTTTTTTTTATTTAAGAAAGGTTTTCTTCATAAGGATAAAAAGGAGAGACTATGGAGCTGAACAACCTGTCTCTCATGAGACATTGTCCCATGATTTCCAATTAGACAAATCCTGGCAAGAGGCATGAGGTGGCTCATGCAGCCCCTATGTCGCCTTCTGTGGCAGGTGTGTGAAGTGTTATAACTCACATCCCAACTAGAGTCCAGTATAGAAGGGTGGCCAATGGAAGGAGGAGGCAAGATTGCCATGTTGGGGGACGGGAGCGCAACATGCTGAACAGCAGATATAAAGGCCCAAACTGCACGGTGTAGAACTGTAATTCAGGAATTTGTTCAACATTTACAAATACTGAATATTGCAAAAACATAAGGGATTTAATCTGATGGCATTCATAACATTTTCTAAATGCCTGAGGAAATGCAGTTAAAAGAGAACTCCAAATATGAAAAATAGGAGCTAGCACACCATCCGTCAGTGGCATTGCTTCATGCCTATGGGTGAGTAATGGACTCAGGCGAGGGATCTACTGGCTCATCCACTGATCTCTTCAATCACGTTAATTAAATTAATATGACCTGCACTAATGAAAACCACAGAATCCTATTTTGGTTTCTATCAGCACATATATTTTGATAATTTGGTTCTGTCTGACTTGTACACCACCACCCCCCCCACACGACCAAATTCAATGTGCATGATATCTCGGTAATTTAAAGCAATTTCTACACAAAACTAACAAAGAAAATGACTTGCAAAGTAAATTTATTTCATATGAGCAATAAACCAAAACAAGAATTAGGAATTTGTGATGGCTTTCAGGAAGTCTTGCTTTGCTGCTGTGTTTCTCTTTCTTAACTTATATTCTTCTTTGATGTGTTTTCTAAATGATTAGTCACATGAGAAAATATTTAAATGACCATATCATAAGGTGAAAGATTTATAGCCTAAATTACATTGAACAAATTCAGCATGCTATGCATATGGAAATTAGAAGCCTTTGGATTATATTTGTGGCATTAAAATGTGCTTTAAAACAGTCTCTCTTTTCTACAGCATTGTTTTCTTTTCCCTGTCCATCTAGCAGCAGGTTTTGAGAGTAACCAAGCGAAAATGAGTGACTTAGTCCTTGATTCAGAGAAATAATGGGTTACTAGCATAATTAATTTTATGTTTAATTACTATAGAATGAAACAATTCAACAATGTCCAATCAATCCTTAGAATGACAGACCAGAAGGTCAGCAGTTGCTAAGTCAATTGTTTTGAAAGAAAAATTTATGCCAGATTCTCTTTTATGTGCTATATAAAGAAATTGGATAAAAGTGGCCAAGCAAACATTAATTAATTGTATAAATATAATCCAGTTGTCGTGCTAAATCACACAGGCAGGGACACAATTCTCAGGATGGTAGACGTGCATCAACTATGAATTTCAGCGAGAGGAGTTTCCCTACTCCTACCTTGGAGTCAAATATTAACGTTTCTCAAATTAATTTTTTTGAAGTTTGAGGAGACAAGACCTTGAAAAGAAGTTACAGCTCCAGTCCATTCCCTTCCACAACATCTCACCAGCACAGAGACTGGGGCTCACCGACCTCCTCCCCTTCCGCCTCTGCCCTCTTCTTGGTGTCCCCTGTATAGCAGAAAGGGAACTCAACCTCTTTTGCAACGTAATTATTCCTGCCCCAATATTGACAAGGCCCTGGTCTACAGAACCTGTGGATGCTTCATCCAGCATTTCTCCAAAATAATTGCCAACATCTAATGCCTTGAATACTCTGTTTATTTGACTCAGAGAAACTCCAGGCTTGCATCTGCTGGAGCTGACACCTGCACGAGTTAATCCCACTGTGTATTTGGCTTGAGAGAATCCTTTTGCCTCTATCACAAACCATTTCAGAGATTGCCTCTAAAGATCCTAAGACATTCTCTCAGTATTGCCTTTCTGAAGTAGCAGTTGGGGGCAAATATGAAGATGGAAACCTGTGTCTGTACGATTCAAGAGTGTGGTCCCAGAGGAAGAGAATCCAAGGTCGCTTGCTTCTACCATGTCTACCAACTCAGGGAAGAGACTCAAGAGATGTGGGAATGAATAAGTCATGTTTCTGCATTTCAGTTACTAACAATGAAGATGAATTCATTGGCCAAAATGTTGAACAAGCTCATGTGCTGCAATTAAAATGAGTAGGGCCAGGGCTAAAGACATGACTCAGTAGTTAAAAACACTGGCTGTTCTTGTAGAAGACCCTGGTTTGGATCCAACCAACCTTGAGTAACTCCAGTTCCAGGGGATACAATGCCCTCTTCTGACCTCCATGGGCACAGCGGGGGGCGCACTTACACTCATACACATAAAATAAAATATCTTTTTAAATGAGTGGAGCCTGAAGTTCTGATAGGGTGGTTGAGTTGAGAGATTTTTGAGACATTCCAAGGAGCTAGAAACGTTCTGGTTTTGATTTGTACAGGGGTAAGGGTACTCAAAATGTTGATCACAGAGAGACATTTACCCAATGGAAATTCACTAGGCTTATCTCTGCTGTACTTTTTTAAAAGAAAAAACACTGTCTACTAGGTAGTCCAAGCTGTTCTTGAGTCCCAATCATCCTGCCTTAACCTCCTGACTGCTGGGACTGTAGAGTTCTGCCACCACATGCCTGGCTGTGCACTTTCCTATATATAGCTATGTATCAAGAAAAGACTGAAAAATAAAGACTTTAAAGTCTTGATTCTCTAGCCAAGTACATCACCCATGGGCATATGTCTCACTCTCTAAAGTGGAGGAGAAATATCTTTCCAAGAGAAGTTTGGGATTTTTGTAGAAAATTGTATAGACGGTCTGCTATTTCCTGCAGTGATGAAGTCATTGGTTATGTTACACTGACACAAGTGTCGCACCCTGGATCAGCCAGGCAACTTGAGTGTATATTTTGTCCATTCATTGTGACATTCTATGCAGCCCTTGGCACCCATGGGTTTGACAAAGCTTTCTTATAAACCAGAGCCATCCTGATCTACATGGAAAATGTGTACAGCTACCAGAATGTGCATATGCATGGAAGGCACTGTGGACCAGGCCTCACAGGCACTGTGTGTAGCAGCATCGAGTTATGCAGGATGCCCAGAACCAGGGACAGTCTTGCAACACTTGTTTTCCTTGGGCCACTATGGATTAGCCAATAGAAGAAGCAGTTAAACATCTTTAAATAAAGAGAAACTGTGATTGTAAATTTACTATCTTCAGAATAATCCATGAGTTATTTCTTCCAGTATAAAGATTTCCATCAGTGGAAAATGGTTTGTTCCATAGAAATATTGTTTTCAGATTGACTGCCAGACTGTAATCACATTACCTGGAATTCGAAAGTATTATATCTCTTTGTAAAATTAGTTGACACTCTGGATGGAGCTAAGCTAGAACGATGCTCTCTAAGCAAACTGAGCAAAACTCAGGACTAGAGGGCCGGGCGTGGTGGTGCAGACCTTTAATCCCAGCACTCAGGAGGCAGAGGCAGGAGGATCTATGTGAGTTCAAGGCCAGCCTGGTCTACATAGTGAGTTCCAGGACAGCTGAAGCTACAGGGAGACCTTGTTTAAACACACACACACAAACACACACACACACACACACACACACACACACACACACAACTCTGGACTAGAAATGGAGGGGCAGACTAGATTAAAACCATTAAATTATATTCCTCTAGAAGGTAACTGAAAAATCAAGTACTAGTGTTTGCAAGTCAAGTTTAATGTTTGTTGAATTTTCATGGGTGTCTTATCAATTTATATTACAATGTGTTTGGGACTGCATAGCTAATACAGAAACTGAGAAATACTTCGCTTTAGAAACACCCTAAGAAATTGCATCCTTTTGTTATAGTTAACTCATATGGGTATTTTATGCCATAGTATGCTAATATTATGATATTGAATAGTAAACATTATGTTTCCTTGAAACTAATAAGCCATCAATTATAAAAATCTCTAAAACACTTGATTCATTTCTATATTTATTTTTGTATATCCCAGGCAGATGCCCAGACAGCAACTTATGTCCCAAGACCAAGAATCATCATTGTTTCATATAGTACTAAGAAAGAAAGAGAATTTTACTAATTTTACTTAATTATAAATTTAGAATATGGTCTTTCAGATATTAAAAAGTATGCATAATCTGTCTTATGATGTTACCTTTTATCTTCCATTAAAAAGGATTTTGGTTTTTTTAATTCTGTACTGATATGCCTTTCTGCATTTAAAATAGAATAGGATAGATATAGATAAACATATAGATATAGAAATATAGCTATAGATATAGATAGATGTATTGATTGAAATAAAATTGAATACATAAGATCCATGCAAACTGTAATTGGTAAAATATAGTTTCTCAATTCAACTCTAAAATAATTATTCAGACTTTGAAGACCTCAGGCCACAGGAGTTATAGATGACACATCTACATTGAATTCAGCCAACTTCTCTTAAGCTTGATTTCCAACTGTCCATGGTAGTAATAAAACTATCACATATTCACCAGTAAAAGTTCTTTGAAACTCGTTTTCCTTCCCATTTCTAGACATAACATATTTTGCCTTCAGGATAACAGGTGAAGATCTAAATTAAATGAAAATTCAACTATTTTGAAATATAATTCATCCTAAAAATAATGCTGAAAAACTTTAAGCAACAAAGTTCATTATTTCTTTTTTTTTTTTTCCTTTTTAAGTAAGGCTGGGATGAATCTTAGACCTGGAATTGAATCTAATGGTTGTTTTTAAAAATTTTTAGAACTCTACCAGCAATGGTAGTGTGAGCCTTTCATCCCAGCACTCAGGAGGCAGAAACAGGTGCATCTCTGTGAGTTCAAGCCCAGCCTGGTCTACATAATGAGTTCAGGTCAGCCAGGGCTACAGGGAGACCCTGTATCAAAAAGACAAATAAATAAATAAATAAATAAATAAATAAATATTTTTTTAGAACTCACAATAATCCTAACAGGTTGAGGTATCTAAGATAACAAATAAGGAAATGCATTTTCTACTTCTCCATAAGGTTGTATTAAAAGAAAAATATACTGGGGCTGGAAAGCTGGCCTAGTGGTTAAAAGCGCCGACTGCTCTTGCAGAGGACACAAGTTTGATCCCCAGCATCCACATGGTGGCTGAGAACTGTCTTGAAGTCCAGTTCCAGGGGAATGCGACACCCTCTTCTGACCTCCACAGCATTGCATGACACGGGTGCACAAACTTACATGCAGACAGTACATTCATACATATAAAGAAAAGGCCAAAAAAATTATTTAAAAAAAAAAGAAAAATAGACTGAATAGAGAAAAATGACTGCTAACATGGATTATGTACTTTATAAGTAAGAGTAACTGGAAATATTTCTGTACAAAGCATAACTTGTGCTTTACTAGACCACAAGTGAATACAACTTTATGTTCTTCTGCTTTTACTCTGCACAAAATACTGAATAAATATGTAATAACCAAGTAGAAAATGCAAATGTTAAAAGCATTTTGAGGGCTGTCTGGGCAGAGCTGCCCTTCACCTTTGCAGCCAGTGCCAGGTGGGTCTGATTCGTGCCTTTGTGTCTTTGTGTGGGTGGGCTCCTGAAGTTGCTCCAGACAGGCCACCCCACACCCAACTGGAATTGATGAGAGAGTATCCAAATGGACTTTTTTGGAGAACCTTCAGAACAGGAAGGGAAGAGTGACTTAGACTTCCAATATCCAATATACAAACAAAATTGAAAGCCTGAAGCCTAGACAAGTCAATACTCCATAAACAAGGGGGAGGAAAGAAAAAAAAAAAAGCATCAGAAGGAGGCAAGCAAAACCAGCAGCTACCATAGTGAAAAGATATTTGTGATTTGAATCACAAAAGGAAAACCCACATGCCAGGAACACGACAAAGGGACAACATGGGAAAGGGGCAGGATAATCCCACACCAGGCTCTACGAAACCTGTATGAGATAGCTACAAAGGGATCCCCCTGGAGGTGACCCAAGGAACAGATTTTAGAGGAATAATTGCAGACCTATGCAGAGAAATTAATGAAAATAAAGAAGAATTCAGAGAACTAAAGAGAGAGAATGAAAAACTCAAAAAGGACCTAGAGGGATACAATGACAAACTTCAGAAAGAACTAAAGGAAGAGATTGATAAACTCCAGAAAGAACTAAAGGGAGAAAAAAAACAAACTCCGAAAGGAAGTAGAAACACTGAAAAAAGAAGCCAACCAACAAAGTAAGGAGCACCAAGAAGAGATTGAGAAGCTCAAAAAGGAAATGGAAATACTAAAGAAATCACAGGAGTAAATGAAAAAGGAAATAGAACACTCATCCAATCAAGAAAAAAAGAAAGGAAAAAGCCTCAGAAATAGAATGGAGGAAGCAAAACAAAGAATATCAGATCTGGAAAATAACACAGAGCAACTAAAAAGCTCAAATAAAGATTATGAAAATTTTTTTAAATGCACAAAAATGGAACAACCAGGAAATATGGGCCACTATGAAAAGATCAAACCTCCACATCACAGGAATAGAGGAAGGAGAAGAATCTCAAGAGAATGGTATTGATCAGATCTTCAACAGAGTAATAGATGAAAATTTCCCCAAACTAAAAATAGACAAACCAATACAAATACAAGAAGTACATGGGACTCCAAATAGACAAGATCAGAAAAGAAACTCCCCACACCATATCATAGTTAAAATGCTAGAAGCATCCCCAAAAAAAACAAAATTCTGAAGGCTACAAAAGAAAAACAAGTCACATACAAAGGGAAACACATCAGAATTACAACTGACTTCTCCGCACAAACCATGAAAGCAAGAAGAACATGGAGCAAAGCATTCCCAGTGTTAAAGGACTATGGATGCCAACCCAGACTACTTTACCCAGCAAAAATGTTTATTATAGTTGAAGGAGAGAGAAAAATCTTCCATGACATAAACAAGATGATAGAATACATGTCCATAAAACCAACTCTTCATAAAATACTTGCAGCAATTCAAAGGGCAGAAGAGAGGAGCAACTATCCTCAAACACCTAGGAAAAGAAACTAATAAAAACATAACCATAGGAGTAGAATCAGAGGCTAAAAGTCCAAATGGATAATAAGGTGAAAGGAAGCAATGTCCATCTTTCAATTATAACCTTAAATATTAATGGGCTAAACTCCCCAATCAAAAGGCATAGACTGGGAGAATGGATTAGGAAACAAAACCCATCTATATGCTGTCTAAAGGTAACCCATCTCAATTTTAAGGATACGCACCAACTTAAGGTGAAGGGATGGAAGAAAATATTCCAAGCAAATGGTATCAAAAAGAAAGCAGGTGTGTTGCTTTTCTAATATCAGACAAAATGGACTTCAAAGCAAAAGAAATGAAAAGAGACAAAGAGGACAATTACATCTTTATTAAAGGAACAATTGACGATGAAGATCTCACAATCATGAATATATATGCACCAAACGCTGGTGCACCAAACTTTATAAAGACAATTCCTCAGGATCTCAAGGCACAGATTAACCCCAGCATACTAATAGTAGGGGACTTCAATACCCCACTAACTACTTTAGATAGATCAACAGGACAAAGGATAAACAGAGAGATATCTGAACTAAATGATATACTACAACAAATGGACCTCACAAGCATCTATCGAATATTTCACCCAAATACCAGAGAATACACTTTCTACTCAGCACCCCACATAACATTCTCCAAAATAGACCATATACTGGGACACAAGAAAAAACTCAACAAATACAAAAAGTTTGAAGTAATCTCATGCATTCTATCAGACCACAGTGCAATAAAACTCAGTATCAACACCAGCCTAAACGCTAAAACCTACAAGAACACATGGAGACTAAACAACACTCTCCTGAATAATGAATGGGTCAAGGAAGAAATAAAGAAAGAAATAAAAACATTCCTGGAACTGAATGACAATGATAATACAACACAGCAAAATCTATGGGACACTTTAAAAGCAGCCTAAGAGGGAAGTTTATAGCTCTAAGTGCCTGTATTAAAAAAACAGAAAGAGCACAAGTGAATGATCTAACACTGCAGCTAAAAATACTTGAGAGACAACAACAAATGAACCCTAAATGCAGCAGACAAGAAGAAATAACAAAAATCAGAGCAGAGATCAATGAAATAGAAACAAAGAAAACCATACAAAAATCAATGAATCCAAAAGTTGGTTCTTTGAGAGAATAAACAAGATAGACAGACCTCTAGCCCACTTAACTAAAAGAAAGAGGGAACAACTCCAAATCAATAGAATCTATGATGAAAGGGGAAATATCACAACAGACAATGTAAAGATCCAGACAATCATACAGGAATACTTCATAAACCTATACTCTACTAAGGTTGAAAACCTAGAAGAAATGGATGAATATCTGAAATCCTGGGAATCACCAAAGCTCAGCCAAGAAGAGATCCACAGCTTAAATAGACCAATAATACATGAAGAAATTGAAGATGTAATAAGTCGCCTCCCAACCAAAAAATGCACAGGCCCAGATGGTTTCATGGCAGAATTCTATAAAATATTTCAAAAAGACTTACAACCATTACTACTCAAGTTGTTTAGAAGGATACAAATGGAGGGAGTTCTGCCAGATTCCTTCTATGAAGCCAGCATCACACTATCACCAAAAGCAGATAAAGATACAACCAAAAAAGGAGAACTATAGACCCATCTCCCTAATGAACACAGATGCCAAAATTCTACACAGGGTACTGGCAAATCCCATACAGACCCACGTCAAGAAGATCATCTATCATGACCAAGTTGGATTCATACCAAAGATGCAGGGATGGTTCAACATATGAAAATCAACAAATATCATCAAGCATATAAATGGACTGAAAGACAAAAACCGCACCATCATCTCAATTGATGCTGAAAAAGCCTTTGATAAAATCCAGCATCCCTTCATGTTTAAAGTCCTAGAGGGAATTGGACTGGAGGGATCATTCATCAATGTAATCAAACCCATATACAGGAAACCCACAGCCAATATCATCCTAAATGGGGAAACAACAGAAGCATTCCCCTTAAAGGTAGGAACTTGGCAAGTCTGCCCCCTGTCACCACTCCTTTTCAATACAGTGCTTGAAACCCTTGCTAGGGCAATAAGGCAAGAAAAGGAAATTAAAGTTCTAATTGGAAAAGAGGAAGACAAGCTATCCCTTTTTCCTGATGATATGATTGTCTAATTAAGGGATGCAAAGAACTCTTCCAAAAAACTCCTAGAAATGATTAAGTACTTCAGTAAATTGGCAGGATACAAAATAAATCTAGAAAAATCAGTAGCCTTTCTCTACACCAACAACAAGCAACTGAAGAAGGAATACAATGAGACCTTCCCACTTACAATAGCCTCAAAAACAATAAAATACCTAGGAACAAACCTAACTAAAGACACCAAGGATCTCTACAACAAAAATTTTAAGCCCCTGAAGAAGGAAATTGAGGAAGACATCAGAAGATGGACAAACCTCCCATGTTCATGGATTGGGAAAATAAATATAGTAAAAATGTCCATTCTGCCCAAACTCATGTACAGATTTAATGCAATCCCAATCAAAATCCCCAAGAGCTTCTTCACAGGCTTGGAAAAAAAATCCTCAATTTCATTTGGAAAAACAAAAGACTCCAAATAGCCAAAGCAACCCTGAGCAAAAAGAGCAATACAGGGGGATCTCTATATCAGACATCAAACTATGCTACAGGGCTATAGTCATAAAAACAGCTTGGTACTAGCACAAAAACAGACCAGTTGACCAATGGAATAAAACTGAAGATCCAAACCTGAGCACATACAATTTCAGCCACCTCATATTTAACAAGGGTGCCAAGAAAACACAGTGGAGAAAAGACAGCATCTTCAGTAAGTGGTGTTGGCAAAACTTGATCACCACTTGTAGAAGAATGAAATTAAACCCCTACCTCTTGCCCTGTACAAAAGTCAATTCCAGACGGATCAAAGACCTCACCTTGAAACCCAAAACTCTGCAGGCGATAGAAGAAAAACTTGGCAGCAGACTACAAGACATAGGCATAGGAAAAGACTTCCTAAATCAGATAGCAGCTACACAAGAAATAAGATCAACAATTGACAAATGGGACTCATTAAATTCAAAAGCTTCTGTACGTCAAAAGAAACAATAAAGGAAGTGAAGAGAAAACCCACAGAGTGGGAGGAAAACTTCACTGCAGATACATCTGACAAACCATTAATTTCCAGAATATACAAGCTACTCAAAAAAACAAAGAAGAAAGAAAACAAATGACTCACTCAAAAGATGGAGCAAAGAACAGAATAGAGACTTCACAGAGGAGGAATTAGAGATGGCTGAGAAACATCTTAAAAACAGTTCAACATCACTAATAATTAGGGAAATGAAAATTAAGACCACTCTAAGATATCATCTCACTCCAATAAGACTGGCCAGGATCAAGAAGAAAAACGATATCAAGTGCTGGAGAGGTTGTGGGGAAAGGGGAACACTTGTCCAATGCTGGTGGGAATGTAAACTTGTACAGCCACTATGGAAAGCAGTGTGGAGAACCCTTGCAAGACTCAAAATGAGCTTGCCATTTGACCCAGTCATACCACTCCTCGGTATATACCCACAAGACTCATCTTACTGCAGAAATACATGCACAGCTATATTTATTGCAGCTCTGTTCACAATAGCAAAAAGCTGGAACCAACCCAAATGCCCCTCAACTGACGAGTGGATAGAGAAAATGTGGTACATGTACACAATGGAGTTCTATGCGGCAGTAAAGAAAGAAAACATCATGAACTTTGCAGGGAAATGGATGGATCTAGAAGATATTATATTAAGTGAAGTAACACAGTCCCAGAAAAACAAACAACTAATGGTATCCCTCGTCTGTGGATGCTAGCACCAATAACCCAGTTGTAAATATTTCTTCTGGAGAGGGATGCATATTAAAAGAACAACAACAGAAAGAGAGCATCAGAAAACTGACTGAAATGGTGAATCGGGAGGGGTGGGAGGGGCAGGAGAGGGACACGGGTCTATATTCGATTAATATATATTTAATTGACGTGAGTTCAACAAGTATCCAGTTTTGCCCAGACTCTGTCTACAGGTTACATGGTGTTTTAGGACTTAGTAAAAGTAAATATGTGTATATTAAACAACATTGGTTTAAAGGTTTTGATAAAAACAGTAATGCATCTGAGTTAATTGGAAATATAAATTATTGTTGTCCACATTTGCTTTACTTAAAATCTGTATAACAATAACTTTGGGATTGGCACATACAAATGCTCCCTATAAATTTTCTGTTGTACAGTATCATCTTGTAGCATTCTCTTTTACCTGTAGGATGATTTAACTTAAGGAATCAAGATTGCTTCCCAAGTTAATGACATACAGTCACCCAAAACAGCTTGAGTGAATTTGATGAAATCTGCGCCTTGATTCCTGCCTATAGGTATGTGTACTACAGCTGCCTTTTTGAAACTCATCAGATGAGATCGGGCGTGTTCAGAGTGGTATGGCCGTAGACAATCTGACACCCTCTTCTGACCTCCGTGGCATTGCATGACACGGGTGCACAAACCTACATGCAGACAGTACATTCATACACATAAATGAATAAATAAGTAAATAAATAAAAAACTTTAAAAATAAAATATGTAAAAAAAAGAGACTCATCAGTTAAAAAATAAAAACCTAAAATAAAAACGGGGATACAGATATATGAAAGCTTTTTGTCAAAAACTTTGCAACTTAAATCTTAAAACTAACTACAGGAAAGGATTTGTATGTTCCCACAGGTCAAAATTCACCAACTTAAAGGCTGAGAAAGAAAAGATACAGCTTTGCATTGTGTAGGATGTACCAGGAAGTGCCAGCAAAAATATTGTCCCATATGAACATTGAAAGGAAGAAAAGCCTCAGCCTGCTACAGGCATCAAACCCCTCTCTGGATCCTACTTGTAACAACTGTTTATAATGAGTCCTAATGAAACTTACCTTCTAGGTGCCACAAAGTTTTAATATAAGAGACTTTCTTACCTCCCCTTCATAGAACAAGGAGGAATATGATGATGATGAGGTCGTGAAAAGGATTATTATCTATTCAGAACCAAATATAATACTAAAGTGTCCTTAAGCTGTGTATTTAAGCAAAATATATGAATAAAGGAGAGCTCTGATATCAGCAATGGATTATTCTACCAAGGAGATGTTGGCCAGGGGATCCAAGCCCCCCCAAAGGTAAAGGCTTCTTGTTTGTAAACTGGGATACCTGAAAGAAAAGAGGCAATAAGGCCCTGCTGTCGAAGACGTGATGTAAACATGGGAAAGATGTATTGAGACCACACTTGCAAGTGTACAGTTGGTCTCTGGAATACCAGAGAGTATTACCAAAGGCCACTAAACCAATAAAGCAAATATAGGTCTCCTTGAGTCAAGCAAGACTCCTCCGTCAGCACCAGCTGCACATTACATGCCTGGAAATACTGTGCAGCAGTGGCAGCCATATGCCTGTATATCCCAAATCTAATTGGCTATTAGTTCTCTCCTTGGAGGAATAACCCACGGCTGATGCCACAAGCTTACATCCTCTAGTGGTTAGGAGATGTTATAAGCCACAGTAAGACCCTGTCATATTTTACAGAAAAAAACGTAATTCATGGACTAACCATCCAAACATGTGTCTATACCAAAGTAACCTACCATAATAATTACTACTGTTTAAATACCTATATATCTAATTGCTTGTCTTTATTAGTAGGATTGAAAGGTTATTCCTGGACAAACTGTCAGCCCATGAAAGGAAACAGCCAGAATTGACCAGAGTCGAAAACGACAGCTCCAGAGAAAGTAGACTGTTTTGCTTCTCATCCACCTGTGCCCCTTTTCTAAGCCTAGGGAACAATCTGTGGAAGAGGGGGCGTGGTAGAATGTAAGGGCTGTGATTGGGGTGAATGGTGAAATTGCAGCAATATAGACTGGACACTTATTTGATCAACTTGATTGTACATACAAGCCCCCCCAGCTGAATGGTGGGACCCTGGGGCTGTGTGGGTTTGGGCACAACTGCTTGCAAATTGGTTTTACATGAAGGATGCTTGTACTCATAAATTATTACTTATTGTTAAAAATAATTAAAAATAAAGAAGTAATAAAAGAAAAAAGCATTTAGAATTTTTTTTTACCAATTTATCATGGCATGTTGGTCTGGGTCAGAGGACAACAGAAGGATTCCTGGAGATCTTGGTTCTTGAGCCATCTCACCAGGCAGTATTCTGGATTTTTAAAAGATATGCCATACATTTTAAGACTAAATCAAAAATTAAAATACAAATAATACATTAGATTTTATTGATTCAATTTTCATTTTCTTAGATGTCTGATAATGGTATTTTAGTTACACTATATAGGTGAATGTCCTAATATTCAGTAATACACACCTGAAAGAGAGAGAGAGAGAGAGAGAGAGAGAGAGAGAGAGAGAGAGAGAGAGAGAGGCAAAGCATCATGTTGTCTGTAACTTTAAAATTATGCCCGTGGCAGCAGTCCAGCCCTGCCAAGGTCCACTGCTGATGCAGGAAAGCTCATGGGGCCAACCCTTGTTGCTAAACTCTTACAGATTCTGAGAGTTGGGGAGTCACCCTCTTCAGTTATATTCCCACGGATGAGCCCACCAGGGTCCAGTGAATAGTTCCAAAGTCATGGTCACAGACACAACCTGGGTTAAACTTGAGTCACTGTACTAGTCACTTTTCTGTTGCTGTGATAAAACCACCATGACCAAGGGAACTTGTAAAAAGAAGAGTTTGTTTGAGCTTATGATTCCAGGGAATTAGAGTCCATTGTGCTGGGAGGCATGGTGGCTGGGGCTAGAGCAGAAAGCAGATGTTCACTTCTCCCAATGAGTACAGGAAGTTGAGAGAGAGAGAGAGAGAGAGAGAGAGAGAGAGAGAGAGCAACTGGAGCCTGCAAGGTTTGTTGAACTCACTAAGCCCACCCCCAGTGATGTACTTCCTCTAACATGGCCACACCTTCTAAGACCTCCTAAAACAGCACCATCAGCTGGGGACAAAATGTCTGAATACTTGAAGACTATGGCGGGAGACTCTCAATCAAACCACCACATTCCACTCCCTGGCCCCCATAGTCTCATGACCATATAAAATGCAAAATTTAGTCTAACCTTAAAAGTCCCCATAGTCTTGTAGGTTGCTGCCAAATTTTTCTTCTATCACCTTCAGGGTTTCAGGTTGTAGGTTGAGATCTTTGATCTACTTGGAGGTTATTTTTGTACAGGGTGAGAGGTAGGGGTTTAATTTTGTTCTTCTACAAATGGTGATCCAGTTTTGCCAACACCATTTGCTGAAGTTGCTATCTTTCCTCCATTGAGTTTTCTTGGCCCCTTTTTCAAATATGAGGTGGCCGAAGTTATATGAGCTCAAGTTTTGGTCTTCAATTTTGTTCCATTGGTCAATGGTTCTGTTTTTTTGCTAGTACCAGGCTGTCTTTATGACTATAGCCCTGTAATATAGCTTGACGTCTGGTAATGTAATCCCCCCCAGTATTGCACTTTTCACTCAGGGTTGCTTTAGCTATTCTGGTTCTTTTGTTTTTCCATATGAATTTAAGGATTTTTTCTAAGTCTGTGAAAAAGCTCATGGGGATTTTGATTGGGATTGCATTGAATCTGTGTATTAATTTAGGTAGAATGGACATTTTTACTATATTAATTTTTCCAATCCATGAGCATGGGAGGTCTTTCCATCTTTTGATGTCATTTTCAATCTCCTTCTTTAGGGTTTTAAAATTTTTGTTGTAGAGGTCTTTGGTGTCTTTGGTTAGGTTTATTCATAGGTATTTTTTGAGGCTATTGTGATTGGGAAGGTCTCCTTATATTCCTTCTCCAGTTGCTTATGGTGTAAAGGAAGGCTACTGATTTTTCTAGGTTTATTTTGTATCCCGCCACTTTACTGAAACTTTTGATCATTTCTAAGAGTTTTCTGGTGGAATTTTTAGCATCTCTTAGGTAAACTATCATATCTTCTGCAAAAAGGGATAGTTTTACTTCATCTTTTCCAATTAGTACTCCTTTAATTTTGCTTTCTTGCCTTATTGCCCTAGCAAGCATTTTAAGCACTATATTGAAGAGGACTGGTGATAGTGGACAGCCTTACCATGTTCCTGCCTTTAAGGGGAATGCTTCCAACTTTTCTCCGTTTAGGATGATGTTGGCTGTGGGTTTTTTGTATATGGCTTTGATTATATTGAGGAATGGTCCTTCCAGTCCAATTCCCTCTAGGACTTTAAACATGAAGGGATGCTGGATTCTGTCGAAAGATTTTTCTGCATCAATTAAGATGATTGTGTGGTTTTTGTCTTTAAGTTGATTTATGTGATTTATGATATTTATTGATTTACATGTGTTGAACCATCCCTGCATCTCTGGTATGAATACAACCTGGTCATGATGGTTGATCTTTTTGATGTGGGTCTGTATATGATTTGCAAGTATTTTGTTGAGAATTTTTGCATCTGTGTTCATCAATGATATGGGTCTATAGTTTTCATTCTTGTTTGTGTCTTTGCCTGGTTTGGGTATTAGAGTGATGCTGGCTTTGTAGAAGGAATTTGGGATAATTCCCTCTGTATCCTTCTGAAAAGTTTGAGTAATAATGGTTGTAAGACCTCTTTAAATATTTTGTAGAATTCTGCCGTGAAACCATCTGGGCCTGGGCTTTTTTAGTTGAGAGTTTTTTTGTTATATTTTCAATTTCCTCAAATATTATGGGTCTGTTTAAGCTGTCAATCTCTTCTTGGTTAAGCTTCATTAATTCCCAGCATTTCAGATATTCATCCATTTCTCTTAGGTTTTCAAATTTAGTAGAGTATAGTTTTTTGAAGTATTCTCATATGATTGTCTGAATCTTTTCTTTATCTGTTGTGATGTTCCCCCTTTCATCATAAATGCTATTGATTTGGAGTTGCTCTTTCTTTCTTTTGGTTAACTGGGCTAGAGGTGTCTATTTTGTCTATTTTGATTATCTTTTCAAAGAACCAGCTTTTGGATTCATTGATTTTTTTTTTGTATTGTTTTCTTTGTTTCTATTTCATTGATTTCTGCTTTAATTTTTGTTATTTCTTCCTGTCTGTTGGGTTTAGGGAAAGTTGGCAGCAACCTACAAGACATAGGTGTAGGGAAAGACTTTCTAAATCAAACAGCAGCTGCACAGGAAATAAGGACAACAGCTGACAAGTGGGACCTCATCAAACTCAAAAGCTTTTGTACAGCAAAAGAAACAATCAAGGAAGTGAAGAGAAAACCCACAGAGGGGGAGGAAACCTTCACCACGGATACATCAGACAAAGCATTAACATCCAGAATATATAAGCTACTTAAAAAGCAAAGAAGCAAGAAAACAAATGACCTACTCAAAAGATGGAGTAAAGAGCTGAACAGAGACTTCACCAGTAAGGAAGTAAAGATGGCTGAGAAACATCTTAAAAAGTGGTCAACATCATTAATAATTAAAGAAATGCAAATTAAAACCACACTAAGGTATAATCTCACTCGAATAAGACTAGCCAAGATCAAGAAAACAAAAGACAACAAATGCTGGAAAGGTTGTGAGAAAAGGTGAACTCTCATCCACTGCTGGTGAGAATGTAAACTGGTACAATCACTTTGGAAAGCAGTGTAGAGAAGCCTTAAAAAACTCAAAATGAGCCTACCACCTGACCCAACCATACCACACCTGGGTATATACCCACAAGATGCATCCTACCACAAAGATACATGCACAGCTATGTTTATTGCAGCTCTCCTCACAATAGCAAAGATCTGGAACCAACCCAAATGCCCCTCAACAGATGACTGGATAACAAAAATGTGGTACATCTACACAGTGGAGTTCTATGCAGCAGTACAGAAAGATGACATCATGAGCTTTGCTGGTAAATTGAAGCAATTATACTAAGTGAAGTAACACGGTCCCAGAAGAAAAAAAAAAGTGAATGGTTTCCCTCATTTGTGGAAGCTAACACTAAATCCCCAGTTCGTAGGCAAACTGAGCAACTTTACTATTATATTTCATTGTATCTGAAAGCACCTGTGCTATTACAATGTGAATCTATAAATGGGCTCTAGAATTGTCACACTGTAATTACCATACATAGATGGAGGAGATGTAGTCATATTCTAAAAAAATAATGTAAATTTATACAACTTTATGCCTGCATGCAAATTTACTGTTAAAATATGAATTACTAAATGTGCTTAGAAACCAACCTACAGTTTATTTTTAGAATTTTCAATTTTGACTTATGTATGGAGTGTATATATGCATATGTTGAAATAATATAAAATAAAAAAAGTATTGATAAAAAAGTCCCCATAGTCTTTACCAGTCTCAATTCTATTCAAAAGTCTATACTCCAAAGTCTCTTCTGACACCCAGGCCAATCTCCCAACTGTACGCTCCTGTAAAATCAAAAGACAAATTACATACTCCCAACATACAGTGGAACCAAATACACATTCCCATTCCAAAAGGGAGAAATAGAGGCATAGTGAGGAAATACTGGACCAAAACAAGACTGAAAACCAGCAAGGTAAACACCGAGTCCAGTAGCTCCATGTGCAACTTCTGGGACTTGACTTCCAAAGGGCTTAGATGGCTCAGCTCTTCCAGTTTTGATCGCAACATACATCTTTTTCTTAGGCTGGTGCCACTTCCTGTATGCAACTCTCCTTGGCAAATGTCTCACAGCTCTGGCATCTCGAATGTCTTCTTGGGGACTCCACTGCCAACCAGGCTTCACATTCACAGATTCTTGCAATGGCCTATCAGGGCCTTCTTTATTCAAGGACACCCCTGCTGCACTCTCCCTGGCATCGTTGGCTCTCTGAAACCATGGAGGAAGAACTGATGACCCCTTCACTCTTACATCCTTCATGCCTCTAAAGCCAGCACCATGTAAATGAAACTGCCAAGTTTGGCTGCAAGTTCAGGATGAACTCTGTCTTACTTCAACCACATTCTCAACTTTTCTCTGCCCTTTCAGTATTTTCCTTTCAAAACTGGAGGCTTAACTGGGTGTGGTCTTGCCCTGAAGGTACTGTTTCTGTTGTTTACTTGTAAATCTCGAGGCCCCTCCTTAATCACTTTAATCTCACTTTTTCCATTGTTTACTTGTAAATTCCAGGCATCTCCTTAATCACTTTAATCTCCTTATCAAAGGGAGCCTCTCCTTCAGGACATGTCTTGGCTCCACTATTAATCTTCGTAGTGCACTTTTCAGATCCAAACTGTGTATTCTGCATTTCTTTCTGCCCCATCTGCTCTTTTTCACTGTAGATCTGCACAATATTCACTATTAATAGCCATGCCACCATTTCTACATTAGGCTCTCTTGAAATATTCTTGGCCAAAGACATTAGTCCATTGCTTTTCAACTTAGCCTCAGGCAAGCATTTAGGCTGTGGGCAAACTCTAGACAGACTCTTTGACAAATTATCCCAGTTGCTGCTTAAGTCTTTATTTTCCTCTGGAAATACATTTTTTTAGCATTGCTTTCTTCTAGGTTTTTACTAGAATGGCTGTTAAGCTCTGCTTACAGCAGTCAACAGCTTTTCTAGCCCAAAGTTCCAAAGTCTTCCACATTTCTCCAAACACCCACATGGTCAGGTTCTTCACAGTCAATAGCCACTCTCTGGTACCAAATACTGAACTAGTCACTTTTCTGTTGCTGTGATAAAACCACCATGACCAAGGAAACTTATAAAAGGAAGCGTTTATTTGAGCTTATGATTGACAATTCCAGGGAATTGGTCCGCTGAGGCATAGTGGCTGGGGCTAGAGCAGAAAGCAGATATTCACATCTTGCAATGAGTACAGGAAGTCAAGAGAGAGAGAGAGAGCAACTGGAGCCTGCAAGGCTTGTTGAACTCACTAAGCCCACCCCCAGTGACATACTTCCTCTAGCATGGCCACATCTTCTAAGATCTCCTAAAACAGTGCCACCAACTGGAGACAAAATGTCTGAATACTTGAAGCCCATGGGGGACACTCTCATTCAAACCACCCCAGTCACCATATGAATGTGGGAGAGATTTATAGGGAGGAGATTTGACAGGCATGGGAGGAAGGTGAAAGGGCAAGGGGAGAGGGCACACACGGGTATTTTATACATGCACAAACATGTTGAAGAACAAAATTAACTAATAAAAACCTATGTGTGTGTGTGTGTGTGTGTGTGAGTGAGAGAGAGAGAGAGAGAGAGAGAGAGAGAGAGAGAGAGAGAATGTGTGGGGAGGAAGAGGGAACAAGTGTGACAAACTATCCATTAGTGAATTGGGTGACAAAAGCACAGATGTTCCCTGATCCCACTTCCTGGTTTTCTGTGACTGAAACCTTTCTTTTTTTTTTTTTTTTTGTCTTTTCGAGACAGGGTCTCCCTGTAGCCCCAGCTGTCCTGGAACTCACTCTGTAGACCAGGCTGGCTTTGAACTCACAAAGATCCGCCTGCCTCTGCCTCCCAAGTGCTAGGATTAAAGGCGTGCGCCACCACGCCCGGCTCATCTGAAACCTTTCAAGATGACAATGTGGGGAATCTTGTAGACACACAGAGAAAGGATCCTGTTCTAAGCAACGAGTGTTGCGATTTTTCCACATTTTCCCTCCATAGGTATTTGATGTGTGCTTCTCTGATGTGCCAGTAAAACGCCCCTGGAGGGCCGTCAGGTCAGCAGGCTGGTGCTGGGTTTGTTACTGAAGCCCTGTGTCCAATGACCAGAGAAAATGTAAGTGAGGCCTGTTTTAAAGCAAAGACTGTCAGCTGGAATGGTCAATATGTCATGTAGGGCACACTTCATTAAGGAGTGAATTACTTCACTTGTAATTTGAGCTAAATGAATGTCAATGTTAAGCTGCATAAATCATAGTCTAAAATGGATCACTCAGTACAATCAGATAGTGAAGCTCACCCTTTGCCCTCCAAAAACACCCCCAAACCAGGGTTTATAGCACACAAGCTTTCCTAGTGACACCTAGAAAGTCTTTTGTACCACAGAGTGCCCAGTTCCTTACTCCTGAAAGAACTGCAAGTGTTAGGGACCAGGGGGGCTTTGAACTGCCACACTTTAATTTCTATGACACTGAAAACCAAAACCTCACTTGTTCTGAAGATCCAGGAGCTTACTTTGTTCTCCATGGATTAAAGAACAGCAGAAAACTCCCTACAAATGATAACTGTTCAATCATATATTGTTTTAACGAAGCCCTTTTATGGAAAAAAAAATGCCCTTGAAAAGACGCTATCATAAGCTTGGGCCTCGTGTACATAAAACACACCAAGGGCAGTGCACCTGTCCAGGCCACAAGTGGGGACTCTGCTCTGCTTGTTCTGAACCAGGACAGTACACCCAGCAGCTGCAGCTGTCTACCCAGGTCCTCACACATCACACTGAAGGCTTTGAATAGGAAGTTTTAGTAAAGTGGAAAGGAGATTGCAGGGTCAGCTATGAGATGGGCTTAATCACAGTACTGCAACTTTCTGTCTACAGAAGACCAATAAATTAGGTAATGTCTGTCAACCCCACCTTCTAGTTGCTGTAACACCAACTACGTATGGAAGAACTACCACATAAAGGTGTGGCACATGTCAACTTCTCAAAACAGAGAAACCATTTTAAAGTGCATAAAGTAGTAATTTTATTTTTCAAAGACCTGAGTTTTTTTGTTGAGCCTGATGTTGGTGTCAATTGATGCCTAGTGACAGTCAAATAGCTGAGTGCACAGATTAGCATAGAAGTTCTCAATGTGCACAGTGCCAGTAGGGTAAAGACTTAGTTCAGAACCATCCAAGTTGTCTACAACCATGCCATCTGGAATGCGCCTGATCTTATCTGATCTTGGAAACTCAGCAGGGTTGGGACTGGTTAGTACTTGGACAGGAGAAACAGCCCATATCTCAGCCAATGGAAAGGGTGGACATGAAAAGAATGCCCACTCTGTGCTGTGCCACACACTTATCTGTGAATGAGAGCTCTAGGCCTTTAGCTGGGGATGGCTACTTTGTATTTCTCAGGATGCCTGGGTGAGGAAGGCACACCCTAACAGGGGCTTCCAGAAGTGAGGATCAGCTTGACAGTGCACCCCATGGCAGAGACACAAAACAGCAGCCCCACTCCCAGCGAACTTACTTCAAAAGTTAATAAGAATGTTTGTTCTTTATAATCAGAGACTCCGATCTCCTCCTTGTGAAGTTCTAACCTACAGCCTTGGAGTTCCACTAGCAGATTTATTTTCTCAAAGATGCTAACAAAAGACAGCCAATTTTGACCAACCTCAAAGATGCCAACAAAAGACAGCCAGTTTTGACCAACCTTGTGTTCTTTTGTACTGAGCTGCTTCCCCACACTTGTCACTGTCTCTGTAGATATACAGAAGTGGCACATTTGGAATGTAGTCTTGGCTTTGACAACATTAGTGTGGGTAAGATTGGGTATTAAGGACACAGGCCAGGGATGGCTGTACCACAGATGCCTCATATGTAAACTGGAAGAAAAATGCTCCAGCACCTTCCTTTAGCCTTAAAGTGACAAAGAACCACAGCTGTCCTCCAACAGATGCAGAGCCGTGTGCAGAGCATCTGAGAAAGGCACTGTGGCTGTGCCAGCCCTGCTGCCCGAGTGAAACAAATAGCCCTGAGGTCAGCTGGAAGGTCACCAGCCACAGCTAATAAAACTGGCAACTGAATTTAAAATAAAGAAATATCCTTCCCACACATAGAAATGTTTTAGCATGCCCTCTCCTGTGATCACAGATTATATGATAATTTCTTAAGATTTTTCAAAAGTGAAAGTTGGAGTGAATAAGGTGTGATGTTGGGGGCTGATATCCACTAGATGTGTTTTTTAAACAGCTCTTTGGACAGGCGAATTCTGCAGCTTGATTAAGAGATGCATGCCTGGTTCATCTGTCATCAGCAAGTCTTTAAGCCCTGAGGGGTCGTTTGTGCCAGATCAAAGAAAAAAGTATGCCCCAGGAGACTGAGGACAGCCCTACCTGGTAATCAAAAAAGAGAAACGAGCCAGGCATTGAAGAGACTTAAAGAGGCGGGCACAGAACTCATTTGTTTACCCTAATACAAATCTCCTCACAGATACCGTTCATTTCTGCTATCCTTGTCCAGGGCTGGAAAAGAAATTGCTTCATTTCTCTTCTGCTCCTCCATCTCCACTCTCCCAGGGAGCCTCCTGCATCTCAAGTATGCTGGATGTTGGCTTTGCCCAGAGCTCTGAAACACACCAGCATGATCCTGAGTCCAGAGAGGCTGTTCAGGTTTTCATGAGACAAAGGACTCATCTCGCATCTTTGGAATCCAGTGGAGCAGGCGCCTCCAACAGGCTTATCTGAATTTGAGAGGTTGAACTCAGATTCAGAAGCTGCCATCAATGCTGGTGAGTGCTTCCGGTGCCCCAGATAAGTCCACAGTGGTAGCAGTAGGTCCATCCACCATAGTGAGCTGCTCTGCAGAAAGAATTCACTGTTTTTTTTTTTTCCTTCCTTCCCTCTTTTCTTTCACTTTCTTTCCTTGTTAGTTTATTTTTATTTTATGGGTATGTTGTGCCTGGATGTAAGTGCCCTTCATGAGTGCAGTGTCTGTGAGCACCCGAAGAGAGCACTGGATCCCCCTGGAACTAGAGTTGTGGATGGTGGTTCTGAGCTGCCATGTGGGTGCTGGGAACCAAACTGGGTCCTCTGCAAGAGCTGCCAGTCCTTGTAACTGCTGAGCCATCTCTCTAACCTACTTTTACTATTTTTCATGTTGTGTTACATAATTCCAGCCCAGCCTTTTCTGGTGCCTGCTCCCAAGCAACAGATAAAACACTGAGCACTGTCAAAAACAGTTGGTAAATGAATGCCTGGAACTGGGACATTATTTGAGAGAAGAAATTAAAGCAAGTTTAACTTAAAATCCCATGCTAAAGACATGAAACCCAAATGATGAAATGGTTTCTGGGCTGAGGCCTGTCCTGCATGCCATTGGCAGGAGCCAGGGTACAGGCCAGCCACTTGTTTCACAGCACAGTGAAGAGCATCAGACTGTGCCACACCACTCCTCTTGCCAGAGGCCACGGCTGTGGGTGGGCACCAGGCTGTGATCCCATTGTCACCCAGCCATCCTCATGCAAATGAACAACAAGGAGAATGAGGGCAGATCACCAGGTGCAGATATGAAAGGACTTGGCAAGTAAGAAGGAAAGTGGCCAGAGAACCAAGATGGCTGTGGTGGTGGCTCCGGGCAAAACACAACGCCAGCAAGATGACTCATCCCTGCCTAGCCCTGGCCAAAGAGGAAGATGTGAAAACTGCAGATATACATAAAACACCAGCTATATCCTTGACCAAGAAAAAAGAAAACAAGCCACCCATTTGTCTCCTAAAGCAAAAGTGAAAAGTGGTTTTCTCCAATATTGATGTCCCTGTAAGGAGAAATTCAAGCCAACAAGTAGCTGTTGCCTCTGATTACTGTACAGAAGCCTAAATGGTCTCTCTTAAACACAAGTATAGTCATGTAGAGAAAGCAATGGAGACACAAAAGTGGCAGGAACTGGTGTATTAAAACTATGACCCTTCCTGTGAACCTGAAGCTGTGGTCCCTTCCTGTGAGGTGGAGCTGTGGTCCCTTCCTGTGAGGTGGAGCTGTGGTCCCTTCCTGTGAGGTGGAGCTGTGGTCCCTTCCTGTGAGGTGGAGCTGTGGTCCCTTCCTGTGAAACTGGATTCTGATGACCTAGATCTGTCATTCCCTCCTGTGAGCCAGAGCTATGGTCCCCTCCTGTGAGCTGAGCTGTGGTCCCCTCCTGTGAGGTGGAAGCTGTGGTCCCTCCTGTGAGGTGGAGCTGTGGTCACTTCCTGTGGAGGTGGAGCTGTTGTCGCCTTTCTGTGAGGTGGGCTGTGGTCCCTTCCTGTGAGGTGGAGCTGTGGTTCCTTCCTGTGAACTGGAGCTGTGGTCCCTTCCTGTGAGGTGGAGCTGTGGTCCCTTCCTGTGAGGTGGAGCTGTGGTCCCTTCCTGTGAGGTGCAGCTGTGGTCCCTTCCTGTGATCCTGATGCTGTGAATCACTCCTATCAACCTGGAGCAGGCACTCTGGACCCTCCCAAAAGCCAGAGAAGTGGTCCCTTCCCAGGAGCTGAGCAGTGATCTCCTCCCATGAGCTCAGTAGTGATCACTTCCCATGAACTGGAGCAGTTTCCCCTCCCATGAGGTGTAGTGGTGGTCCCCTCCTGTGAGGTGTAGTTGGGGTCCCCTCCCGTGAGGTGTAGTGGTGGTCCCCTCCTGATAGCTGGAGCTCTCGTCTCCTTCTGCGAACTAGAGACGGGGTCCCCTCCAGTGAACCTGGTCCTATCTACCCCTCCCACATTTTGGAGATGTGGTGCTGTCACATGACCCTGGAGCTTCTGTCCCCAAGGGTAAGCCACAGTTCCATTCCTCTGGAGGGGGGCTGAAGGTGGAACAGATTGGAGATGTTGGGTAACCTCTGTATGGCTGCACTTCCCACAACCCCCTCCCCTGGGATCCCAGGTTGTGCCTGGCAGTGGGTTTGCCTCTGTATTGACCTTATCCTGGGGACAGAGGAGGTCTCTCTCATTTGCAGGTTCTAGTAATGAGAGGACTGATTCTCTACAATGGATTTCCACCTACCCTGAGGGCTACTTATATCAAAACTCCACACATGGCCCTGGGCACCAGGATTTGATATTGGCCCTCTCTCATTCCCAAACATGAAGAAGTTTTTCCATTTATTTTTTGATTTCTTTTTTCTCATCTAAGGCCCCACAGAATTCACCTGTGCCCTACGGAAAATGTAAAACACCAAATTGAACTTCTAGAGATTATATATATATATATATATAGATATAGATATATATATATATATTCCTAGAAGATAAAAAATAACTAAACCATTGTAATTCTCAAACTAAAACAAATCTTCTAGAACATTTGACAGATTTATTACAGCATGTATCCAGTATTGAGTCAGCATGCTGAATACACTTCACCACCCTAAACATTCCCTTATGAGCTGGGGGTTTAGCTTAATGGTAGAACATTTGCCTGGTAAGAGCCAGGGACTTGTCTTAATTTCTAGTATTGACACCCAAATCCTTGACCCCCTCCCTTGAACTTTGTGGCAGCCACCACACTTTGCCTTTCCAATGATTATTTAAGGTAATGTGATGATACTGTATATCCATTTAGTGTTTTCCTATTAATTTTCATGAATAAAATTTAAGATTTATCAAAAAAGTTTTCTGTGTCATTATATCTGATGATCACAGAAAACTGTGGGTGTTTTTACTTAACCAACTGACCAGTAGCACCTGTAGACTTTACTGCAGGTAAATTACAGTATGTTTTCTTAAACATATACATGAAAATTAATAGCTCCAATTTCTGGGTAGACTCTGCCTCTCTGAAACCTGGCTAAGGAGAATTCAGTTCTGATAGAAGGGTAGACTCAATTCCGAAGAGAAAAGAAGAGTTTCCGAAATCCTTACAGTAGTGATAGAGTGGTGGGGAAGTGCCTGGAGGAAGCAGGCGATGCTGAGACAGTCATGCTGAGACAGGGTCAGCGGCAGAGCTCCCTGGGGGCGGGAGAATCAGAAGCACCTGCAGAAAAGGAGGCCTAGGAGGGAACCAGAGTGCTGTTCTCCAGAAAGAGCCTCAAATCTAGTTGGAAGTTCTGGAGGTTGCGGTGGACAGTGGTTCTCCTGCAGACAGGAATCCAGTTTGTCACTCTGTATGATTCAGAGGGCAGTGAGTGGCCAGGGACCATCCTGAGAGAGAATCTGTTGTTTAAAAACAGGGGTTTTTGATTTTTTTGGGGGAGGGGGCAGGGGGCTCCTGAGAACAAGGAATGAGGAAGCTTGAATTTAACCTGCCATAGCTCCAAGTGACTGATCCATGCAGCATGAAAGCCGAATGGAGACAAGGCAGGGAGGAGGAGAGAGGGGGAAGGGAGGAGGCTGGAGGGGACAGGGAGGAGGACGGAGGGGACAGGGAGGAGGATGGAGGGGACAGGGAGGAGAATGGAAGGGACAGGGAGGAGGGTGGAGGGGGCAGGGAGGAGGAGGGAGGGGACAGGGAGGAGGATGGAGGGGACAGGGAGGAGAATGGAGGGCAAAGGAAGGAGGATGGAGGGGCAGGCAGAAGGATGGAGGGGACAGGGAGGAGAATGGAGGGCAAAGGAAGGAGGATGGAGGGGCAGGCAGAAGGATGGAGGGGACAGGGAGGAGGGGGCAAGGAGGAGAGCCTTATAAGGTCAGAGGGAAAGAGATCCATCTAAAACAGTCTGAAAATGCCATAATTCCTCTATGCTAATTTTGAATATAAAATTAAGAGACTGGAAAGATGGCTCAGCAGTGGAGAGCACTGGCTGCTCCTGCAGCAGACTGGGGTTTGATTCCTAGCACCGACGTGGTGGCTAACAACCACAGGTAGTTCCAGTTCCAGGGGATCCTACGCCCCCTTCTGACCTTGGAAGGCATCACACAACACTAGTGAACATACATACATGCAGGCAAAACGCTCAAAAATATATAAATAATAAAAAATTAATTAAATTAAAATAGAGACAGCTGGTAGGCAGAATGTGACTTGAGGGTCCCTCTGGAGCTGGGAAGTCCTGAGCCTGCTTGAAGGGTTGCAAGGCTTATTTGCGTTCAGTGCCCTGGAGAAACCCTGGCAGCTCCAGGGATGACTTCACAGCCGCAGCTGCTTCCTCCAGGAGGGGACCAGCACTTGTGGGATTTGTAGCCTCCCGTACTCCCAACATGCTTGAGAGAAACTTGGCTGCTAGAATACTAACTGCCTAGCAGAGTGTAATCCTAGTGTGAGGGCGATGGGAGGACGGAAGAGCCACAGACTGCAGGAGTTCAACTGGCTCTCTCTCTCTCTCTCTCTCTCTCTCTCTCTCTCTCTCTCTCTCTCTTTCTCTGTCTCTCTCTCAGTCTCCTTTTTTCTTTATAGTATTTTCATGCTACTGTATTAAAAGAATCATGTTTTTATTTTTCATTTCCCTCTTACATTAATCAAACTTTATGCTTATTTTTATTATTAGGCATTTTTTGTTTTTCGATTTATTTTTAATTTTTTAATTAGATTTTTTTTTTTTGTATTTTTGAGACAGGGTCTCCCTTTTAGCTCCAGCTGTCCTGGAGCTCACTCTGTAGACAGGCTGGTCTTGAACTCACAGAGATCTGCCTGTCTCACCTGTCTCTGACTCCCAAGTGCACCACCATGCCTGGATTTTAATTAGATTTTTATTTGTCTCCTTATTTTATGTGTATGTGTGCATGTATATGTGTACCTATGCCACAGCACATGTGTGGAGGTCAGAGGACACCTTCCCAGAGTTGGTCTATGTAGGTTCTGGTGATTGAATTCAAGCCATCAGTTGGGTCAAAGGCTCTGTTACTCTCTGAGCCATTTTCCTGGCCTTTAAAAAAACATAATTATTGGCTGGGCATGGTGGCACATGTTTTTAATCCCAGCACTTAGGAGGCAGAGGAAGCTGGATTTTATGAGTTCAAGCCAGCCTGGTCTACATAGTGAGTTTCAGGACAGCTGGGGCTACAGGGATCCCTGTCTCAAAAAAAAGACCAAAAAAAAAATTATTATTTCATTTTTTTCCATTTTCCTCCCTATTTGGAACCCTGGCTTTCCCTATTTTTCTATTATATTTTTAGTAGCAGTTTTGACATTTTCTTATTAGGTTTAAAAACGGGGCTGGAGAGATGGCTCCGTAGTTAAGAGCATTGGCAGTTGTTGAAGAGGACCCAGCTTCTGTTCCCAGCACCCACATGGTACCTAACAAGCATGGATAGCTCCAACTCCAGGTGAATCCAACACCCTCTTCTGTCCTCTTCTGGCATTGACTGACACAGGTGCACTGACTTACATCCAGGCAATACACTGGTACACATTAAAAAAATAATAGGGGCTGGAGAGATGGCCTAATGGTTAAGAGCACCAACTGCTCTTGCCGAGGACCCGGGGTCGATCCCCAGCACCCACATGGCGGCCGAGAACCGTCTGAAACTCCAATTCCAGGAGAACTCCAGTTCCAGGGGAATCCGACGCCCTCTTCTGACCTCTGTGGCATTGCACGACATGGGTGCACAGACCTACATGCAGACAGTACATTCATACACATAAAATAAATAAATAAATAAATAATAATAAACTATTTATTAAATACTCGTTTTTCTTGGTCATTCCCTTTCTATACTTTTGTTTTTCTTCTTTCTAATCTCTTGCTCTTTTTTTCTTCTGCTCGAGCATTCTCCACTCCTCCTCCTTTTTTTATTCAGTTAACTTTGCTTTTTCTCTATTTTACTCTTTCCATCTCCTTCCTTTATCTCATTTGTAGAAGATGGTCAAACTAATATGAACTTTATAGAACAGTCATATTAGTTTGACCATCTTCTATTTTCTTGCCATATCAGTGGGCATAATCAATACATTTTAAGTATATTTCTCTATTTTGTGCAGTTTGCTATTGTTCCTCTTCCAGAAGTTTGTTTTCTCCTCTCTGAGTGTTACTGGAGATTTAATGCTTAAAACAAGGCTGCTCATGAGAAGATCGCCAAATAATATCAGAAGAGAGATATATACCAGCAGATGCTCAAATCACAACCAGGAAGTACAATGTGTGGGAAAACAAGACAATGAGACTCCTCCTAAAGACCATAACTCCTGAAGTACCATTCAGTAGATACTGTGGTGTGTAAAATACCAGATTAAGATTTCAATTTAATAAAAAATTAAAATCTGTAAGGGGAAACACCAATTCACCTACCAAAAGTAAATGGAGAAGAATAATATCTGTTCTCTCATAACCAAACCTAAAAATCAAGAAATCATGCAATAATATATGAAATAAATAACTACCAACCATGACTTACATATCTACCAACACTATTGATGGAGAAATAAAAGAATTTCAAAACTGAGTGTGGTTGGCACATGCCTTTAATCCCAGCACTCAGGAAGCAGAGACAGGTAGATCTCTGTGAGATCAAGGACAGCCTGGTCTACATAGAAAGTTTCAGGCTAGCGAGAGCTACAGGGAGACCCTGTCTCAAACAAAAAACGAATTTCAAAACCAGCACAAATGAAAGCAATTTATAACCACCATGACAGCACTCGCTGTATATGATACATAAAGGAATATAGACAGGAGGAAGAAATGGTCTCAAGCATGAGAGCACAGGAAAAGATAAATTTCCTGAAAGAAATAGTTTTTTTAATGAGAAAGATCTAAAAGGAATCTACAATCCACAGCACCAGAAAGCCCTCATACTAAAGAAAAGAACAAGTAATCCAGACAGCCAGAAAAACAACCAACAAAATCACAGAAATTAGCAAACATCTCTCAGTAATAACTTAAGTGTAAATAGCTTCTAGCCTGGCTGACTAGAATAAAAAACATGAGATTGTACTATTTATTGTGACCATGAAACACACCTCCCTGGAAAAGACATCAAAAAGCTGAGATTTGAAGGATGGAGGCATGTTAAAACTCAAAAGAGAAACTTCACAGAGAAAGCACAATAGTTAGCAAATGGATTTAATAGCTATAATCTGTATGATATTCTAATTAGCACATACATGGACTCAACAGATGATGAAACCATTGTGGGAAATCCAGCTTGAATTGCGGGCTGGATTTCCAACTAGCACCGCACGGCCAAGAGTCTGGCTCCACCCCACGGAGGAACAAGAAGCATGGCCTAGGTGCACAATGCTGGGTGGAGCAAGGTGTGCAGTGGTGTGGAGTTGGGGGGCTCATGATTGGTCCTGGGAACTGACGTCATTTGGTTTATAAAAGCAAGCTTTGGCAACGAGTAAATTTGAATTCCATAGTAACATCATCACAGAATTCCCGGCCATTATTTTTATTAATTATTGCATGCGTACAGGCTAAGGTAAGCCTGCATTTTGTTTGGGTGGCCAGTGTGGTTGGAAAGAGGTTCCCTTTGCAGAACACCAACCTGGATAGCGGGTGTTGTGAGTGAAATTCCTGTCCCGGCTCTGGGCAGGTGGGAAGTCATGGCTAAGTGTGGAACACGTGTCTCCTGGGTCCAGGCTAAGAGCCCAAGTTGGAGTTACCACTTAGGTTGGGCTGCGGGAAGTAACCGGCTGGTCTCTGCGCCCAGGGGCCAACTCCCCACAGTGTCCGCAAAGCAAGTGGTGTGTCCCCATCCCCCTTAGCAGGGCCACGTGGTCCCTTTTCACCATAAAAAGTAAAGCTTCCTACAAACCTTCTCTAAGATCACATTCCAGGCCACAAAGCAAGTCTTAGAACACAAAAGAATCAAAGCAGTTTCTTATAGTCTATCAAATCATAATAAAATAAAACTAGAAATCAACAGCAAGAGAAAGTATAGAAACTTTACAGACTTGAAGACTGAACAGACACTCTTGAATGACCAGTGGGTTACTGAGTAACTCAAGCAGAAAATTTTTAAATTCATAAAATCAAATGTAATATAAATATAAAATCAAATGGGATATAGCTGAGGTGGTTCTAAAAGGAAAGCTTATATCTACGGTGCTTATATTTTCTTAAAGAGACCTCACATAAACTAATGAGGTAACTCAAGGACTTGGAAAAACAAGAACAAGCCAGACTAAAGGCATTAGGTGACAGAAATAATAGTGATCACCAGAGAAATGAATGAAATGCAGACCAAAAGAACAATACATAGAAGCAATCAAATAAATAAAAGGTGGCTATTTGAAAAGATAAATGAGATTTATAAACATTAGCCAAATTAACCAAACAAAAGAAAAGCTTATTCATTTTTGCAAACATAACACCATATGAGACTTTGATAAGGGTTATTATCTCTCAACTTATTCATATCTTATTTATTTCAATGTTTTCTAGTTTTAATCATATATATATTACCTTTATGTTCAAAGCATCCTAAGCTTTTGATTCTTTTCTTTTTATTAATTAAATTGTTCTTTGACATTTTCACACATTGTAATCCTTTTCACCCCCTATTCCAGTCAAATCCATCTCCCTACAAACCCTTTTCCCACATTCATGGATTTTTCTTTTGTCTTATGCCCCACTGGGTATAACTAAGACTGCATATGTGACTATGGGTTTGGAACTATAAAGCTTGGTGGGCTCACTTGTAGGTACACAACTGAAGGCAATGACTCTCCAGTCCCAGAATCTGTCAGCCAATGATTCGGCAGGAAGGGGTGGACCCATGAGCCTCTTCCTTGTCCATAACTGGCTATTGACAGTTCCAGACTTGTACAGGCCCAATGCAGTTAGGGCCTATGAGTTCAAGATTGCAGTGGTTGTGATATGTCCACAAGATGGTTTTTGCAACCCTGCTCCCTATTTCCCAGACTGTCCATTTGTTACTCTCATCTTCTGTTCTTTGAGCCCTAGAAAACGTGGTGTAAATATCTTGTTTAAAGCTGAGCACTTAAACATCACTTATTCTCAGTAACTGAGCAGCTGTGAGCCTCTGTATTAGCCACTGTTCACTGCATAGAGAAACTTCTCTCAGTAAGGCTAACAGTAGCATTTGTCTATGGGTATAAACATAGATATTATAGGATAGGGTAGCACCTACCTTCAATAGCAGCACTCAGGAGGCTGAGGCAGACAGATCTCTGTGAGTTCAAGGCCAGCCTAATCTATATAGTGAGTTCCAGGCCCTGTCTCAAAAGAAAAAAGAAGGCAGTTTGACTCTGTCAACTGAACTGTACAGCAGTACTAAGGTCCCTACTAGGGCCTATGACTTCCCCAGCCATATGTTTTCTTTGTTTTCTTTTTTTTTTAATTTTATTTATTTCTGTATGTGTATGAATGTACTGTCTGCATGCAGCTCTGTGCACCCATGTCATGCAATGCCACGGAGGTCAGAAGAGGGTGTTGGATTTCCCTGGAACTGGAGTTCTCCTGGAATTGGAGTTTCAGATGGTTCTCGACCGCCATGTGGGTGCTGGGGATCAAACCCAGGTCCTCTGCAAGAATGGTTGGCGCTTTTAACCACTAGGCCATCTCTCCAGCCCACCATATGTTTTCTACCAGACTTATAGTACCATGCAGATTGAAACCTTCAGAGCAGGTGTCAAATCTAACCATGGAGTGGTTGGTTACTTCCATGATGGTCATGCCACTACTTCACAAATGAACACATCTTGCATGGCAGGTTGGTATTGAAGTCCCTATGGTTTATATCTGGATAAGACAACTGATGCCTCTTCTTCCCTAGCAGCCTACACTATGAAAAGTGTCCCAGCTAGTTCTAGCTTATTCTTTCTATCCTGCCACCAAAATGCATGGTGTCTTCAGCAATAGGGTCTTATCATTTAGTACTGGTGGACAGCTGGAGCCTGTACTGTTTTGAGAGCCTCCTGACCATCAATTCATCCAGAGGTATCCCAAGCCTAGTGCTGGGATTTCAGTCAATAACCTTGGCTTCTGGAAGCAGTGCCTCCGTTCTGTTGTGTGTGGGGTTTTAATGGTTTTGTTGTATTTATTTTTATTTTATATGTATGAGTATTTTGCCTGCATGTATGTAAGTGCACCCATGTTGTGCAGAGGGCAAAATAGGGCATCTGATCTCCTGGAACTAGAGTTAAGGATGGTTGTTAGCTGCCATGGGGTGCTGGGAATCAAACCTGGGTCCTCTGCAAGAGCAGCCGGGGCTCTTAACTGCTGAGGTCAGTTTTTTATTTTGTTTTTTAAATGAGTTACAAGAAAGTATGTTCCCATATTGTTTTTGTATTGTTTTGTTTTGTTTTTGAAAGGGGCTCACTGTGTAGCCCTTGTGCCCCGAAATTTTCTATATAGACCAAACTGGCCTCCGACACAGAGATCTGTCAGCCTCTATTACTGGAGTGCTGGGATTAAAGATAGGCACCACCACGTGCGGCCGTATATGGCTTTTTCATAAACCACTCACTGTAGTTAATGTTTCCCACACCATGTCCCCATGTACCCTACATACCTAAGCCTTTCCCACCCCATTCGTTCTACCTCTTTAACTTTCATTTTATCTATGTCCTACTATCTCCCTTCTTTTATAGACTCCCCTCACTCAGTGACCCCTTTTAAGTTTCCTGGCTTCCACAGGGACTCCAATTTAAGTAAGCACACAAAGCTCCAGATTTCAAACTAGGATCCTATGCAGTGTTGGACCTGGGTTACCTCACTCAACACATTTTTTTTCCAAATTCATCCATTTATCTGCAAATCTCATAATTTCATTTTTATTTATTATTATATAAAATTCCATTTGTGTATATGAACCACATTGCCATTATCCATTTGTCAGTTCATGAACATCTAGGCTGAATCCATTGTTTAGCTATTGTGAACAGAGTAGCAATGAAAATGGATATGCAAGCAGCTCTGAAGGAGGATACAGGGTCCTTTGGGTATATGCTTAGGAGGAGTGGTAGGGCTGGTTCATATGGGTGTTCTAGTTCTTTCTGTACTATTTTCTTTTTCAGGCTTTCCAACATGAATTGCACCACTTTGCACTCTGACAATACATAATGGTTTCTCTGAATATGAAAGCATTTGCCTTACGCTTCCTTCTAGCAGTTTCAGAGCTGTATATTGAGTTTCTTCATCCACTTGGAGTTAAGTTTTGTATACAGTGAGAGATAAAGATCTAGTTTCATTGTTCTAGGTCCTGGTATTCAGACTTGCCTTCACATTTGTTCAAGATGCTGTCTTTTCTCCAGCACCTTTAGCTAATTTTTTGTCACATAGGGTCTCCCTATAGCCCTGCTGACCTGGAACTCACTATGTAGATCAGGTTGGCCATGATTTCACAGAGATCTGCCTGCCTCTGCATCCTGAATGCAGGTGTGAACAGCCTGTGTCACCATGCTGGGCTTCTTTGGCTATTCCTTGGTCTTTTGTCCTTTCATATAAATTTTTAGGCTGTTTTTTTCCATGTCTGTGGAAACTGGCTCTGGAATTTTGACTGAGGTTGCACTGAATCTGTAGAATGCTTTTGTAAGGTGTCCATTTTCTCAATTTTAATTCTTTCAAACTATGAGCATGAGAGATCCTTCCATTTGCTAGTATCTTCCTCAGTTTTTCTTCAGTATATTAAAGTTTTCATCAGAGAGGTCTTTGATGTTCTTGCTTCAGTTTATCCCTAAGTATTTTGTGACCATGTGGCTACTATGAATGAGATTTTCCCTTGACTTATTTTTCAGTACGTTTATCATTAGTCTCTGGGAAGAGCACTGATTTGTGTGTGTTAATTTGTAACCTGCCATTTTGCTGAAAGGGTTTGGCCTATCTAAGAGGATTTTTATTTTTTTGGTGGAGTCTTCAGGATCTCTTAAGAATAAAATAATATCATCTGAAAATAGAGATGCTGCAACAGCCTCTTTTCTTATTTATATCTCTTTTAATTCCTTCTTTTGTCTTTTTGGTCAAGACTTTAAACATTATATTTAATGGACAACCTTATGTTATTCATCTTAGTGGGAACACTCGAGTTTTTCTTCATTTTGCATGATGTTGGCTACAGGTTTGGCATACATAATGTTTATTATGTTAAAGTATGTTCCTTATATCCTTAGCCTCTCTATGACCTTTATCATAATAGGATGTTGGATTTTCTCAAGGGCCTTTTCTGCATCTATTGAAATGATCATGGGATTTCTGTCTTTGAATCCATTTATATGATGAATTACTGTTTATTGATTTTTCTATGTTGAATCATGCCTTGCATCCCTGGAAAGAAGCCAAGTTGGATCATGGTAAATGAACTTTTTGATGTAACCTTGAATACAGTTTCAAAATATTTTATTGAGAATTTTGGCATCTATGTTCATCAAGAACAGCAATCTTTTGCTTTTTGTGTGTATGTCTTTAATTTGGGTATCAGGGTAATACTGACCTCATAAAAAGAATTTGGAAATGCCCATCCCTTCTTATTTTATGAAATAATTTGATCAGTTTTGGTGTTAATGCTTCTTTGAAGGTCTGGTAGAATTCTGTACTGAATACATTTGTTCCTAGGCTTTTTTTTAAGTTGTGAGACTACTTTAATCTCATTGCTA
Source organism: Rhizomys pruinosus (assembly GCA_009823505.1). Classification (NCBI taxonomy): domain Eukaryota; kingdom Metazoa; phylum Chordata; class Mammalia; order Rodentia; family Spalacidae; genus Rhizomys; species Rhizomys pruinosus. Next base: position 2,027,001 of record VZQC01000144.1, on the reverse strand, counting down.
TTTAAATTGTTTATGTAATCTTGGTTAAATTTGGTAGGCCACACACATCTAGAAGTTCATCTGTTGCTTTTAGATATCCCGAATTAGTGGGCTACAGGTTTTTAAGGCACACCCTTATGATTTTCTGAATTTCATTATTTGTTGTAATGTCTTCTTTTTATTTCTACTTTTATTAATTTGCATCTTTTTTCTCGTTCTCTTGGTGATTTGGGCTAAGGGTATGTCGACTTCTTTATCTTTTCAGAGAACTAACTCCATTTCATTGATTCTTTGTATAATATTTCTGTTTCTATTGCATTGATTTCTTTCCTGATCTTAATTATTTCTCCATGCCTACTGCATCTGGTTTTTGTTCTTGTTTTTCTAATGATTTAAGTCAGTAAGTTATTAATTTGAGTTCTCTCTGGTTTCTGTTATTGTTTTGTTTCGTTTTGTTGATTTCCTTGTTTTTTCAAGGAGGCAGTTAGTACCATAAACGTTCCCCTTAAGACTCCCTTTACTATGTCCAATAGATTCTATTATGTTATATTTTCATTTTCATTCAATTTTAGGAAATTTTTGTTTCCTTATTGACTTCTTCAATGACTTATTCATCATTAAATTGTGTGTTGTTAAATCTCAATGAGTCTTGGACGTTCCACTGTTTCTCTTGCTGTTAATATCTAGTTTTATTTCTTTATGGTCAAGTAGAATACAGGATGTTATTTCAGTTTTCCTATTTGTTTTGAGTCCTAATATATGATATATTTTAGAAAAAGTTCTATGAGCTGCTGATTATGTATAGTCTTTATTGATGGATATAATGTTCTGTAGATATTTATTAGGTCCATTTGATTTATTATGTCACTTAAAGCCAATGTTTCTCTGGTTTTTCTGTCTAGTTGAATGGTCTATTGGTGAGAGTGGGGTATTAAAATCACACACTACCACTCTCTTGGGGTTAACCTACACTGTTGCAAGTTAGCAATACTTGTTTTATGAAATCCAGTGCATCTATGTTTGGGGTGTATATGTGTAGAACTGTAACATATTCTTGATAGATTGTTTTCTGATCAGTGTTAAGTGTCCTTCTTGATATCTTCTGATAGTTTTGGTTTGTAGTCTATTTTGTCAGACATTAAAATATCTATGCCTGCTTGTATTCTGGTCCATTAGCTTGGTATATTGTTTTTCCATTCTTACACCTTAATGTTGTATCTTGGAGGTAGCCAGCATCCTCCCTCAACCCACATCCACAGCCTCTGTTGACTGTTGTGACACTCCATGCACTTGGCTACTCTACCCTCCATAAATCTGCCAGCAGCCTGCTCTGCCACTTCCTTCAGCTGTTGTGGGGCTCCACATCCCTAGCCATCCTGCCCTGGGAGAGCTCCAACCCCCGTCTCAGTTCCACAGGCTCAGCTCTGAATTATGGGACTCTCCATATCTGGGCACCCTACTCTTATCAGCCCCCTTCTTCAGCCCTCCTCCCATTAATGTTTAATGCCTTTCTTAAATTTAGTTTGGATCATTTATTACTAAAATACAAATTCATATTCACGTAGCCTGAAACCCAGCTGAATTCATTTATTATATTTAATAGATTTGTTGATACCTTCAAATTCTCTATACATAAGAGCATATTATTTACAAATAGAGAGTTTTTCTTCCTTTTCATTCATTTTTTCTTCCTCATTCATTCTTTTTTCACTTTCATCCTTAATTTTTGGCTATAATTTCCAGTACAACATTAAACAGAATTAGTAAGAGTGAACATTCCTGATCTCAAAAGGAAGTTGTTCAGTCTTCTGCCACTATGTGTGTGTATGTGTGTGTGTGTGTGTGTGTATACATATATAACGGGTTTTTCAAAGATGGCCTTCATAATTGTGAAAGAATTTTCTTCTTATATTTCGTTGAATATTTCTATCAAATCAAGGTTTTAGGTATCATGGAACACTTTTTCTGCTTCTATTGAAATTATCATGCTGTGTTTGTTCTTCTTTATTGATATGGTATGTTGTATTAATATATATTGAATGCTGACAGAAGTTTTATCATTATAATAATTAAGTCAGTTCCAGAAAGACAAATAACATATTTCCTCCTATTCACAAAAAATCATATATATATATGTATATATATATATATGTATTTATATATATAATATATAAATATACATACTTAAATACATACATATATATGTATGTATATAATATATATAAATATACATGCATACTTAAATATATACATATATATATATATGTATTTAAGACATGAAAATAAGAATGAAACTATCTAGAGGAACAAAGGGGAAAAGGGGGAGTGAGAAAGGGGAGCTCATGAAGTGGAGCTGTATGCTCAGTGTACACAGAACACCTTTATGAACATTCTTAAAATAATTTAAAACTACCTACAAAAAATAGTAGCTTTGTCATTGGAAAATGAATGACATATTGACTTTCATTTCCAGCCTCTCTTTCTTAGTTAATCAACTTACATTCATCAGGGATAACCTAGACTACGCTGCCATGGTGAAAGGCTCCAAAATCTTAGTCAGACCATATATCCTAATCTATTTTTCACCTGGTTTAAAGATCACCATAGGCATCCACACGAAGTCTCACAGACCTTGGTTTCTCTGATTCTACAGAACTGCCTTTTACCAAGGGAATAAAGACACAGACATTTTTACTGCTTTTGCTCCAAAATGGCATTTATTCTTAGAGTTTATTGGCCATGATTAATCACAAATTCTGGCTTAACTGCAAGAGAATCACACAATAATTTTTTTCATTGAGTTCAAGAAGAAGGAGTATGAAAGATAATTTGGAAATACATAGAGTTGGTATGTTCTTTATTAGTTGCTATGATTTAAGTTGTGGCTCCACAAATGGTGTTGCAGTCCTCAGCACCTCAGAATATGACTTTATTTGGAGACAAGATCGTTACAGATTTAATTAGTTAACATGAGGTCATATTGGAATACTTTTATGATCTGTGTGCCTATAAGAAGAAAATATGTCACACAAAGAAAGAGAGAGTCAGAACACTCTATGATGACAGAGGCCGAGATGTCAGCAGAAGCTAGAATGAGATAAACAGAGATTCTGTCAGACTCCTAGGAGATGTGAGATTCTGCTGACATTTAGATAGAAAGTTCTGGCCTCTACAACTGTGACCATTTCTGTTGTCTTGAGCCACCTAGTTTATCCTGCCTTGTCACTGTAGGTCTAGAAAGCTAATGCACCAATCATGAACAATGCCATAAGATTTTGAATCTAAAATGTAGCCAATGATAACATGTGAGCTATTTCAGGGATGTCTTAGAGTGAATATTGGCCAACTATAACAGGCTGCTTTAGTGATAATACTATAAGCTGCATAGTTTGGTTAGGCCATCTTCTTAATCCTATGCAGCCTATTCTACTCTAACAAGAGACTTGGTGATTTTTTTTGTCGTCAAGTATATGATTTGGCACCTGACAAGCAATAATTCCATGTTTCTTCATAACAGCACACAGTACAACCAAAAATTGTGAGATAATTCTCATTTATGACATAGTACCTGGTTGTTTCTGTACAAAAAGAAAAAAAAAACACAACCCTACAATTCTTCCTAAATCCTCTAATCAATATCAAATTTATGTACCATTGCTCTGGATTCCTGTCTTTCTGATATGTAGTAAGCATTCATTTCAGTGTCAAATTACCTTGTAAGTTCTTAGCAGATTTTCTTTCAAAAGGCAATTAAAATTAATACATAATCATAACAAGGCATATAATTCAATCAAAATTGTGGCCATATGAACAGCTATAGCCAAGTCCATGTCTGTTAGGATTCAACTGCCCCTGGGGCAGCAACTGTCATAGATGCTGTCTGTGTGAGACATGTCATAAGTTCATGTGGGTGTCACCTGAAGAGGGACAGGGGAGAAGAGGCTCAAACCAGCCAGCCTCCTTGGTGGATGGGGCTGAGCGCGATGATGAGTGTCGACAGTCCACAAGAGAACACACCAGACAGGGAGCTCGTCGAAGCAAGGACTCACTTTATTGCATCAGGCAGCAGCTTATATTCGCTCTGCAGGAGGGGTGGAGAAAAGAAGGTGGGAGAGAAAATACGTAGAGTGGGGGGATAGCTTTGAGCCAATAGTAATTCAGATCAGGCTATGCTGAGTCACTCCTATGCGGAAGTGACTGGCCAGAGACAGGTCACTAAACTCTAGTCAGGCTCAGGGATTACAGTAGGCCACATTCTCTTAGAGGGCCCAGAGAACCCAACAAGTTCACAATGAAAGAGCTGAGTCTCTGCCAATCAGTGAAGGATAGTGACAAAATAGTGACAAGAGCAATAGCATCAGGTCACTCAGTGCTGATGGAGCTTGACCATTTGTCCTGAGCTGGTAGTTCTATAAATGTGCTCTGGACATGCACACCCCTGACAAAACCCCAGAGAGTCTGTGAATTCAGAACAACTTCCACAGTAACTACAATGTGCTTTGCATGGCCTTCCTTTTCTTAGTGCAGTACAGCAGGGTTTTCCAGAAGCTGCACAACATGAAATGTCATGCCAAGCAATCCCAGAAGCAAGGCGAGAACCTACTCTCTAGTAAGGTGAGTATTGATGATGTTTCTTTTGTCACACTTATTTAAGGATGGAAAGATGGCTCTGTGGTTAAGAGCACTGGCTGCTCTTGCAGAGGACCCAGGTTCAATTCCCAACACACACATAGTGGTTAACAACTATCTGTAACACCAGTTCCAGAGGATCCAATGCGCTCTTCTGACCTGCATAGGCATCGTATGATGTGAATGCACATACATACATGCAGGCAATACATTCATACACATAAAATTTTTAAATAATAATAAAAATTATTATTTACAGAAATATGGAATAAGTTTGTTGATATTATTTAGCTAAATCAAATCTATAATTTTTCTCAGCTCTAATTTCTAAACCATAAATATCAATGGATATGATAACAAAATGAAAGTATTTGAGAACTTTTAAAAGTAGGAACACTGCAATCAAAATGTTTAAGAATCACTGCTGTAGTAAAATGATGTCTCAGGTACCCCTAGCTTTCGAGACAGTTCCCTGACCCCTGACCAAGTCTTGCAACTCAAAGTGAATCAGCCCTGTAAGAAAATCCAGTCAGCACCAGTAATGGTGGCAACACCTGAGACCCCAGCACTCGAGTCAGGAAAACAGTGAATTCCAGGCATCCTGAGACACAGAACACAGCCTGCTGCCAAGGCTGAGGGTTCCCACCACTACCACATTGCAACCACACTGAGCTGAGGAAGAGGACTGACAATTATACCACTTGGCATTGCTGTCTTGGAACCTCACTCTGAAGGTAACTGGTGCCAACTCCACCTGACAACACACATCCCAGACCTGGTCCTATGGGTTTGAGCTGGAACTGCTACGCCTCCCTTATCAGTGTAGTTTGTGACAGGAAACACCACAATGACAGAAAGGATTCAAAACCTGCTTTACCAGGAGGAAATATTGCTTGGTAAAGTACTTCTTAATCTTGTGTTTTTTAATTATATTTTGCCTCTTGTTTGCTAATGTGAATTCTGTCACATTTTAGTTTTTTATTTTAGTATTTTTATTTTTGATCTTCACTCTAGCAGATAGATAGATAGAAACATATATATATATATATATGATAGCATTGCTTTAGTTTTTATTTACTTAGTTGGTTAGTTAGTTCATTCATTAGTTAGTTTATTTTATGAGTGTTTTGTCTGCATATATGTTAAGTGTACTCATGCATACAGTGCCCTTGGAGGCCAGATTCCTAGAACTGGAGTTATGGACAGTTGTTAGCCACCATGTGGGTGCTGGGTCCTCTGTAAGAGCAGCCAGTGCTCTTACCAGTTGAGCCACCCCTCTATCCCCCATCTTAATTTTTTAAAGTTATCTACTACCTTAACATGTTTATAGAAATGTACCCTCACCCACACTATCCCCCCAACTTCCAATCTTAGCAACTAAAATCTTAGTGTACACCATACTACCTTTCATTTATCCTCCAACAATTATTTAAGCTCTTCAGCTTTAGACAACTATTGTTAATTGGCTGTCATGACATTTACACAGTAATTTGTATTTGCATACATTTACATATGGTGTACAGCAGCTGTGGTCACCTGTACAGTTAATATTCTATTCTATGAGTAATATGTAGGTTGAACAAGGCAACTGAGCTACTGGACTGAGGATCTAATGTGCACATATGCACTTAAACTCTACTACATATAGAGCCACTTGAGCATTGCAAATACTTTGAAAGATTACAGCTAATAAAAAATTCAAGCAATGACATCACCAAGATGCATAAATCCCAATGTAGTACTATAAGAAACATGAAAACCAAGGCAACATAACTTCTGCAAAAGTACTGATCCCACAGTAATGGCCTCCAGTGAGATGGAGTTAAATGAATTCCCAGACAAACAACTCAAAAGGATGATCATAAGTATGTTCTAAAAAATCAAAGGAGAAAATAAATTTCTGAGAAAAATCCCAAAAGAACACACAAACAGTTGAATGAAATACAGAAAACATGAAATGCAAAGCATTCATATACATAACCTCAAAACAAATAACTAAAATTTAAAGACATTCAGAACACAGTGGAAAGAACAAATCTAAGAGTCATAGGAGGGGAATGTGGATTCCCAAAGGTATAGAAAATGTTTTCAACAAAATCATAGGAGAGAGGCACCAATTTTCTCTCCATCCCTGGCTCTGCTTTGTTTAATGAGCTTTAGGTGCAGAGGTTCAAGTGTAGATGTGTCACCCAGGACTGGGCATCTCTCAGTCATATATTCTCTGTGTCTAACCAGTTGTGGAACTCTGCAGTAGCCTCCATCTGTTGCAATAAGAAACGTCCTTGATGAGTGGTGCATGGTATGCTTGTGCTATGAAACTATAAAGTCTTAATATAAAAAGAAAAAACTCCTGGGAGAAAACTTCTAAAATCTAGGGAAAGAGATCCCCATCAAGGTACAAGAAGCCTTTAGAACACCACACACCAGCCGATGGCTAAAACAGTAGAAATTATATTGAAAGCGCAAGAGAAGCGCCATGTCACAGAAAAGATAGGCTCACCAGACTTGCAGGGGACTTCTCAATAGAAACCTTAAAGCCAGGAAGAATTGCAAAGTTGCATTTCAAGTTCTGCAAGACAACTGACAGCCTAGACTAGTATACCCAACAAAAAGTTACCTGTCATGGTGAAAGAGAGAAGGAAACTTTGGATGATGAAAACAAGTTAGGAATATTATCACAAGAAAGCTCTACGAAAGTTCCGTGAAGGAATCATTAAGACTTAAGAAAGGGCTGAGAGATGGTTTAGTGGTTAAGAACACTGGCTGCTCTTGCACAGGACCTGGGTCCAATTCCCAACCCACATGGTGGCCAACAACTGTAACTCCAGTTCCAGGGGAATTCGACACCCTCTTCTGACCTCATGGGCAGGACACTGGTGCACTTACATACATGCAGGCAATACACTCATACACATAAATAATAAAAAAGACTGAAGATAAAGACAAGCACATCCATAATGCCATAATAAAGGTAAACCATATTTGAATAATAATTAAGCAAGAGAGGGACTGAGAAGAAAGTTCAGCTGACAAACTTCTGACCTCTCAAGAATGAACATCTTTCAGGTATGGTAGCACACTTCTTTAATCCCAGCACTCAAAGGAAGAGGTAGGCCAATATCTGTGGGTTGGAGGCCAGTCTGCTCTACAAAATGATCCCCAAGCAAGCCAGAGCTACATGGTAAGATTTGACCTTAAAAAAGGGGGGAAGGAGGGAAGGAAGGAAGGAAGGAAGGAAGGAAGGAAGGAAGGAAGGAAGGAAGGAAGGAAGGAAGTTATAAAAGTAAAGAAACCTTGGAAAGTATAACATCTTAAACTTTCAGTAGCTTACAGTAAGCATAGACTTTTCCCTGACTCACAAAAAATGACTTCCACAATCATTTCACTTTTTATTGGCAGGGGAAACACATATTATTCAATACCTTTGTTCTAAAATTGTCAAGGTGAAACTCTAGGAACAACAGGGACAACACCAAAATATTTTTTTTTAATCTCTGATGAAGGAATGGAACTAATCATAAGATCAGAGACAGCACATAAAGTGAAAACTGTCATACCTGCAGTGGGCTTAGTCTTCATGGTGTGTACACATAATAAGCTATTTTAATAGGGAAGTACACCATTACGGTTTGCATATGGTATACCCCACAAATCCTGTGATATTGAATGATTGCTCGCTGGGTGATGCTGTTATATTGAGAAGTCCAGAAACTTTAGTGGGTAAACTCAACTGGATGAAGTAATTCCCCAAGGCCTGCTTTAAATGTTTATATCTGGTTGCTTCATTTATCTCTGCATCTTATATTTCAACTGGCTATTAGTCCTTCTTTAAAATTATTTTATAACCATGATGTCTGCCNCTGAGACCCCAGCACTCGAGTCAGGAAAACAGTGAATTCCAGGCATCCTGAGACACAGAACACAGCCTGCTGCCAAGGCTGAGGGTTCCCACCACTACCACATTGCAACCACACTGAGCTGAGGAAGAGGACTGACAATTATACCACTTGGCATTGCTGTCTTGGAACCTCACTCTGAAGGTAACTGGTGCCAACTCCACCTGACAACACACATCCCAGACCTGGTCCTATGGGTTTGAGCTGGAACTGCTACGCCTCCCTTATCAGTGTAGTTTGTGACAGGAAACACCACAATGACAGAAAGGATTCAAAACCTGCTTTACCAGGAGGAAATATTGCTTGGTAAAGTACTTCTTAATCCGTGTTTTTTGGTAATTGATGATTTTGCCCTCTTGTTGCTAATGTGAATGTCTGTCACATTTTGAGGTTTTTATTTTAGTTTTTTTTTTTGATCTTCACTCAGCAGATAGATAGATAGAACATATAATATAATATATAGGATAGCATTGGCTTAGTTTTTATGTACTTAGTTGGCGGTTAGTTAGTTCAATTCATTAGTGTAGTTTATTTTATGAGTGTTTTCTGCATATATGTTAAGTGTACTCATGCATACAGTGCCCTTGGAGGCCAGATTCCTAGACTGGAGTTAGGCAGATGTAGCCTCCATGGGGCACTGGAAACCGGTCCTCTGTAAGAAGCAGCCAGTGCTCTTACCAGTGAGCCACCCCTCTATCCCCCATCTTAATTTTTTAAAGTTATCTACTACCTTAACATGTTTATAGAAATGTACCCTCACCCACACTATCCCCCCAACTTCCAATCTTAGCAACTAAAATCTTAGTGTACACCATACTACCTTTCATTTATCCTCCAACAATTATTTAAGCTCTTCAGCTTTAGACAACTATTGTTAATTGGCTGTCATGACATTTACACAGTAATTTGTATTTGCATACATTTACATTATGGTGGACAGCAGCTGTTGGTCACCTGTACAGTTAATATTCTATTCTATGAGTAATATGTAGGTTGAACAAGGCAACTGAGCTACTGGACTGAGGATCTAATGTGCACATATGCACTTAAACTCTACTACATATAGAGCCACTTGAGCATTGCAAATACTTTGAAAGATTACAGCTAATAAAAAATTCAAGCAATGACATCACCAAGATGCATAAATCCCAATGTAGTACTATAAGAAACATGAAAACCAAGGCAACAGAACTCTTTCCCCTGCAAAAGTACTGATCCCACAGTAATGGCCTCCAGTGAGATGGAGTTAAATGAATTCCCAGACAAACAACTCAAAAGGATGATCATAAGTATGTCTAAAAAATCAAAGGAGAAAATAAATTTCTGAGAAAAAATCCAAAAGGAACAGCACAACAGTATGAATGAAATCAGAAAACAGGAAAGCGAAAAGCATTCATTACATACCTGCAAACAAATACACTAAAATTTACATGACATTCAGAAACAGTGGAAGAACAAATCTAAGCAGTCATAGGAGGGGAATGTGGATTCCCAAAGGTATAGAAAATGTTTTCAACAAAATCATAGGAGAGAGGCACCAATTTTCTCTCCATCCCTGGCTCTGCTTTGTTTAATGAGCTTAGGTGCAGAGGTTCAAGCTGTAGATGTGTCACCAGGACTGGGCATCTCTCAGTCATATTTCTCCTGCTGTCTAACAGTTGTGGAACTCTGCAGTAGCCCTCCATCTGTTGCAATAAGAAAACTCCTTGATGTGTGGTGCATGATGCTTGTGTATGAAATATAACGTTTAATATAAAAAGAAAAAACTTCCTGGGAGAAACTTAAATCTAGGGAAAGAGATCCCCATCAAGTGTACAAGAAGCCTATCTGAACACCACACACAGCGATGGCTCCAAAACAGTAGAAATTATATTGAAAGCGCAAGAGAAGCGCCATGTCACAGAAAAGATAGGCTCACCAGACTTGCAGGGGACTTCTCAATAGAAACCTTAAAGCCAGGAAGAATTGCAAAGTTGCATTTCAAGTTCTGCAAGACAACTGACAGCCTAGACTAGTATACCCAACAAAAAGTTACCTGTCATGGTGAAAGAGAGAAGGAAACTTTGGATGATGAAAACAAGTTAGGAATATTATCACAAGAAAGCTCTACGAAAGTTCCGTGAAGGAATCATTTAAGACTTAAGAAATGTGGCTGAGAGATGGTTGTGGTTCAGAACAACTGGTGCTACTTCTTCACAGCGACCTGGCGTCCAATCTCCCACCCACATGGTGCCAATCAACTGTAACCTAGTTCCAGGGGTAATTCGACACCCTCTCCTTCTGACCTCATGGCAGGACACTGGGTGCTCACTTACCATACATACAGAATACACTCATACACAAATAATAAAAAAGGACTGAAGATAACGACAAAGCACAGGTCCATAATGCGCATAATAAGGTTAAACCATATTTGAATAATAATTAAGCAAGAGAGGGACTGAGAAGAAAGTTCAGCTGACAAACTTCTGACCTCTCAAGAATGAACATCTTTCAGGTATGGTAGCACACTTCTTTAATCCCAGCAACTCAAAGGAAGAGGTAGGCCAATATCTGTGGGTTGGAGGCCAGTCTGCTCTACAAATGATTCCCAGAGCACGAGAGAGCACAAGGAGAGACCCAGTCTCAAAAAAAAGGGGGGAAAGGGAGGATGAAGGAAGGAAGGAAGAAGGAAGAAAGAAGGAGGAAGGGAAGGAAGACGGAAGGAAGGAAGAAGGAAGGACAGGAAGGAAGATGCATACGGAGGAAGGAGAGGACGGGAGAGGGAGTGGCGTTCTTAGGTTGTTAGGTATAGGTTTCGGTTGGGGTCAGCGATAGGACGAATTTACGCGACTGATCTACCTAATTGATTTCCCCCCGCATACGAGGGCACATGATTTGTAATTCCCAGATCGTGGAGACACAACATGCAGTGAAGCCCTTGCCTTCCCGTTTCAGCCACCAGCTTTACCTGAACAAAACTCCAGGGTATGATGTCCTTCTGAAAGTTGGGACAGCTTCCACTGGTATGGTATATCCATAGTGGTATGTGCACCACTTGGCTTCTACATGTGCACATCACATGTACACATCTGCCTGCACATCTGCATAAATCTACACAGACGCCAAAAAACTAGTTAAGAAAGAAAGTATTAAGAAAACACTGAACACTGTAAAATGAACAAAATGACAGTAATTATACATGCCGTTCCAATAAACGCAGAACATTAATGGTCTCAATTCCCCACGTCAAGGAAGGCACAACTAGCAGAATGGATTGAAAGGTGGGATCCACCATTTGCTGTTTTTTTTTTATTTTTTACATGTTAATTTTAATTGAATGAGTTGGGGTTCATTTCGTACATCATTTTCCAATTCCACTGATCAGAGGCATATTTCCCTTTCCCTTCCCCCCCACCCCCACCCCATCCCAGATCATGTATTCTGCCATAACTGTCCTGCATCTTTCAGGCTTTTTTTTTTTCATTTTTTATCTATAAGTGATATCCATTTGCTGTTTTAAAGAAGCATACTTTAACATAAAAGACAGATGCAACCTTAGGGTTAAAGAATGGAAAAAGACGTTCCAAGCAAATACACTGTGGAAACAAGTAGGTGTTGTAATTCTCGTATTTGTCAGAATTGACTTCAAACCAATTCTAGTCAGAAGAGAAAAGGAAGGTTAACATATTATGATTAAGGAATAATCTAACAAGAAGACACTGTAATTCTGAGCATACATACCCTGAACACAAAAGTACCCAACTTCATAAAACAAACACTACCAGATGTAAAGCTACAGATGAACCCCAACACAACAATAATGGGTGACTTCAATATTCCAGTCTCACCAACTGACAGGTCACCCCACAAAAACATGGAGAAACATCTGAATTAAATGACATCATAGACTAAATGGACTTAACAGACATCTATAGTACATTCTGTACAAACGCTGAAGAATACATGCTCTTCTCAAAAGGCCAGGGGACTTTCCAAAATAGAGTATAATTAGGACACAAAGTAAGTCCTAGAAAATACAGGACAAATAAAATAATGCCTTGTACTTTATCTGATCACAATTGAATAAAAACTACAAATCAAGAGCGGAAGAAGTTATAGTAAATACACAAATTCATAAAGAAGCTATAGTAAATACACAAATTCATGACAAAACACACTATTGAATGATGAATAGGTCCTTGAAGAAATTAAGAAGGAAATTTTTCCTTTTTTCTATTTTAAAAAAGAAAATTTTAAAAATAGAAGCACTGAATTAAAATGAAAACACAATATACTCAAAGTTATAGAATATAATAAAAGCAGTCCTAAGAGAAACATTTATAACTCTAAGTGCCTACATTAAAAAAAATCAGAGTGGTCACAAAGAAATAATTTAATGATACCTTAGGGCCTTGGAAAAATAAGAACAAACAAAACCTAAAATCAGGAGACAGAAATAATTAAGATCAGCACAGAAATTAATGAGTGGAAATGACAAATATATAAAGAATCAATAAAGCAAAATGTTGGGTCTGTGAAAAAGATAAATGAAACTAACAAACACTTAGCCAAACTTTCCAAAAAACACAAAAGGCACAAATTAATAAAATCAGAGATGAAAAAGTTATTATGGAAAATAATAATGAAATTCAGAAAAATCTTTATATGTTACTTTAAAAAAACACGTATTCCACCAAACTGGAAAATTAAAATGATTGAGACTTTTTATATGCGTTTGACCTACCAAAGGAACCAAAGTTACATAAATAATTTAAACAGATCTATGATGTGCAGTGAGACTGAAACAATAATTTTGTAAATTTCTCAACTACAAAAGATGAGTTCACTGGTGAATTCTACCAGACTTTCAAACAACATGGATGAATGTTTCTCAAACTATTTCATAGAACAAGTCAGGAAGAACACTACCAAACTCTTTTTACCAAGCCAACATTTCCTGATATTAAAATCAGAAAGACACATGCACAAAAACTTTTATAGACCTATCTCTTTGATGAATGTTGATGCAAAAAGTATCAATAAATTACTTGCAAATGGAATTCAAGAACATATTAGAAACATAATTTAGGGCCTGGAGAGATGGCTTAGTAGTTTAGAGGGCTTACTGCTCATGTACGAGACCTGAGTTCAGTTCCCTGCACCACTTCAAACAGCTCACAATTAGCTGTAAGTCCAGCTCCAGAGGACCCAACACCCTCTTCTGATCCCCACAGGAATCTGTACTCATGTACACACACACACACACACACACACACACACACACACACACTACACATAATTAAGAATAAAATAAATCTTTTAAAAATCATTCACCATGACTGGTGACTTTATTCCAAAGATATGTGAATGAATCAGCATATGTAAAACAAGAATTTAATACAGCATATAAATGAACTGAAGGGAAAAATCACATGATCACCTCAATAGATAGAGAACAGGCTTTGAGCAACTCCAACATCCCTTTACAATCAAAGTCCTGAAAAAGCTAGAAATAGAGGGAACATATATCTTAGCATAATGAAGGTTACACGTGACAATACTTATAGCCAACATTATACTAAACAAGGAAAGCCTCAAAGCATTTCCACTAAAACGTGGAAAACCATTCCAAGGGTGTCCACTTTCTCCACTCTTATTCAATATAGTACTGGAGGCCTCAGCTAAAGCAGTAAGATAAGAGAAACAAATGAAAAGAATATAAATAGGAAAGAATAAGCAAAAATGTCCTTATTTGCAAATTATGTGATTCTATACATAAAAGACCCTACAGATTACACCAGAAAACTCTCAGAACTGATGAATACCATCAGCAAATCGGGACACAAAATTAGCATGCAAAAACCAGTCATTTTTATTATATCAGTGATGAATATGCTGAAGAAACAAGGGGAATGATACCATGCCCAAGTGCTAAGAAGATAAAATAACATTACAAAACAAAGTAAGAACTTGGAATAAACCCAACAAAATGTGGTGGTTTTTATTGTCAACCTGATGCAACCTAGCGCCACCTCGGAAGAAGGAGCCTGAGTAATTTCCCAGATAAGATACCTGCTGCCTCCTCTCTATGAGCTGACGTTGATTGATTGTTGATGTGGGAGAGCCCAGCCCACACTGAGCAGTATGGTTCCTAGGCCGGCCTGCGTGTCTGCGTTGTGTACAAAAGCTGCCTGAGCACAAGTGTGAGACCCTGGAGCCGAGGTCCTCCGTAGTTTCTGCTTCAGACCCTGCTTTGAGCTCTTGCCAGGCTCCCCAATAATAGACGGTGATCTGGAGTGTAAGATGAATAGATCCCCTCCTCCCCCAAATTGCCTTTGGTCATCGTATTGATCACAGCAGCAGACTCAAACACCTTGCAAGTGAAAAACTCTTTGTTCTGGTTTGCCTTCTATTACTGACAAAACACTGACAGTACCAACTTTGGGAGGAAAGGGTTTATTCATCTTATATCTGCAGGGTCACAGTTCATCACTGAGGTAGCCCAAGTTAGGACTTCAGGGCAGGAACCTGGAGGCAGGAGCTGAAGCACAGGCCATGGAGGAATGCTGCTTACTGACTTGCTCTCCTGGCCCATGCTCAGCCTGCTTTCTTATATAGTACAGAACAACCTGCCCAGGGTGGCACCACCCACAGTGGGGGTGAGCCCTTCCACATCATTCAACAATCAAGAAGATACCCTCAGACATGGCCACAGGCCAGTCGAATGGAAGAAAGTCCCCAATGGAGGCTCCCTCTACCCAGGTGTGTCAAGTTAACACTAAAGCTATCCAGCACAATTGACCCCTTGTCAACAACACACAAACACTTCACTATAAAACTGCAAGCTTTCTATTTCTAATCCTCAGCATATGATGTTGATGTTAATATCACAACATAAAACAATACAACTTTAAATGCTCCATAGTCCTTAAAATAAACTTTAAAAGTTCAAAGTCTCTTTTAAAAGTCTCTTAACTTTTTTCTGATGCAGTCTTTCTGTTGTTTTTCTTTTAATATGCATCCCTCTCCACAAGAAATATTTATAACTGGGTTATTGGCACTAGCATCCACATATGAGGGATACCATTTGTCGTTTGTTTTTCTGGGACTGTATTACTTCACTTAACATAATGTCTTCTAGCTCCATCCATTTACCTGCAAAGTTCATGATGTTGTCCCTCTTTACCACTGCATAGAACTCCATTGTGTACATGTACCACATTTTCTCTATCCACTCATCAGTTGAGGGGCATTTGGGTTGGTTCCAGCTTTTTGCTATTGTGAACAGAGCTGCAATAAACATAGCTGTGCATGTATCTTTGCAGTAAGATGTGTCTTGTGGGTATATACCCAGGAGTGGTATGACTGGGTCAAATGGAAGGCTCATTTTGAGTCTTCTAAGGGTTCTCCACACTGCTTTCCATAGTGGCTGTACAAGTTTACATTCCCACCAGCAATGGATGAGAGTCCCCTTCCGCCAGCAACCCTGCAGCCACTTTGGTAAATCATTCATATATCCTGATTCCTAGGGCGAGTCTTATTTGGGAGTAGATGCATATCTCATAAGTGGTTTAATTTGCATTTCCTTATTAATTAGCGATGTTGACACACTTCTTAAGATGTTTCTTCGGCCATCTCTTAATTCCTCCTCTTGTAAGTCTCTATTCAGATCTTCCTGCTCCATCTTTGAGTGACTCCACTCTTGTTTTTTTCTTCTTTGTATTTTGGATGTAGCTTGTATACTCTAGAAATCAATGCTTGTCAGATAATCTGCAGTGAAGGTTTCCTCCAACACTCGGTGGTTTTTCTTCCTTCCCTTTATTGTTCTTTTGATGTACAGACGCTTTGAGTTTACATGAGGTCCCATTTGTCAATTTTGTTGTCTTATTTCTTGGTTCAGCTGCTTGTCTTGATTTCAGAGGAAGGGTTCTTTTCCTACTCCATGTCTTGTAGTGTTTGCTGCCACAGTTCTCTTCTTCCTCCAGAAGTTTGGGTTTCACGTTGAGGTTTTGATCTCTGGAATTGACTTTTGACAGGGATGAGAGGTAGGGTTTCAATTTTTCTTTTACACAGTGGTGATCCCAGTTTTGCCAACACCATTTACTGAAGATGCGTCTTTCCTCCATTGTTGATTCTTGCCCCCTTGTCAAATATGAAGGTGGCTGAAATTGTATGGTGCTCAGGTATTGAACTTCAGTTTTCTTACCTTGCGTCAAACTGGTCTGTTTTTCTGTTCGCCAGTGACCAGGCTTGTCTTTATGACTGTACACGAGTTCCTAGAAAAACAAATGCAATAATGGTATCCCTCATATGTGGATGCTAGTGCAATAACCCAGATTACAAATATTTCTTGGGCAGAAGGGATGCATATTAAAAAAAAAAATAGACAGGACTGCATCAGAACAACTGACTGAAATGATTTGAATCAGGAGGGCTGGGAGAGGCGAGAGAGGGAGCGAGGGATATGGGTGTATATATCAGATTGGTGCATATAGAATATCGACATGCAGTTCAGCACAGTATCCAGTTTGCCGACATCTATCTACAGGTTACATGGTGTTTTAGCACTTAGTAAAAGTAACTATGTGTATATTTAAACCACATTGGTTTTTTTCAAAGTCTTGATTAGAAACGGTTAATGCATCTGAGTTAAATGGAGAATGAAATCCTGTTTGACCACATTGTGTTTTACTACAAATCTCTAACGCAGTAGACTTTGTGATTGGCACATAAAATGTTACTCTATAATTTTTTGTTGTACCAGTATCACCTTGTAGCATTACTCTTCACTGAATTAGGATGTTTAAAAACAATTAGTTTGGGGGCTGGAGAGGGATGGCTATGGGTTAAGAGCTCTTGCAGAGGACCGCTGGTTCAATCCCAGCACCCACATGGCGGCTGAGAACCGTTATCTGAAACTCCAACTTCCAGGAGAAGCTCCTCCAGTTCCAGGGGAATCCGACACCCTCTTCTGACCTCCGTGGCATTCACGGACACGGGTGCAAAAAGAGACAAATAAAAAAAAAAAAATAATCAAGATAATAATAAATTAACATAAGAATTAAATAAAATTAATAAAAAAAGTTTTTTAAATTAAGTTTGCTTCCCAAGTTAATCACATACCGTCACCCAAAGCAGCCTGAGTGAATTGATAAGATCTGGGCCTTGATTTTCACCCATATAGGTGTTATAATACAATGCCTTCTGGAAACTCATGGTGTCTAAAAACAAAACCCTCAAAAAAAAAAAGGGGGGGTGGATACAGAAAGACATGAAAACCTTTTTGTCAAAAACCGTGTGCAATTCGCAATCTTCAACAAACTATCTCAGTGAAAAGATTTGTATGTTCCAACAGGTCAAAATTTCATCAACTTAACAGCTAAGAAACGAGAAAGATACAGCTTTGCATTGAGTAGGATGACCGAAAGTGCCAACAGACAGGTTGGCCCTTCTGAACATTGAAAGGAAGAAAAGCCTCAGATTGCTTACAAACATCAAACCCCTCTGTGATTCTACTTCTACAACTATTTATAATGAGTCCTAATGAAACTTACCTTCTAGGTGCCGCAAAGGTTTTAATACGAGGACTTTCTTACCCCCCCCCAGAGAACAAGGGAGAATATGATGATGATGAGGTCCTCTCCAACTGTTAAATTGGAGCCAACTGTTACAGAGTAAGTTCGAAAGGTTATTCCTGGACAAACTGTCAGCCCATGAAAGGAAACAGCCAGAATTGACCAGAGTCCAAACAACAGCTCCAGAGAAAGTTGACTGTTTTTCTTCTACCACTTGTGCCCCTTTTTTTAAGCCTAGGGAACAATCAGCAGAAAAGGGGGCATGATAGACTGTAAGGCCTCCGGAGATTGGGGTGAATGGTGAAACTACAGCAATATAGTCTGGACACTCATTTGATCAACTTGATTGAACACACAAGCCCCCCCTGCTGGATGGTGGGACCCATGGGCTGTGTGGGTTTGGGCACAACTGCTTGCAAACTGGTTTTACATGAAGGATGCTTGTACTCATAATTTATCACTTATTGTTAAAAAATGAAAAAAAACTGAGTGAAAGATGCAGGACAGTTATGGCAGAATGCATGATCTGGGATGGGGTGGGGTGGGCTGGGGGGAAGGGAAAAGGAAATATGCCTGAACTGAATTGGAAAATGATGTATGAAATACACAAAGAATCAATAAAGAATTAAAAATATTAAAAAAAAGTCTCTCAACTGTGGGCTCCTGCAAAATAAAAACAAGTTAAGCACTGTTTTATTTCAAATGAGAGAATCAGGCACACAAGCAAACCCTAAGTCCACCAAAGTAGCTCAAGGTTGAATATTTATGATTCACTCACAATCTCTTCTGGGCACCAAAGGGTTTTGGCAGCTCCATTTCTCTGGCTCTGCTGTCCACAGCACACACAGCTTGTCTCACAGGCCCAGGCCAGCTCCATTCCACACCTGCTGCTGGGCTTGGTGGTCATCCCATGGTTGTGCCATCTCCACAAAGCTTGGGTCTCCAGCGAAACTGAGCCTGCACCTTCACCAGTGGGCTTTCCTGGCCTCTCACAGTGCCAAGCCTCCACTGCTCTCTGTAACTCATTCGTACTTTCCACACTAGAACCATTCAAGAGACTCTTTCATATTAGTGAGCCATCCTTCAAGCTTGAGATGAAGGATTGGGACCCCTCTAAATCACAGCTTCTGTGTGGTGACCCTGAGGAAATACTTCTCAGAAGAATTTGCCATGATGGTTGTCTCTTGTTACTTGCAGATGATTTTTCAGCTCCAGCTAACCAACATCAATTGTTCCAGTAGAACAAAGATTTTACTTTGGTGGTTCTGGTTTCTTCTTAATCACAGCTGATTCTTTAACCCCAGCTGACCAGAATTCATAGATTCTCAACTCGAAAAATCACACAAACAGCCCTGATAGTCCATCTGTACCCCTTTCAGCAGAACTGTTCCAAGATCCACAGTCACATTTCACTAAACTCTAAGCATTCAATGGCCCAAAGTTCCAAATGCTTCCACAATCCTCCCTAAAACAATGGTTCAGTTCTGTCATAGCAATACCCCACTTTTGGTACCAATTTCTGTTCTACTTTGCTTTCTTTTGCTCTGAAAAAAAATGCTCTGACCAAAACCAACTTGAGGAAGAAAGGATTTATTTAGCTTATTTCTCCCAGGTCATAGTTCCTCACTTAGGGGGCCCAAGGTAAGATCAGGGCTGGCACCAGGAAGCAGTAGCTGAAGCACAGGCCATGGAAGAATGCTGCTTATTGGCTTGCTCTCCTGGCCTATGATCAGTCTGCTTTCTTATACTGTACAGAACAACCTACCCAGAGGTGGCACCCCCCCATGGGCTGGGCCCTCCAACATTGCTCAACAATTAAGAAAATGCCCTCAGGTATGGCCACAGGCCAGTCCAATAGAGGCAATTCCCCATTTGAGGCTCCCTCAACCCAGGCATGTCAAGTTGACACTAAAGCTCTCCAGCACAGTCTTTAAGGAAAACTTTAAAACACAAAGGAAAGTAATTGAAAAAGATATTAGCAGATGAAAACACTTCCCATCCATGGATCAGAAAATTAACATTGTGAAAATGGCTATTTCACCAAAGGCAATCTACAAAGTCAAAGTAATTCCCATAAAAATTCCAACATTATTCTTTGTTAGAAATTGAAAAACCAATCTTGAAAATCATTAAGAAGCACAAAAGATCTGACATGGCCAAAGGAGTCCTGAGAGCAGAAATTCAGCTCTGAGGTGTCCTCACACCTGATTTCAAGTTATGCACAGAACAGTCATAGAAGAAGCCAAACAGGCTGAAAAGCAGACATGGAGACGGACGGAACAGAGAAGGAAGGCCAGACACGGGCTACACAGCTACGGCCACCTGATTTTTAACAACGATGACAAAAACATCCAGTGAAGAAAATACAGCCTCTTTAACAAATGGTTCTGGGAAAACTAAAAATCCTTCAGGACATAAGCCCAACAAATTTTGGACTTCATGAAATTAAAAGTCTTCTGTATAACAAAGAGTTGAGTGAAGAGCGCCTTTTCTAGCTACACATTGGTAGAAAATTAATATCGAAAATATATGAAGAACTCAAACATGAAACAATGAGAAAACAACAATCTCATTTTAAAATGAGCTAAAGAGGTAGAGTTTTTCAAAAGAAAAAAATACGAAGGGTCAGCAAGTGCTTTTGAAGGTATTTGATATCCTTAGCCATCAGGAAAACGCAAATTAAAACTACTTTGAGATTCTACCTCAATCCAGTCAGAAGGGATACCATCAAGAAGACAATCAGCAAGAAAGGCTGGCAAAGCGGCTGGATAGGAGGCTCAAAGGTGGAGCGCACTGGCTGCTCCTGCGCAGAACAGAGGTTCGACTCCCTGCACCAACATGGTAGCTAACAACAGTCTTCAACTCCAGTTCTAGGAGGTCCTACGCCCTCTTTTGACCTCCACAGACATTGCATAACATGGCTATACTTACATACATTCAGGCAACATTCATACTCATAAAATAAAAATAATAAATAAAAATTTAAAAAAACAAATGCTGGCAAAGATAAGGAAAGGGGAACCCTTATTCATTGTAGGATGGAGTGTGAACTGATGCAGTCACTATGAAAACCAATGTTGAGACTGCTCAAGAAACTAAAGATAGAACCATATGACCCATCTCTTCCATTGTTGGGTATATTCCCCAAAGACTCCATATCTGACCAGATATGTTTGGACATCCATGTTTATTAGTTCTCTGTTCACAAAAGCAAGGAAATGGAACCAGCCTAGATGCCTAGAGATTGATGAATGAGTAAGAAAAAATGTCATACATATAGACCATTGAATTTTATTCAGCCATAAGGCAAAATGAAATTATAGAGCTTTCAGGAAAATGGATAGAACTGGAAAGCATATTAAGTGAAGCAACTCAGACTCAGAAAGATAAAAAAACTACATGTCCTCTCAAATGCAGATTCTGCCTTCTTATTCTCCTATGTGTTTATAAATATGCATTTGTGTGGATAGAGACCATGGAAGAAAGTCCTTGAAAGAAGAAAAAGGGGTCTTTAGAGAAGGTTGAGAAGATGAGAAAAGAAGCATGTGACATGGAGTGAAAGAAGGGGAAATGGGGGGGAGACCAGTCAGAGGGATGAGGAGGGAGGAGGGGGGAGGAGACCAGTCAGAGGGATGATGGGGGAGGAGGAAGGGGGGGAGGAGACCAGTCAGAGGGATGAGGGGAGAGGAAGAAAGCAGGAAAGAATATCAAAACCAAAGCAAGTGTGGAAATGATGTCATGGCACCCATTGCTTTGTGTGCTGATTTTTAAAAACATAATGTCTTACGTCATGGAGATCTTAGCTACAAGCCATCCTCCTAGAGGCCTGTGTGCAGTGACTGCCAAGAGAAGTGAATGCTCAGAATGAAGGGCAAATCAAAAAGGTAGGCGGGGTGCACTGCGGGAGCAAAGGAAAGACAAGGCAGGTTGGGCACCTGCTGAGCTCCTGGGCCAAGTACTGCTAACTGGGATGGATCTAGAACTTCTATTGTCATCTGTTCACTGAGACCACCTAAGAGACATACTTCCTTCTTAGGGCCACCATCACAGTCTCAGTGGTAGCTGACAGATGTCCAGTATTTGCAACATTGTGACAAGCCTTCACAGTCTTGATGGTGGCTGATTGCTGTATCTGCAGCACGGGTACCTGAACTGCCTCCCACACTCTCAGCTGCAGGATTGCTAACACTTACTGACTGCTCACCATATGCAGTTACCACTCTGCACATTTTGCTTTAATGCTTGCAGCTAACCTATCAGGCAGATCTTAGTATTATTCCATTTTAATGATGAGGAAAGTCAACCCTAGAAGAGTTCAGTTAATTACTTCCCCCAAGGCACAGAGTCCAACTGGACGAGCTTGGACCTAGTTCCAGGAGGTATGATCACAGAGCCATGGACACAATGGCTGGTGACACTGCCCACTGAGTCAGACCTTCACTGACTTGACTGGAGGACATATCATTTTGTTTCTGATGGGAAAACTATTTACTTCAGAGAACTTTTAATTTGGCTTCATTTAAGGTCTACAACTGTGTTTTTCTCTTTTTGCATATATATATATATTTTGGGGGGCCTTTTTTTTTTAGACAGGGTCTCCCTTTAGTCCTAGCTTGCCTGGAGCTCACTATGTAGACCAGGCTGGCCTTGAACTCACAGAGATCTGCCTGCCTCTGCCTCCAGAGTGCTGGGATTAAAGGTGTGCACCATCACACCCAGCTATTTATTTTTATTTTTAAGGGGAGTGAATATTTTGTACAGTTGCGTGTGCAATACCCACTGAGTCCAGAAGAGGGAGTTAGATCCCTTAGAACTGGAGTTATGGATGGTTGTTAGCCACCCTGTGGGAGCTAGGCACCAAACCCTGGCCTCTGCAAGAGCTGTCAGTACTCTACACCACTGAGTCATCTCTCTCACTTGCTAGGCCTGGATCTACTCAGCTATCCAGCTTTCCCCAGGGATCCTGTGTCTCCCTCTCAAGTGGTAGGACTACAGGTGGCCTCCACGCTGCTTGGCTTGATCCACAGAGCCATCTCTCTAGCCCCAAATCATCTTTTATTTTTAATTTATTGTCTTCTTTTTCATGTGACATTTTTTGAGAATCACCCATGCCTTACATCCTTTAGTCCAAAATATTTCCATTGCTCACCCAAAATGTGTTCCCATTTGTTTACCACCTGCCTAGAATTCCTTGTGAAGATGTAAGTTTAGGCTTCAAAGAAACCCTGAGTTTCACCTTAACAAATCGGCCTGGCTCTTTCTACCAATGAATGACTTGGTTTTTACTGTTTTAATTTATTTATGTTTATTGTTAATATACGACAGTTTTGCCTGCATGTATGTAAGCGCACTCATGCATGCAATGTCCAGGGTGGTTAGAAGAGGGCATGTGATCTTCTGGAACTAAAGTGAAAGGTGCTTGTTACCAGCCTTTATGGGTGCTGAGAGCTGAAGCCTGGTTCTCCACAAAAGCAGTCAGTGCTCTTAACTGCTGAGCCCTCTGCCAACGATCTCTTCTTAATCTTACCTGCATCTTCTTGTTTGGCTTCCCTACCACTCTCTGAACCTCAACAACGTTGATCCTAAGAAAAGAATTTAGCCTGATGTGAACAGTCCCAGGAAGGGAATGGGAGGCTGCTGACTGAGCACTTGTGCTTGTGGACAGCCTGGCAGCCGTTCACACAGGCAAACCAAATTCTGTCCACTGATGGACTGGAAAGGGCAGCGCTGCCCTGGGCAGAACTAGTGCAAAGCCATTTTCTCTTTCTTGATGTAAACCATTGCCTCTTGGTGTCGATCAGCTCTCCAGGTATTGGGGTGGCATGCTTATTTTAAGAGCTTTGTTTACTTTCTGATATTCACGGGTCATTCACATCCCATTTAGTCCTGGTGACCCTGTTTATACAATTTTGATAGATATTGAAAAAAGCATGCTAGGTGATCGCATTAACAATGCCATCTCAGTGCAGCACAGAAGCAAACAATACTGTGCTTAATCCCATATCCAATTATTCAAGAGTTTCAACACAAACTCTAATGCTCAGAGCAAATTCAACTGACCGGGCTTGCTTTCATTCTAAGTGGAGTAAGATGCCAACTATGGGGGCTGGAGAGATGGCTCAGAGGTTAAGAGCGTCGACTGCTCTTGCAGAGGACCCAGGTTCAATTCCTAGCACCCACATGGCAGCTAAGAACCGTCTTTGACTACAGTTCCAGGGGAATCCAACGCCCTCTTCTGACCTCGGTGGCATTGCACGACACGGGTGCACCGTTACATGTGGACAATACATTCATACACATAAAAAAATTAACAAAAAATTTAAAAAGATGCCAACTATGGAAACGCCAACAAAATAACATACAAAACTTTTGATGGATCATCGTCATAATAAAACAATCAATACAGTATCCCAGAGTTTAATTAGTGAAAATGTCAATTCACTTCTAAGAACAGAAAGGATCTATTTTGATATCTTCACTTGAATTTAAATGCATTTTCTTTTCACTTAAATCTCAGAGATTATTGCTCCTCTCAACTTTTTCTCATTCTCTATAAGTGACAGGAAAAGGGTAACTTTTTTTTTTACTTTATTTTTTGGTGAGGAAAGTATCTTACATTTTCATACCTATAACAAAATACTTGAGAGAAACAATGTAAGGGGGAGATTTATTCTGCTCATGTGTTCAAAGATGGCAGTTCTCAGGCAGCTGACTTCACAGTCTCTAGGCTGTGCCGAGGCAGAGCATGACGGCAAGAGGACCAAGCAAGCTGAGCTGCCAGTCAAGAGAAGAGGAAGCACAAAGACAGACCGAGCGAGACACAGCACAGAAGCCCCCGCAGACCACCTCCTCCAACCAGACCCCTCTGAAGGTGTCATGCCTTAACAACACCATCCAAGTATTAATGCACAGATGGAGCTCTCAGGATGCAATAAAGCCCATCACATCTCGCGACTGGATCCACCATGGCTACCCAGCGTCCACTACCTGACCCTATAGAAGGGGGCTGTCTATCTGAAAGCCCCTGTGTATACTCTTCTTCAGTTTCCTACCAGGCAGACCACATCTCTGGTCAGGATGAGACACACTAGAATGAAATCTTCTTGAGTGTGTTTTTAGGAAAACCTGTTGTGAAGCTACCCCAGAAAACAGATACAAAAAGACCTGCCTTATGCTCTTTTTAGAGACTATCCTTAGGGACTAAGTACACATTGATTCGGAAGAAGGAACCACAACAACATAAGGACTGGGCCAAAGAACAGACTGATGTAGTTAAATTCTCCCCAAAACAATAAACCTTTACAGAAAAAAAAAAACTTTAAAAAGACTGAGAGAAAGATGCAGGACATATATGCCAGAATGCATGATCAGGGGTGGAGTGGGGGGAAGGGAAAGGGGAATATGTCTAAATTGAACACAAAACATCACTAAAAGTATTATATTAAAAAAAAACAGTATTAAAATTTAAATTATAAACATTCATGATTTAAGAATTGTCACTAAATATCAAAGTAATAAATACTTTATACATATAACTTTAAAAAAAATTATGCAAACAAGGGCTGAAATTTCAGTGGTTAAGAGCAGCTACTGCTCTTGCAGAGAACCCAAGTTCAGTTCCCAGTACCCAGGTTGAGCCCCTCACAACCCTTGGTAACTCTAGCTCTCAGGAATCCAATGCCTCTTCTGTGGGCACTTGCACATACCTATACATAATAACACATAATAACATATACCTATACATAATAACCCATACATACACATAATGACACATACATATTAACATATAGATAACACATAAATATACATAACATATACATATACATAATAACATATATACATAATTAAACATTTTTAAATATGCTAACAAAATGTCCACAAATAAGGGGCTTTTTGAAAATTTTGGGTCAGTTTTAAAATGGTATTGAGTGGCTCAAGAGATAGCTCAGTGATTAGGAGAATTGGCTGCTCTTGCAGGGACCTGAGTTCAGCTTCTGGTACCCACATGGCAGCTCACAACTGCTTCTAACTTCAGCTCCAAGGGGTGGTGTCCTCTTTTGGATTTTGCTTTCTCCTGGATGCACATGTTATACATTAATTCATGCAGGTATGCACACATAAATAAATGGTAAATAGATAATTTTGAAACACTCAACACTACAAGTGCCTGCAGCTCAGCAAGATGGCTGACATTCAGTCCCCAGAACCTGCATGACAGAGGAGAGAAGTGGCTCCTGCAAGTTGCCTCTGATGTCCCAACACAAATACATACACACCACACACACACATGCATGCATACATGCTTTCACACAATAGAGATGTAGAAATGTGATTAAAATTAAGCAATTGTATAGTTTGCTTTGTTTTGATAAGCACTGTAATATACATTTACACAGTAAAGCCTCTGAGAAACCCTTAACTTAAAGAAAACCTGCTCAAAAACAGTTAACTAAAAATGTCTCATTTATATTAACATACTTTCTTTCAAGTAGATCAAAGTTCAGCAACTTTTTAAAATGTACTTATTTCTTATTATTGCCTACACACATGATGTGAGGGCCCATGCATGCCATGGAACACATGTGAGGGTCAGAGGACAAGCAGGAGGCAATTCTCTTGGCCGCCTTTACATGGGATGTGGGGATCACACTTGCTCCAGGTTTGTGGAGCAAATGCCCTGGGCACTGAGCCATTTTAGGGTCCAGCAACTTTTGGCACTAGTACTAAAGATGATTTCATTTTTGTGTATGTATTATGCTTTTTGTCTTGTGATAAATATATATATATATATATATTCATTTTCTAGACCAAAAATGAAGCTAATTCAAATTATTCATGTGCATGGGTGTTTATGTGTGTACGTGTGTATGTTTAATTTTTTTTATTTCATTTATTTCCGTATGTGTATGAATGTATTGTCTGCATGCAAGTCTGTGCACCCGTGTCGTGCAACGCCGCGGAGGTCAGAAGACGGTGTCGGACTCCCCTGGAACTGGAGTTCTCCTGGAATGGGAGTTTCAGACAGCTCTCGGCCGCCTTATGGGTGCTGGGTATCGAACCCGGGTCCTCTGCAAGAGCGGTCGGTGCTCTTAACCGCCAGGCCATCTCTCCAGCCCCGTATGTTTATGTATATTTGTTCCTGTATGCATTTGAGTGCATGTGTGCATGGATGCATTTGCACATGTGTGCCTGTGTGTGAGGGCAAAGGAGGACTTCCAGTCTCAGGACTTCATTTCTCAGAAGCCATCCTCCTGTTTTTTGTTCTGCTCAGGAACTCACCAAATGGGCCAAGCTGACTGGCCAGCAAGCCTCAGAAATCCACCTGTCTTGGCCTCCTCAGAGGTTAGCTGTGCCTATCATGCCCCATCCCCAGGTTCTGGGGATCAAACTCAGATGTCCATGCTTGCAAAGCTAGCACTTTGCTAGATGAGGTCTCTCCCCAAACCAACTACATACAAAAAGTAATGATGTAATTCTGGTTGTTTAGTTTTCTTGTGTTCTTTATTGGGTCCATATTTATTTTACAGTTAGAAATTAGTAAGTTGTTGTGTAGATGGGATAAATATGTCTTTTTAGAGAAACATACAAAAGAGGATATGCTCTGTAGTCTCCAAACATATTTGTGGTTGCTTCTATTTCTTTGGTAATACAAGACTTTATCCCTTCAACTTAAACCCATTAGGAATGAAAAGAATCCCATAAGCTGCTCCTCTGAAAGTTTCTTTTCTGTTTCTACATTATGAATCTCTTAGTTGCTGTGGTCTTTCATTCTCTACATGCTCCAGCATATAGAGGAACAAAGAATGACCAGAATAATCTAGAATACGACCTAAAAAGGACCCTATGGGGAGCAGGTGCTCAGGGGAAACGTTCCCATCATTGAATCCCACAGTGTTGCATTGGTGAACTTTGCAGAGGCAAAGCATCTGTGGGTTTCTGGAAAGTTACACAAATGATTAAGTCCTGTTGAAAGCAATACTATTTTCCTTTCTTTTGATAATTTTTCAGTTTCTCAGTTCAACTCATGGATACATCAGTAAAAAATGAAACATGATTATTTGGGAATATTCTTATGTTTGTCCACTTTATCTTTTCAGATGATATGAAGTACATTTTAACGAGGCCTGACTGCATAGATGGGGACTTTATTTTTTTTTAATTTAATTTTTATTGATGAGGACTTTAAAGTCAGCTCAAGAGGCAACATATAGTTCCATGACCTCCCTTTGCTTCAAACACTGAAAATCTTTTATAGTATAAAATAACAAATCTAAATCCATTACTTCAACAGTCCAACTTATTTTTGAACAAAGATATCATTGTAATTTGTTGTGTATTATCTCAAGTTGCTTGGGAAATAAGCCAATTTCCAGAATATAGCAAAGTACCTACTAAGACTGTAAAACACACCAAATGTAAGAGCAACAGCAGAAGGACTGATAACACTGAAATTCTGCAGCAATAAATATCCAAGATGTTTGGTCTCTGACAGCATGTGTGCACATGCTTGCACATGCATATGAAGATGATGGCATGTGTGCACATGCTTGCACATGCATATGAAGATGATGGCATGTGTGCACATGCTTGCACATGTGTGTGAAGATGATGTGTATGAAAGTGATGTGTATGTTACTTATCCATTCAAAATGCAGCTATTTTGACATATATCTATATAAAATGTACTATTACAAAGATTGAATTTGCTGATTGGTGGGATCTCATCAGAGACTGACTCATAGTTTGATCTGTATGATGAGAAGATCCATTCAAAAAAGCTGCCAACATTTCTGTCACACATGCTGATTTACTAAGGCAGAAAGAAACACAGGGGACACATCATGCATTTTCCCTCTTCGTGATGTAAACCTGCAGTAAAGCAGACCATCCACACAGCTTGGAGCTCTGAAAAAAAATGTCTGGCGTCCATATGCTTTCCTGCCTGGGCTCCCTGGACCCCACTAGAATTAAGAGCTTTATCCAGTTCTCTAGCAGAAAATAGAAAGGCGTGTTTGGGGAAGAATGTAATAGAAGCTTTAAGAGACTAGCCTTTCATTTGCAATCGGCACAAACCATTCTTAATAACAAGTTACTCAAGTCAAAATCTTAATGTTCCAATGACAGGAGCACTTCTTTAATATTTTCTGATACAACTGACTGAAGCCTGACTCTCTCCTTTTGAATAAGAAATCATCTTTAATCCCCAACACTCAGGAGGCAGAGGCAGAAGGATCTCTGTGAGTTCCAGGCCAGCCAGGAATACACAGTGAGATCTGGTGGGAAGGAAGGAAGGAAGGAAGGAAGGAAGGAAGGAAGGAAGGAGGACGGGAGGGAGGGAGGGAGGGAGGGAGGGAGGGAGGGAGGGAGGTCACCGTGAAGGAATGAATTCTTTAACTACACAGTAGTTAGCAAACTACAGTCCAAAAGTCAAATCATATAGAGGATGCACCTTCAAGTTTGATAACACTTGAGCCACAGTATTAATTTTATTTTCTAATGATCAGTAACAACGTTCACAAATATTTCCCATTCAGTAAGCTAGAAAACTAAGTTAGACCATTGGTACAAGGTAAATATTAATGGTACTGTGGTCCCCAACATAAAGAAAGACACATGTAATGAGTGATTTATTATCTCAGCTTAGCACCACACGCACTTGGTCTAGACCCACGACATCTGTATCAAGGACACGTTATGTAATTCATATTTTCTGCCATTTCTATAAGAACAAAGCTTTAGTGTAAAGACAGCCACATTCTGATAGAATGGTATAGCAAAATCACCAAATGAATTACAAATAAGACATGATGAACTGATGTTTAGACTGGGAAGGACATTTCTCAGCAGGTGCTAATAATTTGAAGGTAGATTTGACTGCAGGCTTCCCTATGCTGATACAGTGCTCTCTTAATCAAAGGAAAGCTTAAAAGAATATGAAATAGGCTGACACATTTGACATGATTGCCGACTGCAGATCAGATACATGTGCGCTGCACATTGTGAATGCAATGGAAAGTTCTAATTCCCTTAGCTTATGGGTTTTAAATCAGTTCCTGAGATAAACATTTCAAACGCATAAGCATTCAGTTTTGAAACACTCATCCAAACCTGGGAATCCGGACGTGCGTGAAAGCCTGGCCTTTTCCTGAATAGCCTCACTTTACTTTGAATTACTAAGTAAACTATAAAAGAAGCAGAAGAAAATAGACATAACTTTTGCTTGAAAGTGTGGGGAAGGATTTTTAAACATAAAATAAATGGAAGAGGCCATAAAGGAAAACAGATAGATTTTATACATAAAACTTTAAAGTCTATATCAAAAAGTCATGAAACCATGAAAAGATAAAACAAAAGGGAAAAAAATGAAGAAAAATGCATAGTATAAAGAACTATATTCTTAATGTGTCACAAGACTTTACATTTATGAAACATGGTAATTGTGCGTAGTGAATTGTCCACCGCACCATCTTGATTGATCAGCACTCAAGAAGCTTGACCATCCGGGTGACACTGATCCGAGATTGGCTGGGACGAATCAGGCAGACCTGGATTCAAGCTCTCATTATGCCACCGCTGGAGTTTCAACATGTTCGTCCTTAGGAGCCTCGACTTCCTCATCTTCAAGTGAGTGTTCACATGACTTAACCCGTAGTATTGAAGTGTAGGTTAAAACAGGCCTGGAACTCTGCGCATGTTCAGTAAGTGGTCCAGCCCCCTTCCCCACCACCTATCACCTGTGACAGCCCTCTCCATCCTCTCCTCCATATCTGTCTTTTTATCTCTGTCTGCAGAACCCTAGTTAGGGGGATAGTTTTAAATTTTTTTTTTATTAATTTTATTTATTTCTGTATGTGTATGAATGTACTGTCTGCATGCAGGTTTGTGCACCCGTGTCGTGCAATGCCGCGGAGGTCAGAAGCGGGTCTCGGATTCCCCTGGAACTGGAGTTCTCCTGGAATTGGAGTTTCAGACGGTTCTCAGCCGCCATGTGGGTGCTGGGGATCGAACCCGGGTCCTCTGTAAGAGCGATTGGCGCTCTTAACCGCTAGGCCATCTCTCCAGCCCCAGNATACTTTCTTTCAAGTAGATCAAAGTTCAGCAACTTTTTAATAGCATCATTGTTATCTAGAATAATTTCTTTATTATTTCACTGTACACATCCATGTTCAGTTGAGGGTCCCATCACCTATCTCGCATAGCACGCAATTGGTAACCATAAGTTGTAGCGTCACGTGGACTACAGGAGGCCAGACATTTCCCTGCTTCCGCCTTTCAATGGACATGACTGGTTGTGGGATTCTACTACTTTGCTCCAGGTTTTTGTAGCAAATGCCCTGCGGCAGCTGACCATTTTAGGGATCCAGCAAACTATCTGGCACTTGTACTGAAAGAATGTGATTTCTTTTGTGTGTATGTATTTGCTTCTTGTCTGTGTGATAAATATCTACTATATTTTATATATATATATTCATTTTCTAGACCAAAAATGAAGCTAATTCAAATTATTCATGTGCATGGGTGTTTATGTGTACGTGTGTATGGTTTAAATTTTCTTTTATCTTCAATTTTATTCCGTCATGTCGTATGAATTGTATTGATCTGCATGCACAGTCTGTGGCACGCGCGTTGGTCGTGCAACGGTCCGCGGAGGTCAGAAGACGGATTCGGGACTTCCCCTGGAACTGGAGTTCTTGCCTGGATATAATGGAGGGACGTTTCAACAGCTCTTCTGGCCCAGCCTAGTATGGGTCGTGGGTATCCGTAAACCCGGCTCTCGTGCAGAAGAATAAGCGGTTCTCGGGGTCTTTCTAACCCCAGGCCATCCTTCCCAGCCTGCGTGAGAATTATGTATTTACTTTTCTTTATATTATTTGTTAGTCGACATGGTTCATGCATTTGGATGACTGTTCGTGCCCAATGATGGCATCTGTTAGCTGCCACCATAGGTGTGCCTGCTTGTGTGTGAGCGCTGGAGGGAGCGTCCTCATCAGTCTCAGGACGGTTCATGTGTCTTCAGAAAGCCATCCTGCCTGTTTTTTGTACTAGCTCAGGAACTTACGCACAAAACCAAGTGGCCGAGCTTGGACCTGCGGCAATGTCAAGCCTCTCAAGAAACAATACACTGGTCTTGACTCCATCCTACGAACGGAGATGTTAGCTCCTGTGGCATCCTACTCATGCACTCTCGCCACGGTTCTTCGCGTGACTCACTATAACTCAGACTGCTCCCTCGCGCCTCTCGCTACAAAGCTGACGCTTGCTTAGGGATGATAGGGTCTCTCCCACAAAGCACGATACTAACATACAAAACAGTAATGATGTAATTCTGGTATGTTTAGTCTTATCTCTGGTTTCTGTGTATTGGCCGGTTGCATATTTATTTTACAGTTAGAAATTAGTAAGTTGTTGTGTAGATGGGATAAATATGTCTTTTTAGAGAAACATACAAAAGAGGATATGATATGCTCTGTGAATCTCCAAACAATATTTGTGGTTCTTCTATTTCTTTTGTTAATCCACAACAGACTCTTCTCACCCCTCAATTAATTACCCACTAGTGAGATGAAAATGACATTCCCATAAGCTGCTCCTTGAAAGGGTTTTCTTTTCTTGTTCTACATTTGAATGAAGTGCTTCTTAAGTCTGCCTCCGTAGGTCTTCCACTTCTCTACATATGCGTCCTTCTAGTACAAGATATAGAGGATACAATGAAGCCTTTGGATGGACCAGAGAGTAAATCTAGATAGCGACCTTAAAAAGGACCCCCTGATGGGGGGAGCAGAGGTGCTCAGGGCGAACGTTCCCATCATTGAAATCCCACGCGCAGGTGTTGCATTGGAGTGAAACTTTGCATGATGCAAAGGCGAGTGTTGTGCGGGGCTTCATCAAAGTACACAAAATCGATTAGCAGTCCCTCGTCTTGGTATAAAGACTCTAATTACTATTCCTATTTCTTATCTGATTAATTTTTCGGTTTGCTGCAGGTATCGGACAACTGAGATGGGCTACAGTCAGGGTAAGAACATGGAAAATCTTAGATTTTTATGAGTTACCGTTGCGAAATTAATAAGGTCCAATGTTCTGTTCCTCACTTATTCTTCTTTCGCAGGGATAGATATGAAGTACATATTTTAACGACGGGCTTAGGACTGGACGTGGAGCCATGGGGACTTTATTTTTTTTTAAATAATTTATTGTTTCATTGGCATAGGGTACTTAACATCGAAGGTCGCGGCTGCAAGACTACAGCGGGAAAGCAATAGTACGTTCCATACCCCTCCCTTTGGCTTCAAACATGCTACATCTCTCCAAAAAAATGAACTCATATATAAAAAAAGAAAAATAAAACAAATAATATATCACAAAAGTACATTTCAACTCATGTCCAACTTATTTTATGAACAAACGATATCATTGTATTTGTCTGTTGCTGTATATATCTTCACTTTGGGCTTGGGAAATAAGTCAATTCCAGAATATAGCAGAAATAGTACCTACTAAGACTGGGTAAAACACAGCCGACCACCAAGTTATAAGTGTCGAGACACGCACAGAATAGAGAATTGTGTGAACACTGAAACTCTGCAGCAAAATATCCAAGATGATTTTGGTCTCTGACAAGGCCATAGTGTGATGTCGTGCACTGCTTTGCAATGCATATGAGCGATCGATCGGGCATTGGTAGTGGTCACTATGGCTGGCACATGCATATAATGAATGGATGCGGCAGTGGGCGTGGAGCATCACGGGGCTGTGCGGGAGGGAAAGTGTGTCACATGCTCGCGAATGCAACATGTGTTAATACGTTGAAGCTGTGAAGATGGATGTGGATAAAGTTGTATTGTGTATGTTACTGCTTATTTTCAAATGCTAGCTACTGTGAATTGTAGCTATAAAATAATATCCAGAATATAAAAATGACTACTGATATTACAAAGAATTGAATATTATTTTCGCGACAAAATACGGTGGGATCTCATCAGCAGCCATCTAATAAGTTAAATAAAATACTGAAGTATGCAGTGAGAAGAATCCATTCAAAAGAAGCTGCCAAACATTATATAGTTTTTGTCACACATGAGTTGAATATATTATAAGGCAACAAAAGAAACACAACGAGGTGGCACACATCTGCATACTTTAGCTCCCTACAATGTCTCGATTAGCTCTAAATCTGCCTAGCTAAAGCAGAGGCACCATCTCTCGGCTTGGAATTATCTCTGAAAAAAAATGTCTGGCGTCCATATGCTTTCCTGCCTGGGCTCCCTGGACCCCACTAGAATTAAGAGCTTTATCCAGTTCTCTAGCAGAAAATAGAAAGGCGTGTTTGGGGAAGAATGTAATAGAAGCTTTAAGAGACTAGCCTTTCATTTGCAATCGGCACAAACCATTCTTAATAACAAGTTACTCAAGTCAAAATCTTAATGACTGTATCGTCTAATATACTCTACAAGACAGAAATTAGAACACTATGTTTAGATATTTTCTTGATACAACTGGACTTGTAAAGCAACTGACTCTTTTAGTATAAGTGCAAATCATCTTTTTCTATCCCAGCAAGCACTCAGGAGCTAGAGGGCAGATCTCTGTGAGTTTCCACAGACACAGCCATGGATACATACAGTTGATATTCTTCGGTTGGAGAAAGGAAGGAAGAGATGGAAGGAAGTAAGGAAGGAAGGAAGCGAAGGGAAGGGAGGTAGAGAGAGGAGAGGAGGAGGAGGGAGAGATTTGCAAAAAAAAAAATGAGTATGGAGTAGCCGAGGGATGGTTGAGGGAGGGAGGGGCACTGAGGTGAACTCGACGTGCAAAGGAGATGTATTTTCCATTTATTACTTACAGACCGATTATTTTAGCAAAACATACTTGTCCAAATATGGGTATCAATATCCCAAATTATAGACAATGGCACCTTTAGCAAGTTAATGATCAGACACTGAGCCACCATATTAATTATATCTATCTACTATGTGGATCCTCATACAGTGATCAGTAACAACGTTCACAAATATTTCCCATTCAGTAAGCTAGAAAACTAAGTTAGACCATTGGTACAAGGTAAATATTAATGGTACTGTGGTCCCCAACATAAAGAAAGACACATGTAATGAGTGATTTATTATCTCAGCTTAGCACCACACGCACTTGGTCTAGACCCACGACATCTGTATCAAGGACACGTTATGTAATTCATATTTTCTGCCATTTCTATAAGAACAAAGCTTTAGTGTAAAGACAGCCACATTCTGATAGAATGGTATAGCAAAATCACCAAATGAATTACAAATAAGACATGATGAACTGATGTTTAGACTGGGAAGGACATTTCTCAGCAGGTGCTAATAATTTGAAGGTAGATTTGACTGCAGGCTTCCCTATGCTGATACAGTGCTCTCTTAATCAAAGGAAAGCTTAAAAGAATATGAAATAGGCTGACACATTTGACATGATTGCCGACTGCAGATCAGATACATGTGCGCTGCACATTGTTATATGTACAATGGAAAGTATCCTAAATTCCCTATAAGTTATGAAGTAGATCTATGTAATAATCAGTTCTCTGAAGATACCACATCTTAAACGGGCAGTTCATTAACCTATTTCCAGGTTTTGGAAACACTCATCGCTAAAACCTCTTGGGGAATCCCCGGACCGGTGGCGGCTGAGACGTGACCCTGGCCTTTTCCTGAGCCCTCAGGCTAGTGATTAAGGTCCTCCACTCTTACTTTAGAATTACTAAGTATATACACTATTAAAAAGACCCATCCGAGCAGAAGAAACATAGACTATCAAGCTATTTGGTGCTTGAAAGTGTGGGGAGGCATATTTTTTAAACATAAAATAGGATCGGCGTAAGAGGCAACAAAGGACACCTAACAGATCAGATTTATACATAAAACTTTACAAGTAAGAATGCTACCACTCCCAAGATATAGTCATTCAAACCATGATAACGATCAAAAGAGAACAGAAAGGGGCGATCACAAATGTAAATTAGAAAATTGCATCTGCTATTAAGAGAAGCTATATTTCTAGATGTGTCACCAAGGACTTACATTTAACTAGAATGGTATTGTGCGTACGCTAAGTCAGTTGTCCACGCACCATCTTGGCACTTGATTCAGAAGCTCGCATACGCAGCCATTCCATGACCATCTGCGGCGTACACATCTGAATCCGGAAGTGTGGCTGGGACGACATCAGGCAACCTGGATTTCGAAGCTACTTTCGATGTATGCCACCGCTGGAGTATTCAAATCATGTTTGCGTCCTAGGTAGGGCCTTTCGACTTTCTCATTCTTGCTAAGGCCTTAGTGTGCCCTCACCAGGGACTTAACCGTCAGTATTAGAAGATGTTAGGTTTAATAAGACATGCCCTGCGAACTCTGCGCATGTTATCAGTATGTGGTACCTGAGCCCCTCCGCGCCACCA
Organism: Rhizomys pruinosus; assembly: GCA_009823505.1. Lineage (NCBI taxonomy): Eukaryota > Metazoa > Chordata > Mammalia > Rodentia > Spalacidae > Rhizomys > Rhizomys pruinosus. The sequence continues at coordinate 1,990,507 of VZQC01000144.1, read as the reverse complement.
TCATGATCACCTTACAGTGCACTCTCCCATCCTCCTTCCTTCCATCACTCTAATTTCTGTTCTTAGTTATCTCTCCTGTCTAACCAGACTTGTTGTAGGTGTTTGGCTGTTAATTTAAAGTTTTAAAGGCTCTTTTTTTTATTAATTTTTATTTATTTTCGTACTTAGAACAGTGGTCATTGAATGTGTACTGGTCTGCATGCAGGTTTGTGGCACCCGTGTCGTGCAATGACCCGTGGAGGTCAGAGGCGGGATTTCTCGGATTCCCTGGAACTGGCAGTTGCCTTTCCCTTGGATTTGGGTCGAGTTACAGACGGTTCTCCAGCCGCCATGTGAGTCCTGGCCGCGTGATCGAGACCCGGTGCTCTCACTCTGTAAACGATGGCGCGTGTGACACAATATGATCTTGGCTTAACCGCCCGTCATAGGCCTATCTCTCCAGCCCCAGGGGGATAGTTTTAAAAAGAACAAAACGCTATCATAATCAAATGTCTCCCTTGATTGTGTATGGTAGATGTGATTTCCAGCACATTATAAGTTGCTTGGCATGGGGTTCGATGTAGGTGTTGTTCCTGACCTGTCTCCTCACGTTCGAAGGTTCTGGAGGACAAAACGCACACCGCACCATAATGTTTCTGTGTAGCGAGGGGTAAGTCCACCTGCACTTACATTCAGATCTATTTGATTAGTGGTGAGAATCCTATTGTTTGGGTTCTTTCCCCTCTCGCGCTCTCTTGGCCTCCCTCTTGCTCCTCGCTTCTTGTCTTGTTTGGCGCTCTCTCTCCCTCGCTAGACGCCGCTTTGGTAGTTTTGTTTTGTAGCTTTTTTGTTTGCTCTGTTTTAGTAATTCCTCTCTACATCGTAGGCCTACACTCCCACAACTCTCTGTGTGACACTCCCCCAACCATATAACTCGGCATCAGTGTACGGCAAAGGGTTTCTAATATTAGTGTATGTGCAGAGTAACCAAAGAAAAGGATGTGCAGCAACGTTTAGTGTAGGTCACAATAAGAGTCCATTTGCACGAAACTCACATAATACATTGGTATACTTAATAACTTTGTCAATTATTAAGAAATAGTGACTGGAGTAGATATGTAGAAAACCTTAGACGGGTTAAGAAAAGCAACAGGCCAGTAGCCGCATGTGGCATTTGCAGAGGACCCCGCGGTGTTCATATCACGCTGAGCACCCGACATGGTGGCTGAGAAACCGTTCTAATGTACAATCCACTTTCCTCTAGACTCGGAGAACTCCTCAGTATCCACGGAATCTCAAGCCACCCCCTTTTCCTCTTTTTTCCATTCTTTGGTAAAAAGGGGAAACTCCCCCTCCGAGGCATTGCACGACACGGGTTTCACAGAACTGCATGCAGACAGTACTACATACACATTAAAAATAATAAATCAAATATTTAAAAAAAAATAAAAAAAAAAGACTAGGAAACAGAGCCAGGTGTGGTGGGTGCACACATCTTTACATCCTACGCCTTTGGGAGGCAGAGGCAGGCAGATCTGCTTGTGAGTTCCAAGTCCAGCCTGTCTGCGCAGAAGTGAGCTTCCAGCGACAGCTGGGGCTACCAGGGAGACCCTGTCTCGAAGAAGCCAAAAAAAAAAAAAAAAAAAGAATAGGGAACAGTAATTTAAATACCATACCCGATGTAACTGTCGTTATCAGCAGCAGCAGCAGCAGCAGCAGCCTGTATTTTCCTGTAACTTTTTAAATGACTAAATGCACTGGGTAAGTGAAAGTTTCTCCATGTCTTCATGGCTATTCCCTTCCTTTCCCAGATTTTGCCAGTACTTCAGAGATGCGGTGAGTTCTCCCTGCCTAGACTTTAGACATTTACTGTCTACATATGCACAACCATATGCTGCTTGATATGTTTCATACAATTGTATTTTTCACCTTTACAAATGACCCATATCTATTTATGTATTTATTATTTATTTATTTATTTTGGTCTTTTTTGGGACAGGGTCTCCCTGTAGCCCCAGCTGGCCTGGAACTCACTTAGTAGACCAGGCTGGCCTTGAACTCACAAAGATCCACTTGCCTTTGCCCCCAAGTGCTGGGAGTAAAGTTGTATGCTACCATGCCCAGCCCCCATATCATTTCTTGAACTGCTGTTTGGCTCCTCTGCATAATTCTGATATTTATCCACATCTAGACATAGAAAACTACTAGACTGAATACTTGATGAATATCAATTCTTATTGGATGCACACATATTTTGCTAGTGGTTTATCTCTAGCTACAGTTGGCTAAGTTCCACTGTTGCTTTAACTTAAACATCTATTACTATTTTGTATCTGCCAATCATTTGGGTTTTTAATATATTCTTGTTCCTATTTCATGTATATTATTTCATAGAAATGTGTTTGCTTTATTTGTTTGGAGATAGATAGATAGATAGATAGATAGATGATAGATAGATAGATGTTTAGCTAATTATATAAACAATTTTGTGAAATTACATTTTACTATCAGATGACTCAATATTTTCCTTAAACTTTTCAACAATGATATTAACTCACATCAAACCTATCCCTTCTAAGGACTTCAGCTCAGTGTTTTTGATACAGGGTTACACAGCCATCATTACTATTTAATTCCAGAACATTTTATTACCCCCCCCAAAGACTCAGATCATAATCCATAATCACTGTTTTACCACAACATGAAAAAGACTCATTTACTTCTGCTTCTGGGAATACGCCCTTTGTGAATGTCTTCTACAAATGGAATCTTAAGATATGACCTTCTCACTGACCTCAAGGCCCATCCATGTTGTAGTACAGAGAGGTGTTTTGTTCCTTTTTATGATTAAATAATATTTCATCATATAGGTGCACCATTTCTCATGTATCTCTTCATAGAAGCTTTAGTCGTCTCCACATTTGGACTAAGGAGCAAAGCTGCTCTGAGCATCCATGTACTTGTTTTGGGTAGACACGTGTTTTCAATTCTCTTGGCTGTGTGCCTAAAAGTAGAAATGCTGGGTCATATGGAAACTCTATGCTTAGTGTTCTGAGGCACTGCCAGACTATTTCCAAACAGCTGTTGCATTAACTTTTCCTGGGAAGATGTGAACAGACGCTTACTTCACTCCAGATAGGACACTAACATTAGACCAAAGAACTGATTCCAGTCTGGTATGGTGGATGAATGAGTTTAATTAGGGTTACTTACAGGAGACTTGGTGAGGAGTTACCCCCAGAAATATGGACAACTCGTGGGCAAGCAACAGAACCAGAGAGAAGTCTCTCTCCAGCAACCGTGAATTAGTTCCATACTTCCTGGACCACTGGTGCCTTGGGAGCCCCAGTCCCAGGACAGCATGTTATGAAGTCCAATCCCTTGCAGGTCTCCACATAGGTAATCATGGCTGCTGAGCATTCTGCAGGGCACTAGCCATGTCATGCAGGAGGACAGCAGGCCACAGCAGCAGCTTGATCAGTTGACATTCTCAGCGGCTGTGGATGAGGACTCTAATTTTGACACACTCTTCAGCATTCCAAATGCCCTTCTTTCTGTTACAGCAACAGATGTAAAATAACATACTGCGTTATTCTGGCTTTGATTTGCATTTCTCTAACAGTGTTGACCATCTCTTCATGAGCTTAGTGCCTATTTTTTTTATCATCATTGGATGCATATTTATTTAAATCATTTGCTCATTTTTAATTTGGTTATTCATCTTATTATTTAAGTGTCCATTATGGACGCTAGTATGTTACTAGATATGTTTGTAAATACCTTCCCATTCTGTAGATTACAGTGGGAAAATAAGATACATGAAGCCTTTCAGAAAATCTTAGGAAAATAAGCTAAATAGTACAAATAGAATTGTTTTTCAATTTTACTCTACTGTGGTTTCCATATAGTAACATTTATTAATATTAATAATTAATAAGGCAATATTAAAATATTGTGATTATTATTTTTATTTTATTTATATGAGCATATTACACACTGAATTGTGTGTAAGTGCACCACTGTCATGCACTACCCACTGAGTCAGAAGAAGGCATCAGATTCCCCTGGAACTGGAGTTAGCAATGTTTGTTATCAGCCATGTAGGTACTGGGAGTCAAACTGGGGTTCTGTAGAAGAGCCTGCTGCTCTTAACCCATGTCTCCAATCACAATATGGTAATAGTAATTATTAAAAACTAATCATTTTCCTTTCTCCATTTAAAAATAATATATTCAAATTTATGTTTAAAATCTGCTTAATCATGTACAAATTTATCACAGTTTTATAAATATATAGTTCAAGCCAGGCATGATGGTATACGCCTTTAATCCCAGTACTAGGAGGCAGAGACAGTCAGATCTCTGTGAGATCCAGGTCAGCCAGGTCTATATAGCAAGATCCTGTCGAAGAAAGAAAAAGAAGAGAGAGAGAGAGAGAGAGAGAGAGAGAGAGAGAGAGAGGAGGGATGGAGGGAAACAGATCAGTAGCAGCATGATGAGTAATAATGACCAACATTTTCTCAAACTATTAAATTCTTTTCATAGTCTTTAGTGCAGGGATCTGTGGATGTAATTTAAGGTTATACTTTTAGAATTCTTATCTGCATCTCTCCAGTGGGTTATTTCGAAACATCTGCAACTGTTAATAGAGAAACCTCTCATTTTATATTTCTGCAAGTTGGGACCCAAAGAACACATTTGGGAGTTCCTGATACAATAGGGTTTAATTTTCCCAGCACAACCAACTGTTAAAAGTTTGACACTTCTCCATTATATCCTTGTTCACATTTGATGCTCACAGGAAAATGTGCCAAACCCTCCTTGCAGTGAGCCCTGAGGAAGGGATTCGGGAGAGCAAGGACTGTGCAGGTGCCTATAACTCCAAACCCCAAGCGTGGGAAACGGCAGCGTCCAAAGTCAAATTGACAACAGGAGAGGCCAGAAATATGAGGAATCTTACCAAAACAATCAACCAAGAAATATTTATATGANCAGTCAACGTCCCCATGGAAAATATTGAGAAAGACTAAGAGATGGAAAGCATGTTTGGCAGAATGCACGAGCTCTGACGGGGTGGGGGAATGAGCGGGAACACGGGTCTAGATTTGTTAAAAATAAATAAATAAATACAATTAAAAAAAAATAAAATAAAAAAAATAAATAAATAGATAAATAAATATTTAAATTGCAATCTCTTATTTTATTTGATTTTCAGTGGTCCTTTTTAAATCAAAATTTTAAGCATACAAAATAGTGCTCTTTTACTGACATTTACATAATACATATCATTATACTTCAGCCTCCGAACATGATGGGGAAGGGAGAAGAGAATTTCTGCACACAGTGCACACAGTGCACACAAAATGTCAAAGGAAAAAACGAAAAAAGAAAGACTGAAAAGAGGAGAAATGGAAGGGGCCCTTCCAGAGTTGTTAATTAATATTCCTCATCTACCCAGTGCAAAGGTGTTCCCTGTAGCGATTACGGTGACTGGGGTCTTTTCATTTGTGATACCGGCCGAATGGATGGCAAGGTTAATTGTGACCAGGACCAGAGCTCCCGTGATGGAAGCCATGCACACCTAGTTTGCTTCCTGCCCTCTGCCCTCTGCTCTCAGACCCCGTGCAGGAAGCTGGGGAGTGTGGTAGGGTGGGGGCTACCAAGAGGTGCGAGGTAGGGTGGGAGGGACTTGGATCAGGCTGGTACCACCTCGTTTGGCAGGGGCTCCAGGCTTGCTGCCAGCACCTCTCATTGAAATGCAGTGGGATGGACGGTGCTGATGTTTTTGCAAGGCAACAAAGGAACCAATGTGATGTGGGCAGAGATTGCAGCTCAAAACATTTCAGGCTCAGGCGGGTTCCGAAGTACGGTTCCAACAACTCCCTGAGAGGATTTCCAGGAAACACAAGGGTGTGAAACTGTCGTGCCAGATGTTCTAGTAAAAGGAAAACCCTCCCAGAACAAATGATAACAATAACAGAAGGACAAATTAATCCTGTAAGGAGGAGAGAGGAAGTGAAAAAGGGGGAGAGAGGGAGAGAGAGAGGGAGGGAGGGAGGGAGAGCATTAAGTTGGGAGAAAGCATAGAGGGAGGTTCAGAGGTGATCCAAATACCATCAAATTATGTGTATGAAAATTGCAGCATTTCAATTAAAAATGTTTTAAAGGGAGAATTAGATGCAAAAGTAGGTTAAATAGTAATAATGGTAATAATTTTTATTGACAAAATACCAACAGTAAGAGCCACATTTTCCCTAGAAGAAGAGAGAATTAATATAAGACCAAATTTAGCATAAAGTAAGTTCAAAACTAGGAGAGGCTTTGGGGAAGAGGGTAAGTCCTACATCCCTCAGCTAGGAAGACAAAGCGCAGAAGAGAGACCCATCCTCAAAATCACGCCAAGTCCCCGCCCCAAATTGCAGGCTCTCGAGTTGCCACTTAGAATACAATTCCAATTCTGAGTCTCCAGGCTAAAGACAGAGAGATGGTGGATGCTATAAAGGAAAATAAGCTTGAAAATGACCAGGGGCTGGAGGAGAAAACAAGGGCAAAACGACTTAAATGGAATAGAGATTCCCAGGGTCCAGCCTCAGGGAGGAAGCTGAGCACTTGATTTCCACATGCAAAGTCAGGATTCTAGAAGCACCTATTTACCTAGGATGCTACTTGACCACGTTTGCATGCAGGCCCTTTCCTTTCTCCATAACACCGACCTTTTTTTTTCCAGAAGCACTAAAACACAATTCGAGAATGTCTATAGCACACCCGACCTTTTTCAAATCTCCCAGACAAACTCCAAACTCACCAGCCTTTCCAATCTCAGGAGTGTGAAATCTCATTTTCCAGTTCTCTGCTCAAATTTAACAAGCCACCTCCTGTTTAACCTTTTTCTGTGAAAGCTGAAAGCAGCAGACAGTTGTGTGGGTGCCCTTGCTCCTCCAGGAACCCAGCACACAAGGCTTTTGAATCTCTGGGTGCAGCCATCTTCTATCCTGAGTCTAGTAGAAAGCTCAGCTCGACAACTCTGTTCCTTAGATATCATACAAAAGACCCCTCCACCCTCCAAAGCATAAACAGCCTTTCTACATTTCACCCTCTGAGAAAGAGGCATTTAGACAGCATTTAATTATCTTAGAACCATCGAAGAGTGATTAAATGAATCTATGTCCACAATGGAGCCTGTTGATGATGTTGTTTTTCATGCATTCTATGAAGTACTGGTGAAAACAACATGCCTATCAATTAGGCAGCTGGGTGACCTATAAATATATATTTATGTTTGATGCCTAAGTGGCCTTTGGCTTCCCTACTGTTTTACTTAGCTAACAAAACAACTCTATCAAAGTAAGTATTATTCCAAAACCTAACTTCCTGTGCCGACTGCCCCCACGTGTCCCATCAGTCTAGTTCCCTGATGAACTACATCGTTTTTTATAAACTGTCCATGGCCCATAAATTTCCAAACATAAAGGCTATTACAGTGCTGTGCAAATCTGCTGAGGACTTGTGCCTTTCCCACTCTGTCTTACCTGGCTGAAAATGCAATCAGGAAGAAGTTTCACCTGCAGCCATCCTCTCCGCCCTCCCTCTCCCTCTGCTAAGTGAGATTATTTAATGTGAACAAGACTGGAACAAAGGTTCATTTTAATTTGACGCAGCTTCAGCATCAGATTAACAATTTTTTTTCTGGCAAGTGCTACACGGAAGAGTAGAGGAAGGATGTGTTTGGGCTATTTTATCTAGGCAATGTGGCTTAGAAAATTCCAAAGATAAAGAAAATCATGTTTCAGATACTAGCTATATAATGTTGCACAACGGTGAAAAAAGACTCACCAGAGCATGCCTTCTAATCAGAGTAGTTTATGTCACTCTAAAGCACTAATAAATCACACGAAGTCTAATAAATTGAAAAGAGAAGATCTCACCAGCTCCTCGGTCAAATAACAAGCGCCTTGCCAGCCACGGCCTCCATCACCAGCGTCATCTGTGCCCATGTGGCTTTGCCATTCGTTGCAGCCCCTAGGCATAGCTGAATTGTTTGAATGGTTATGAAAGTTTCATAAAGAAAAATGGTGTCCGTGAGATATCTTGATGGTTCAGCGCTAACTTCATGGGGTAATTTAATGATTAAAGCAGTAATGATGACACTGATGGTTGGTAAGCCCTAAAGTGTGACCTATGACCCGAGAAGCAGCATTTGCTACAGAGGAAATCCAAATATAAGTGGATGTCTTCCAACATCAAACCAGTTAAATGTATTAATGTCAAACCTGATGTTTTTAAGAGCAAATTACTCTAAGCCAGGTAAGGAGAGCTTCTCAAGCAAAAGAGGAAAGACAGGGAAGGCAGGAAAGGGGACGGTGGAAGGGTGTTGATTTCAGGCCTGTTCCAGGGCTTTTCCTTGTGCTGAAGTCTCTCCACCTCACCAGCCTCAAAGCTAGAATGTGTGTTTCCACATGACACTTCTCCTCCCGTCTCATTGAGCAAGCGGCTAGGTGCTCTTGCTGTTGTTAGACTTGTTGACAGAGAAATAGAGTGTTCTGCTGAAGAATTCTTCCTGGCTCTATAAGCAAAATTGTGGGTGGTTATGTGATGTATTTCATGTAAAATGAGCTACAACATTCTAGGAAGAAAAGCCAGCCTTAGCTTTTTTTAATACCATTAAATCCATTAAAAAGTTTCTTTCTAGGGCAGTATTAGTCCTGATGTGAAAATATTCATCAAGTATACCAATGGTGTCTAATCTAAAGGACTTGTGGTAAAAGAGACCACAATGACACAGAACCTCAGCAACCCAAGGTCTGAATCTAAAAACTCCTTTCGATAACCCCATTGCAAATTTGCTACTGAATTTAGGCAGTTTCATTTTTTATTTCTTGAAAAATATTGATCGTTATGCTCCATATCAATTAGGAATCATCAACTCCATATTTTTTCAACTTACAGTTTCTCTGCTGGTTATATAGAAGATTCTCACACACACAAAAAAATCCCTTTCTGGGGAAATAATCAAAATTAAAGTATGGTTCATTACCCATCACATGCTGCCAAAGCCCTGACGGAGCACTCATAGCTGAGTGCATCAGATTTAAAAGCTAACACAGGAAGTTCATCTTTGGCTCAGATATTTACTCGCTAGAAGTGCTTGCGTGTGGTGTGAAGTGAGGGTGCTCTCCCCTGCAAGGCTCCTCTTCAAAGACCATAAAGCCTCACTGCGGACAGTCAGCGAAGGGTTATAAGGCAATGTCAGCCACTTGCAGAGCTCAGTGGTCTACCACTCCGAGTTTTGACTTAAGTTCTCCGAGAATTTTTTAAAACTTTATAGAAAAGTATGGGGGAATCATTTTTGAACCAAAGCCACATTTTTTTCTTTTTTTTTTTTTAATTTTACTCTCAACAATTAATGCAAAGACAGAAAAGCCAGTGATTTTTAAATAGGTTTTCCACAGAATTTGGTGAAACTGAAAAAAAAATTTAAAAAGGATAATCAATAAAGAGCTTTTCTCCCTGTTACTTAGCCATCTCCTCCGCTTAGAAGCCTGATGTGTACATATAAAATAGTTTCACATTTTGATTATTTTCTGAATTTGAATCAATGTAGGAAGCAATTTGATCTTGAAAAGGAATTGTTGACCTTTAAAGCAACAACATCCATGCTTTGTTAGGATATATCTAAAAAGTCCCCCTAACATCCTTTTCATATGCCGCAATGTTACTGATTAATGGCCATGCACTGGTTTTCTTTTTAATTAAAAGTACTTGCTTTGTGGAATGATTTTTAATAACTTCTCTGTCTTTAGATTCCTCCATTATAAATTCATGTTGAAACTTGTATACCATCACATGTTTATTGCAGAAGTCGTTAGTGTGCAAATTGTGTTTCAGTGGCCAGTCTTAAACAAAGTTGGCTTGCCGGGGCTGCTCTGCTTGGCAGCTGCCTTGTTTACTGCAAAGGTTCTTCAAGCAGAGTACTTAAGTTAATCAGTAGTGAATAAAAGATTTAAGCTTGTGTCACCCAATTTATTACTGATAAAGGATTGGGTTTCTTAATAAACACTCAGGGAATGAGCTTCAGTGATTACTTGTGAAGGTTCACTTCCAAACTGCATGCAAAGTTTTTGGAGATCTCCTAGCTGAAAATAGAGGCAAGGTAGCATTCTTTGCACTTTGTTATCTATCTGCACATATAAAATACATAGTTTTCTTTGACATCAATATGCAGTTTTTTATTTCTGTTTTTCTACAAGACGTAACAGTGCTAACAGTGTTGTCACTCAATATAGAGGAAGGCTTTTGCACAACCCATGTGGCTCAGAGCTGCATTTCACCAAGGTTAGAACTAGTTCTTGAAAAGTTTTGATGTTACAATCTTTCTTAAAAGACAATTTTTACATTTATTAACTCTGCGAGTGTGTGTTGCACACATGAGAATGCACATGTGAGGAGCCTGAAGACAACCTGAAGTAATCAGCTCTTCTCCACCTGGTTGGTTCCGGGTAGGGGAATGGAACCCAGGCCTCCAGGCTGGATGTCAAGCACCATTACCCACTGAGTTATCTCACAGGCCTACTCTTGCAATCTTATCTGTCAAATCTTTACAGAAGAAAATCATGACACCAAACATAATTAAGACCAAAATCCAAACTGATGGGCAACAATTTCTTTTTCCTCCACTGGCTCATTTTAGCAGACTAATGAAAAGTATGAAATTATATTCCTTTAAAAGTAGACTTTGCGGCTGAGAACCGTCTGAAACTCCAATTCCAGGAGAACTCCAGTTCCAGGGGAATCCGAGACCCTCTTCTGAACTCCGCGGCGTTGCACGACACGGGTGCACAGACTTGCATGCAGACAGTACATTCATACACATACAGAAATAAATAAAATTAATAAAAAAAAAGTAGACTTTGTAGACAGGTGTGGTGGCACACGCACCAGGAGTCCCAGCACTCCCAAACAGGCAGATCTCTGTGAGTTCAAGGCCAGCCTGGTCTACAAAGTGAGTTCCAGGACAGCTGGGACTGCAGGAAGACCTTGTCTCAAAAAGACAAAAAAAAAAAAAAAAAAGTAGAGTTTGCGTATAAGGTCAGAGAGTTTTAGAAGTCCCAGGGTCTTAGTTACCCAGTCTTTAAAATGGCACTAGGGACAAAAGTAAAAGATTAGTAGATTATTATCAAATTCCCTGCACATACTGAAAAGGTGTGATCCTTGGAATCTAACAGTCCTCCTTTACCTCACAGAACATACATGGAACTTCAAAGTTAACACAATGCTTTGCAGATGGTGTGCTTTTTCAATATCAGTATTGATTACTAGGTAATTGCAGACATCTTCCCACAAAAGTAAGAGGAGTATGGAAAGGGTTCAGCAGCTGGTGGTTTCCTGTGGTCAGCAGATGGCCCCATTCACACCTGGGCAGATGTGGGCGGTTCTTAAAAGTACAAAAGAAGATGAAAGTTGGGAGCTGGAGTGGAAGGGGTGTGGCAGAGCTGGGGGACAAGTAGTGGATGGGACCATGTTTCATTGATGCATGCCTGATGGCTGTGGACAAACCTCAGTGTAGAGACCTTCCCTAGCATGTTCAAGACTCAGCGTAGGGAGCCTGCTTAGCATGTGCAAGACTCAGAGTAGAGAGCCTGCTTAGCATGTGCAAGACTCAGAGTAAGAGCCTGCTTAGCATGTTCAAGACTCAGAGTAGAGAGCCTGCTTAGCATGTGCAAGACTCAGCATAGAGAGCCTGCTTAGCATGTACAAGACTCAGAGTAGAGAGCCTGCTTAGCATGTGCAAGACTCAGAGTAGAGAGCCTGCTTAGCATGTACAAGACTCAGTGTAGAGAGCCTGCTTAGCATGTGCAAGACTCAGAGTAGAGAGCCTGCTTAGCATGTGCAAGACTCAGAGTAAGAGCCTGCTTAGCATGTGCAAGACTCAGAGTAAGAGCCTGCTTAGCATGTACAAGACTCAGTGTAGAGAGCCTGCTTAGCATGTACAAGACTCAGTGTAGAGAGCCTGCTTAGCATGTGCAAGACTCAGAGTAAGAGCCTGCTTAGCATGTACAAGACTCAGTGTAGAGAGCCTGCTTAGCATGTGCAAGACTCAGAGTAAGAGCCTGCTTAGCATGTACAAGACTCAGTGTAGAGAGCCTGCTTAGCATGTACAAGACTCAGAGTAGAGAGCCTGCTTAGCATGTACAAGACTCAGAGTAAGAGCCTGCTTAGCATGTTCAAGACTCAGTGTAGAAAGCCTGCTTAGCATGTGCAAGACTCAGTGTAGAGAGCCTGCTTAGCATGTTCAAGACTCAGCATAGAGAGCCTGCTTAGCATGTGCAAGACTCAGAGTAAGAGCCTGCTTAGCATGTGCAAGACTCAGAGTAGAAAGCCTGCTTAGCAAGTTCAAGACTCAGCATAGAGAGCCTGCTTAGCATGTGCAAGACTCAGTGTAGAAAGCCTGCTTAGCATGTGCAAGACTCAGAGTAGAGAGCCTGCTTAGCATGTGCAAGACTCAGAGTAAGAACCTGCTTAGCATGTACAAGACTTGGTTTAGAGAGCCTGCTTAGCATGTGCAAGACTCAGAGTAGAGAGCCTGCTTAGCATGTGCAAGACTCAGAGTAAGAGCCTGCTTAGCATGTACAAGAGTCAGAGTAGAGAGCCTGCTTAGCATGTTCAAGACTCATCATAGAGAGCCTGCTTAGCATGTACAAGACTCAGAGTAAGAGCCTGATTAGCATGTACAAGACTCAGAGTAGAGAGCCTGCTTAGCATGTTCAAGACTCAGTGTGGAAAGCCTGCTTAGCATGTGCAAGACTCAGAGTAAGAGTCTGCTTAGCATGTGCAAGACTCAGAGTAGAGAGCCTGCTTAGCATGTACAAGACTCAGAGTAGAGAGCCTGCTTAGCATGTTCAAGACTCAGAATAGAGAGCCTGCTTAGCATGTGCAAGACTCAGAGTAGAGAGCCTGCTTAGCATGTACAAGACTCAGAGTAGAGAGCCTGCTTAGCATGTTCAAGACTCAGTGTAGAAAGCCTGCTTAGCATGTGCAAGACTCAGAGTAGAGAGCCTGCTTAGCATGTACAAGACTCAGTGTAGAGAGCCTGCTTAGCATGTACAAGACTCAGCATAGAGAGCCTGCTTAGCATGTACAAGACTCAGTGTAGAGAGCCTGCTTAGCATGTGCAAGACTCAGAGTAGAGAGCCTGCTTAGCATGTGCAAGACTCAGAGTAGAAAGCCTGCTTAGCAAGTTCAAGACTCAGAATAGAGAGCCTGCTTAGCATGTGCAAGACTCAGAGTAGAGAGCCTGCTTAGCATGTACAAGACTCAGAGTAGAGAGCCTGCTTAGCATGTGCAAGACTCAGCGTAGAGAGCCTGCTTAGCATGTACAAGACTCAGAGTAGAGAGCCTGCTTAGCATGTACAAGACTCAGAGTAGAGAGCCTGCTTAGCATGTGCAAGACTCAGAGTAGAGAGCCTGCTTAGCATGTACAAGACTCAGAGTAGAGAGCCTGCTTAGCATGTTCAAGACTCAGTGTAGAAAGCCTGCTTAGCATGTGCAAGACTCAGAGTAAGAGTCTGCTTAGCATGTGCAAGACTCAGAGTAAAGAGCCTGATTAGCATGTACAAGACTCAGAGTAGAGAGCCTGCTTAGCATGTTCAAGACTCAGTGTGGAAAGCCTGCTTAGCATGTGCAAGACTCAGAGTAAGAGTCTGCTTAGCATGTGCAAGACTCAGAGTAGAGAGCCTGCTTAGCATGTACAAGACTCAGAGTAGAGAGCCTGCTTAGCATGTTCAAGACTCAGAATAGAGAGCCTACTTAGCATGTGCAAGACTCAGAGTAGAGAGCCTGCTTAGCATGTACAAGACTCGGTGTAGAAAGCCTGCTTAGCATGTGTAAGACTCAGTGTAGAGAGCCTGCTTAGCATGTATGAGACTCAGTGTAGAGAGCCTGCTTAGCATGTATAAGACTCAGTGTAGAGAGCCTGCTTAGCATGTTCAAGACTCAGCATAGAGAGCCTGCTTAGCATGTACAAGACTCGGTGTAGACAGCCTGCTTAGCTTGTACAAGACTCAGAGTAGAGAGCCTGCTTAGCATGTACAAGACTCAGCATAGAGAGCCTGCTTAGCATGTACAAGACTCAGTGTAGAAAGCCTGCTTAGCATGTATAAGACTCAGTGTAGAGAGCCTGCTTAGCATGTATGAGACTCAGTGTAGAGAGCCTGCTTAGCATGTATAAGACTCAGTGTAGAGAGCCTGCTTAGCATGTTCAAGACTCAGCATAGAGAGCCTGCTTAGCACGTACAAGACTCGGTGTAGAGAGCCTGCTTAGCTTGTACAAGACTCAGAGTAGAGAGCCTGCTTAGCATGTACAAGACTCGGTGTAGAGAGCCTGCTTAGCATGTACAAGACTCAGTGTAGAAAGCCTGCTTAGCATGTATAAGACTCAGTGTAGAGAGCCTCCTTAGCATGTATGAGACTCAGTGTAGAGAGCCTGCTTAGCATGTATAAGACTCAGTGTAGAGAGCCTGCTTAGCATGTGCAAGACTCAGAGTAGAAAGCCTGCTTAGCATGTATAAGACTCAGTGTAGAGAGCCTGCTTAGCATGTGCAAGACTCGGTGTAGAAAGCCTGCTTAGCATGTATAAGACAGTGTAGAGAGCCTGCTTAGCTTGTATAAGACTCAGTGTAGAAAGCCTGCTTAGCTTGTATAAGACTCAGTGTAGAAAGCCTGCTTAGCATGTACAAGACTCAGTGTAGAAAGCCTGCTTAGCATGTACAAGACTCAGTGTAGAAAGCCTGCTTAGCATGTATAAGACTCAGAGTAGAGAGCCTGCTTAGAATGTACAAGACTCAGTGTAGAGAGCCTGCTTAGCATATACAAGACTCAGTAGAGAGCCTGCTCAGCATGTATAAGGCTCGATGTTGAGAATCTGCAAAGAATGTACAAGGCCCTGGGATCAATCCTGAGGATGGCAGAGATAAATAAAATAATAGAGCAAATATTCTCACATGTTTTGGGCTTATTTATTCAGATAGTTGTTCAAATTTTCTCTTCCTTTTTGCCAGATCTCTGAATATCCTCTCCAAATTCATATTCATCTGTCCAAGCTTCCTTTGGATGTCCCCTTCACTTTGGGAAGAGGCAATAATACTTGATTTTGATTATCAGATTTATTCTATTGAAAGAAGACAGGTCTGAGATTACTGAAGCCATCTTTTGGTGTACCCGTGAAGATATTGAGAATTCTGACCTAAACAACAGTTTACTACACTGATGATACAAAATTTGAATAGACCATTGGGAGGTGTGGAGGGGAGCCCTGGATGGAGCAGTAGCCCTGAGAGGTGGGAAATTCCTTGACGGGAGACAAGCCTTTCCTGGATCCGTCCTTCCACTCTCTCCTTCCTGGCCACCAGATGTGAGCAGTCTTGCGCCACCACACAGGTCTGCCCAGAAATGCTGCCTCTTCATGGTCCAAAAACAATGGAACTAGCTGACCATAACTAACATTGCTGAGCCCAAATAACCCTCTCCTCCTTTAAACTGTTTTTCTCTGGTAGGTTTTAGTCACAGCAATGTAAAATCTGAGTAACATTATTTATTTTAACTCTGAGAGACTGATTGAAAAGGCATAGCCAGGCCTGGTGGCACAGGCTTGTACTCCCAGCTACTTGAGAGGCTAAGACAAAGGATGGGACATTCAACACTGCTCGAGTCTACAGACTGAGTTCAAGGCCAGCCTCAGCAATTTAGTGAGACAGATTGAAAAAGAGAGCTGGGGAGCTAGCTCAGTGACAGAATTCATCCTTAGCAATGCTCAAGCTCCTAGTTTCAACTCCTAGTACGGAGGGGAAAACAGGGAAGGAAGGAGGGAGGGAAGGAGGGAGGGAAGGAGAGAGGGAAGGAGGGAGGGAAGGAGGGAGGGAAGGAGGGAGGGAAGGAGGGAGGGACAAAGAGGAGGGAAGGGGAAAAGAGAGAAGAAAGAGGAGGAAGGAGGAGGAAGAGAGGGAGGGAAGAAGGAGGAGGAAGGAGGGAGGAAAGGAGGGAGGGAAAAGGGAGGGAAGAGGAGGAGGCGGAGGAAAGGATGGAGAGGGAATGAGGGGAAGAGAGAGGAGAGAGGAAGAGGAGCGGAAGGAGGGACGGGAAGGAGGGAGGGAAGGAGGGGAGGAGGGAGGGAAGAAGGAAGGACGGAGGAGGGAAGAGGGAGGAAGGAGCGGAGGGAAGGTGGGAGGGGAGGAGAGGATAGGAAGAGGAGAGGAGGAGAGGGAGCAAGAGGGAGGGACGGAGGAGGAGATGGAGGAAGCGGGAGGGAAGGAGGAGGAAGGGCGGAGGGAAAGAGGGAGGGAAAGAGACGAGGAGAAGGAAGTAGAGGGAGGGGAAGGAGGTGGGAAGGAGGAGGGAGGGAGAGATGGAGGGAAGGAAGGAGGGAGGGAAGGAGGAAGAGGGAAGGAAAGGAGGGATGACGAGGGAGGAAGGAGGAGAAGGAAGAGGAAGGAGAGGTGAAAGAGGGAGGAAAAGAGGGAGAGTAAGGAGGGAGGGAAAGAGGGAGGAGATGCAGCACTCATTTCCCTACAATATTATCTTTTGCTAAAGTAAAAATAATCATAAATAGAGTAAGCAGGAGACTATGGTATCTGCTTATTTAAATGAATTTGCATTTAAGTGCAAAATCATTGCTACCTGCTTCCTGCCTGCATTTAACTGCAAAGCCATGGTTCACTAAGGAGCCCTTCATTTGTGCTCAAAGGTGGATATATCAGGAGGTCAGAATTTGTTGTGTCATGTCATTTGGTATGAAATGAGTCCATCTGGAGTGAATTTTATGTGTTGTGTAATGCAGTAATTTTCATCACACACACACACACACACACACACACACACACACACACACGCACAAACAAAATTATTCCAAAGCTGTTTTAGCATGACCACAAATTTACGTAATCTCTGATGGACTTGATAGCAATGGCTTTAAAGGAGGATTTAATTTCCTTCTTAATGTAGCTTCCACGGACTTTAATTAATAATAATAAAGTAATAAACACTGGGAATAGACCATTGGTATGTTTCACCACTAAGCATGTGCAATGACCCCAAAATATTAAAAAAGTTATAAAGGCTAGAAATATTCAGCAGCTTATATTTCCATGCCAGAATATTTTGTAAAGTAAGCATGTCCAACTAAATCCTCAGCTGGTAGGTTCAAATCATTACAGGATATCAAAATATTCCAATATGGAGTTAGGCATGGTTTGGGAATTGTAATTTGAATTATTTGGCTGCTTATAATAAGGGAAAATACCAAAGGGAAAAAAAATGAACGAGGAAGAAGGAAGAGAGAGAGAAGTGAGGAGGGGGGAGGGAAGGAAGGGAAGGGAAGGAAGTGAGGGAAGGGGAAGGGACGGGAAATGATGGAGGGACGGGAAGGGAAGGGAAGGGAAGGGAAGGGGGAGGGGAGGGAAGGGAAGGGAAGGGAAGGGAAGGGAAGGATGGAGGGGAGGGAAGGGAAGGGAAGGGAAGGGAAGGATGGAGGGAAGGGAAGGGAAGGGAAGGATGGAGGGAAGGGAAGGGAAGGATGGAGGGAAGGGAAGGGAAGGATGGAGGGAAGGGAAGGGAAGGGAAGGAAGGATGGAGGGAGCTGGTAATGGGAGGGAAGCAGAGGAGAAGAGAAGAAGTTCACCTCCTTCTTATGTAAAAATGGAGGTAGGACTAGTAAAGTGGTTTCAAAATATCCAGGATTCTTTCTGCTCTAGCATCCTGCAGGGTGGGCACTGTCCTCAAGGCCACATATGGTGAGGATAAATGCTTCAGCTTTGGCTAACATACCCAGTTGCTTCTCTAACAAAACAGAAATAACCAAAGGGTAGAAGGTTTTCATATAGCCACATCAAGGAGCTTTCCCAGAATCCCACAGGGTTCTTTTGATGATGTCACATTGGCCAGAACTATTACATGGCTACACTTAGCTGCAAAAGAAGCTGGGAACAATTTCTGAAGCAGGGCAAGGGACCTGACTAAAGTTCAGGTTTTCTTCTTAAAGACAAAGGGAAGTGAATATTGGGGTACAGAGGAAGAGGCCTGTACTGGAGAACTGCTGAAGAGACTAGGGCATGAGACATTTTTAAAGGGTACACTTCTCATAAAGGTGAAACCCTGATGCTCCAGGCTGCCCTAGTGCCAAACTGCACTGCAGAATATGCACAGGGATAAGTACAGTGCTAAAGAGTCAAGGACTGGATTTATTATAGTTTTTAAAAATTCCCAAGAAGAAAAAGAAAAATGCATCTGTTCTCGATTCTTTGGGTTCACTGGAGACATAAGAATTGGGGGTGATGGTTTTCAGAGCTACAAAAACATGTTGGCAGGTACCTCAAGTACAGGAAGCAGCCCATATGACTGACAGGACCGGACCGAGCTGC
Organism: Rhizomys pruinosus; assembly: GCA_009823505.1. Classification (NCBI taxonomy): domain Eukaryota; kingdom Metazoa; phylum Chordata; class Mammalia; order Rodentia; family Spalacidae; genus Rhizomys; species Rhizomys pruinosus. Next base: position 1,972,122 of record VZQC01000144.1, on the reverse strand, counting down.
AGCCACCCACAGGCCTGGTTCACAATGGAACTCCTCCTACCTACGGCTTCTCCTGCTCTCCCTGAGCCTTGGTTGCTTTGCTTCCAAACTAAGAGAACAAATATTCTTCGTGTCTTCTGCTACTTTAAAGTGAGACGTCGAAAAAGCATTTACTGCTCATGAAATAATCACTATTAGGACTACTCTCTCAGGCAGGAGATCAACCTCTGACTGACTGCTGCAGAGACGAGGCTGGTCTCAGGGCTTGCTTGCCTGGAAGGCATGGCTCTCACTTTTCCCGGCTTTACTCCTGAAGCCTTAACTATTTCTATGTCTAGCCCAGGTTTTTAAACTTTCTTTGTCACAGCTTGGGGCTTTCAATTACAGTAAATAATATTTTGGAAACCAATCTAAGAGCTATAACTATGAGAAGGGGGTGTCACAGTAACTAGAAGCTTGGAGCTGGCATAAAGGCTAGTCCAGCACAGCACTGGGCCAGGAGTCCCCCTGTTGTAGGTCTGTAAGGAGGTGGTCCTCCGAAAAGGATGGACTTCTGATGTTGAATTTTCTCTCACATGTTCAATGCTTTCTCATGCTCAAGAGCTCTGCCTCTCTAAGGTTGTGAACTTGGCTGGTTAATTTTCCCCCATTTGCTCTATAGTAAACTCACTAGTCTCCCTGAAACTAAAGATTGGAGAGTCTGTTCTTTGATTTGTCTTAGGGACCATGACAGGCAGAGGCGGGATACCACTTGTGTGGGTATCTCTCAGGAGGAACCTCTGTGACAAGGTCTTGGCTTTGTCTTCTGTAATTGGGGAAGAGTCCTTTCTCGAAAGTACTGTGTGAAAAGTACTTAAATCAGTCTGTCACATTGTAAGCAGCTTTAATAAAAGGTAATGATTGTTAGAAGAAAATGTTGAGAAAGGAAGCTCCCAGGCACAGAGAACTTCCTCTCTGCTCTCTGCCATGCCATACTTTCTATCAACTATTTATAAAGCTTTTATTCCTGTACTAATCCTGCAAGCCTTTCCACAATTCATACTGAAACTTAAGTCCTCAATGAAACTTGGTATGAGGCAGGACCACAGAAGGTGGTGAATCTGTGAATGAAATCAGCCCCCTCTTCTTTGCCATCTTTCCTCTCTGGCAACCTTGGTGAGCTACATGGAGCCTGTGCACCCTTCACACTCTCCGCACTCACAGTTCTACTTGAGACTACCCACCTGACACACCAGACGACACTGGAATCACCCCACATCTCTCTAGTAAAGGTTCATGAATGTAGGAAAGCAGAGGCTTTCACCCCTGGAAGGCTTGCACATGTGAATGTGTGGTGATGCTGACACTGGGCAGAACCCATGCCAACTCACTCAGACAAAAGCAATAAAAACAAAATCAAATTTCTACTCCAGAAAGCAGGCTAGAATTCCATATCAGACACCCAACCAATAACCAAAGAGGAGAAGAAGCCACCTCCCAGGTCACAACACAAAAATTGTAAATACAAAAATCCAACCTAATATATTTCCAACAAATCCCAAATTGACCAGTTATTTCCCTACATTAAGGAAGGACACAGCCATACAGATGCAAGAAGCACACAGAACACCAAATATACAGGACTAGAAAAGAAACACCCCAGAGCACAATGAATAAAAGGAGTAAATATACTGACCAAGGAGAAGGTATTGAGTGCTTTAAGAAAAGAATCAACAAGTTACATGTACAGGAAAAAAAACATCAGAATAACAGCTGACTTTTCCTTGTAAAGTTTAAAAGCAAGAAGAGCCTAGAGTAATGTATTACAAGTTCCAAATAGCTAAAGATGCCAAGCCAGACTTCTTTACCCAGAAAAAAACGTTTATTATACACAGAGAGGAAATCAAAATCTCCCATGATAAAAAATATATTGAATGTATTTTTGTCTACCAAACCAACCCCACAAAAGACTGAAGAAAGAAAAAAAACATACCCAAGAAGCTATGAAAAGAAAAAAAATAAGCTAAAATTAAGAAAAAAATAAAATATGACCAAGAATGCAAACAGAAAATAAGATGACAGTAACCCATACACATCTTTTAATAATCTTAAACATAATGGCCTCAACTCTCCAACTGAAAGACATAGGTTAGCAGAAATGAATTAAGATACAAGATCTATCTTTTTGTTGGCTATAAGAAACTCATCTGACCTCCAAGGACAGGCACCACCTTACACTAAAAGGATGAAAAAAATATTCCAAGTAAATGTCATGAAGAAACAAGCAGGCCTTGCTCTCCTAATATCACCCAAAATAAACTTCAAATTAAAATTAATCAAAAGAGATAAAAAAGGTCATCTCAGGGTTTGATTCCCAGTACCTACATGGCAGCTAACAACCATTCATAACTTCAGTTCCAGGAGATCCAATACCCTCTTCTCACCTTCGTGGGCACTGCATGACACAGGTGCTCTTACATGCATTCAGGCATAACATTCATACATATAAAATATAAATAAATAATTTTTTTAATTTTTATTTATTTATTTTTGTATGTGTATGAATGTACTGTCTGCATGTAGGTTTGTGCACCCATGTCGTGCAATGCCGCGGAGGTCAGAAGGGTGTCGGATTCCCCTGGAACTGGAGTCACAGACGGCTCTCAGCCCAGCCGCCATGTGGGTGCTGGGGATTGAACCCGGGTCCTCTGCAAGAGCAGTCGGTGCTCTTAACCGCTAGGCTATCTCTCCAGCCCCATAAAATATAAATAAATAAATTTTTAAAAAGGTCATCTTACCCTGTTCAAGGACATAATCTACCAAGGGGACATTACAATCATGAACACATGTGCACCGAATTCTGGCACACCAAATTTCATACAAATAATACTGCTACACTTCAAGACACAGATTAACCAAACTCAGTAATAGCAGATGACTTCAATACCTCACTTTCTCCAATAGACAGGTCATCTGGACAAAGAATAAACAGAGAAACAGCTTAAATAAATATCATACATCAAATGGACCTAACAGACATCTACAGAATATTCTACCCAAACACCAAAGAATACACATTCTCCTCAACAGTTTATGGAAATTTCTCCAAATAGATTACATATTGGGGCATAGAAAAAAAATTCAACAAATGCAAAATCTTGAAATAGTTCTATATATTCTACCAGACCACAATGCAAGCACACTTAAAGTTAATAGGAAAAGAACTTCTGGTAACTACAGGAAATCATGGAGATTAAACAACACACTACTGAATGATGAATGGGTCAAAGAAGAAATAAATAATATTTGGGAACAAAATGAAAATGAAAAGACAATATAGCAAAACTTCTGGGATGCATTAAGGTATTCCTAAGAGGGGTGTTTATGGCACTAAGCACCTACATTAGAAAATCAGACAGAGCATAAATAAATACCTTAACAATTCAACTCAAGAATCTGGAAAAATAAACAAGAAAAAAAAATCCAAACCCAGCACATTGGAAGAAATAATAAAAATTGGAGCAGAATCCAAGCCCCCACAAAAGGTAAAGTCTCCTTGCCTCTAAACTGGGATACCTGCAAGAAGAGAGGCAATAAGGCCCTGCTGTCGAAGACCTGACATTAACATGGGAAAGATGTATTGAGACCACACATGCAAGTGTACAGATGGTCTCTGGAATACCAGAGAGTGTTACCAAAGGCCACTATACCAATAAAGAAAATATGGATCTCCTTGAGTCAAGCAAGACTCCTCCGTCAGCACCAGCTACACCTCACCTGCCTGGAAATACTGTGCAACAGAGGCAGCCATATGCCTGTATATCCCAAATCTAATTGGCTACTGGCTCTCTCCTTGGAGGAATAACCCACGGCTGATGTCACAAGCTTGCACCCTCTATTGGTCAGGAGATGTTATAAGCCACACTAAGACCCCGTCATATTCAATAGAAAAAAATATAATTCATGGATTAGCATACCATCCAAACATCTGTGTCTATACCAAAGTAACCTATGATAACAATTAATACCGTTTAAATACCTATATATCTAATTGCTTGTGCTTCATTAGTAGGATTGAAAGATTATTCCTGGACAAACTGTCAGCCCATGAAAGAAAACAGCCAGAAGTGACCAGAGCCCAAGACAACAGCTCCACGTGTGCCCCTTGTCCAAGCCTAGGGAAAAATCTGCAGAAGAGGGGACGTGGTAGAATGTAAGGGCTGTGATTGGGGTGAATGGTGAAACTACAGCAATATAGCCTGGACACTCATTTGATCAACTTGATTGAACATACAAGCCCCCCCTGCTGGATGGTGGGACCAAGGGGCTGTGTGGGTTTGGGCACAACTGCTTGCAAATTGGTTTTATATGGAGGATGCTTGTACTCATAAATTATCACCTATTGCAAAAAATGGGAAAAAAATGAGAGAAAGATGCAGGACAGTTATGGCAGAATGCATGATCTGGGATGGGGTGGGGTGGGATGGGGGGAAGGGAAGGGCAAATATGCCTGATCTGAATTGGAAAATGATGTATGAAATACACAAAGCATCAA
>VZQC01000144.1:1803564-1967589 GCA_009823505.1 Rhizomys pruinosus | reverse complement strand
CGGTCTTTTCGAGACAGGGTCTCCCTGTAGCCTCAGCTGTCCTGGAACTCGCTCTGTAGACCAGGCTGGCTTTGAACTCACAAAGATCCACCTGCCTCTGCCTCCCAAGTGCTAGGATTAAAGGCCTGCGCCACCACACCCAGCTTAACTCTGCAATTTAAAAGGTTAAATAGGGGGCTGGAGAGATAGCCTAGCGGTTAAGAGCGCTGACCGCTCTTACAGAGGACGCCGGTTCGATCCCCAGCACCCACATGGCGGCTAAGAACCGTCTGAAACTCCAATTCCAGTAGAACTCCAGTTCCAGGGGAATCCGATACCCTCTTCTGACCTCCGCGGCGTTGCACGACACGGGTGCACAAACTTGCATGCAGACAGTACATTCATACACATACAGAAATAAATAAAATTAATAAAAAAAAACCTGTATTCTGTTAAATTAGAAAATCTCAAAGAAATGGAAGAATTTCTAGACTCAATCAAATCACCGAAGATAAACCAAGAAAAGATCAACAACTTAAAAAGACCCATTGCAAACAAAGAGACTGGAGCAGTAATACAGTGAGTCTCAACTTTAAAAAGCCCAGGTTCAAGTGAATTCACAGCAGAAGTTTACCAGACCTTCAAAGAAGTACAACCAATGCTGCTTAAGTTATTCAAAAAGATAGAAACTGGGGGAGAATTCTTAACTACTTTGATGGAGCTAGCATTGCTCTAAAGTCAAGCCCAAGTAAAAACACAACAAAGAAAACTAAAGGCTACCATCCCTAATGAACACATTTGCAGAAATTCTCAATAAGATAATTGCAAATTATATACACATATAAAAAATATCATCCACCATGGTTTTATTCTAGAGATACAGAGATGGTTTAATATATGTAAGTCAGTAAATGCAATAAATCATATAAACAGACTTAGAGAAAAATCACATGATTATCTAATAAATGCAGAAAGGGCTTTGACACAATCTCACATCCCTTCATGATAAAAGCCCTAGAGGAATTGGACTTGAGGGAACATACTTCAACAGAATTCAGGCTATGTAGGACAGAACCACAACAAGCATCATTCTAAATAGAAAAATCTCAAAGCATTCCCACTAAAATCAGGAATGAGACAAAGACAAAGCTTTCCACTATCCCTACTCCTTTTCAACACAGTAATAAGACAAGAAAAGGAAATAAAAGCAGTACTCATTGGAAAAAAAAGTCAGAATATTCCTATTTACAGATCATATGATATTGTACATAAGAGATTCTCAAAAATTCCACAAGAAAACTTCTAGAAATGATCAATAAAATCAAATTACAAAAAATACTAGCCTTTTTATATATCAATAACAAGTCAGAGGACAGCATAGAAACACTCCCATTTGTAATATTCAAAAATAAAACACCAATAAATAAATAAATAAATAAATAAATAAATAAAAAAACAAAAATAAAACACCTGCACGTATAAGAATAAATTTAACCAAAGACATTAAAGATCTCTATAAGGAAAACGTCAAATCTTTGAAGAAAGAGATCAAAGATGGCACTAGAAGATGGAGAGGTCTCCTGTGCTCAGGGACTGGCAGAATTGATAATGTGGAAATGTCCATCTTATCAAAAGCAATTTACAGAGTCATTGCAATTCCAATCTAAATCCCCATAACATTTTTCACAGAAACAGAAAAAAGCCCATCATAAAATGTATATGGAATCATGAAAATCTCCAGCTAGTCCAAGCATAGGGAGTAAAACAGTAAATGCTGATTAGGATTTATTATATGAAATCCACAGAAATTCAATGGAAATATACATTAAAATAAGCTATAGATCTGAACAGAGTGTTTTTAAAAGAAGAAATAAAAATGGATAAGAAATACCTTAAAAAGTGTTCAACATCCTCAGCAATTAGGAAAATGTGAATTAAAACTGCTTACCCCAGTCAGAACGGCTAAGATCAAAAAACAAATGAAAGAGAGATGACTCTGTGGTTAAGAGCACTGGCTGCTCTTGCAGAGGTCCTGGATTCAATTCCCAGCACCCACATGGCAGCTAATAAATAACCATCTATAATTCCATTTCTAGTGCATCTGATGCCCTTTTCTGACCTCTGTGGGCACTGCACAGCATGGATGCACATAAGTGCATCCATACATGCAGGCAATACACTCCTACACACAAAATAAAATAAATACAATTTTTAAAAAGAAAACAAAAGCTGGGAAAGATGTGGGGAAGGGAGAACTCAGTCATTGCTGGTGGTTGCAAACTGGTGTATTCAGCTGGGAAATCAGTGTGAAGAACTCCTAAACAACTAAGAACTCCTAGCAAACTAAATGTCTCTCAACCTTCGAATGGATAATGAAAATGTGATACATAATATAAATATTATGGATTTCTCAACAGGGAAGACAAACAAATAATGAAATTTGCAGGAAAATAGATGCAACTAGGAGCTGTTAAATTAAGTGAAGTAATCCTGACACAGAAAAATGAGAAACTCCCAAAATAATACAGGGTATTTTCCCAGCCCTTGATTGCTTTCCAGAACTTGAAGGTAAGATTCTATTTCTGAAGACACCACATGCTTCGGATAGGACTTAGAACGCACCTGAGCTGGAACTGACCTGAAGCTCCTCCCTAAAGGCTAGCTCTCATAGTGTTAGAAGATGCTGTCCAAGCAGCCAAGGAATAAAACCAACCAGTGACCCTATGCAGATGTTAAGTCTACAAACCACAACTGTGACCAGTCCAGCAAACTATACTGGTGCAGTAGTGGCACTTTTATTTTGGAGGGTACTCAACACCTGTCTAATCGGACTTAAGGCCCACTGAATGGGTAGGAAATCATGCATGTTACTATAAACATAGCCAAGTACACATGGATGGAGAGGTCATAGACCCTAGAGAAAAATCTACTTCAATCACTTCCCTAGACCAGTGTAATTTCTTATTCTATTCTAAATATGTATCCTTAATATTTATAGACATGTTGTATTAGTCACTTTTCTGTTGCTGTGATAAAACACCATGACCAAAGGAACTTATAAAAGGAAGAGTTTATTTCAGCTTATGATTGATGGTTCCAGGGAATTAGAGACCATTGTGGCAGGAGGCATGGTGGCTGGAGCTGGAGCAGCAAGCCAAGGGTCACAACTTGCAATGAGCACAGGAAGCCAGGAGAGAGTGACTGGAGACCACAAGGCTTGTTAAACTCACTAAGCCTGCCCCCAATAACGTACTTCCTCTAGCATGGCCACACCTTCTAAGACCTCGAAGAACAGTGCCACCAACTGGAAACAAATGTCTGAATACTTAAAGCCTATAGGGGACACTCATTCAAACCACCACATTCCACTCCCTGGCCCCCATAGGTTACTGATCATATAAAATGCAAAATTCGGGGCTGGAGAGATGGCCTAGCAGCTAAGAGCGCCAACCGCTCTTACAGAAGACCCAGGTTCGATCCCCAGCACCCATATGGCGGCCGAAAACTGTCTGAAACTCCAATTCCAGAACTCCAGTTCCAGGGGAATCCAAGACCCTCTTCTCACCTCCGTGTGACATGGGTGCACAAACCTGCATGCAGACAGTACATTCATACACATACAGAAATAAATAAAATTAAATAAAAAAAATTTTTAATGCAAAATGCATTTAGTCCAACCTTAAAAGTCCCCATAGTCTTTACCAGTTTCAATGCCATTCAAAAGTCTACAGTCCAAAGTCTCTTCTGAGACTCAGGCCAATCTCCTAAACTGTAAGCTCCTGTAAAATCAAAAGACAAATTACATACTCCCAATGTACAGTGGAACCGAATACACATTCCCATTCCAAAAGGGAGGAATAGAGGCATAGTGAGAAAGTACTGGACCAAAACAAGACTGAAAACCTACAGGGCAAGCACCAAGTCCAGTAGCTCCATGTGTGACTTCTGGGACTTGACTTCCAAAGGGCTTAGATGGCTCAGCTCTTCCAGATTTGCTTGCAACATACACATACATCTCTTTCTTAGGCTGGTACCACTCCCTGTATGCAGCTCTCCTTGGCAAATATCTCACAGGTCTGGCATCTCGAATGTCTTCTTGGGGTCTCCACTGCCAACCAGACTTCACATTCACAGCTTCATGCAATGGCCTATCAGGGCCTTCTTTATACGGGGGCACCCCTGCTGCACTCTGCCTGACCTTGGCAGCTCTCTGAAACCATGGAGAAACAACTGAAGACCCTTTCACTCTCGCAAACTTCATGCCTGTAAAGCCAGCACCACGTGAATTAAACTGCCGAGTTTGGCTGCAAGTTTGGGATGGACCCTGGCCTATTTCAACCACATTTGCAACTTTTCTCTGCCCTGAACTTGGAGCAGAAAACCCGTTCAGTATTTTCCTTTCAAAAGTTTGAGAATTAGCTGGGTGTGGTCTTGCCCTGAAGGTACTGATTCTGTAGTTTACTTGTAAATCTCCAGGCCTCTCCTTAATCACTTTAGTCTTCTTATGAAAGGGAGCCTCTCCTTCACATGCCTTGGCCCCACCTTTAATCTTCCTAGTGCAGTTTTCAGATCCAAACTGTACATTCTGCATTTCCTTCTGCCCCATTTGCTCTTTTTCACTGTAGATCTGTATAATATTCACCATTAAAAGCCACACCACCATTTCTACATTAGGCTGTCTTGAAATATCCTCTGCCAAAGACATTAGTGCATTGCTTTTCCAACTTAGCATCAGGCAAGCATTTGGGCTGCGGGCAAACTGCTGCCAGACTCTTTATCAAAATATCCCAGTTGCTGCCTAAGTCTCTATTTTCCTCTGGAACTACATTTTTTGCAGCCATGCTTTCTTCCAGGCTTCTACTAGAATGGCCTGTTAAGCTCTGCTTACAGTAGTCAACAGCTTTTCTAGCCCAAAGTTCCAAAGTCTTCCACATTTCTCCAAACATCCACATGGTCAGGTTCTTCACAGCCGACACCCCACTCCTGGTACCAAATAACTGTATTAGTCACTTTTCTGTTGCTGTGATAAAACACCATGACCGAAGGAACTTATAAAAGGAAGAGTTTATTTGAGCTTATCACTGACGGTTCCAGGGAATTAGAGTCCATTGTGGTGGAAGGCATGGCGGCTGGAGCTGGAGCAGCAAGCTGAGGGTCACATCTCGCAATGAGCACAGGAAGCCAAGAGAGAGCAACTGGAGACCACAAGGCTTGTTAAACTCACTAAGCCTGCCCCCAATAATGTAATTCCTCTAGCATGGCCACACCTTCTAAGACCTCGAAGAACAGTGCCACCAACTGGAGACAAATGTCTGAATACTTAAAGCCTATGGGGGACACTCATTCAAACCACCACACAAGTGTACCCTCATAACTCATCAAAGAAGCTTTTTTTGCAACAGAGAACATGTGACTGTAAAGTCCCCAGCCCTAAGTGACACATCTACAATGCAATGTCTACACCTGAAAACATTGTGGAAGAAGAGGAAAGAAGAATGTGAGAACCACAGGGACAGGACACCTGTGGGGGTTAATGCATTCTACACATGAGAGGGAAGTGCACTGATACATCTCCACAGCATGGCAGTCTAAGATCTTCATAATGACAAAACCAGTTGACATGCCAAGGTAGACTGGGGCAGGGATTTCATGAGTCCTAGCTCAAGACGAAGCCCTACAGGCAACATAGATGCTGAGGGAGGGAGAAGAGAATCCATTTTCTGAGAGGTTATATAATCCCAAAAGGACAGCTCTACACACAATACAGGAGCACCAATAAGTGAACTCAGTGCACCGTGTGTGTGTGTGTGTGTGTGTGTGTGTGTGTGTGTGTATAACAATAATCATAGAAGAAGATAGGAAATTGAAAGGGAATGAGGAGTTAGTTGGTGGGGGTCTGGGAGTGATGGAAATAATGCAAAGAAATTATTGAGGTGTGAAATTCTCAAAAATAAAAAAATAAAAATTAAAGAAAAAAAAATTTTTTAAAGAAATAAAGAGGTTAGTCACCTTGTAAAAGGACTGGAAGAGCTAATAAGTTTCTTTTCTGCCAGGTGAGTACACAGCAGCCATATCTTCTGCCTAAGGATCAGGCACAGGCCCGTGTTGTTGCTACTGGAATTTTGGGGCCCCTTCATTGGCACTAGATGATATAGAGAAAAATGGGGTCCCTTCTTAGGGGTTTTGGTCTCAATAAAGGAATTTAAGAATGGACTCAAATGGAAGATTTAGAACAATTTTATTAGAGTTTAAAAGAAACCCCCACAGGGCAGATGAGCTATAAATTCCAGCACCTTCTGAGAGGAAGAGCATGGAAACGAAAAGGGGAAAAGTTGGGCTGTTTAACCCAGCAGACAGGACACCAGACAGGAGGCCAGCCACCTGTAAGAAGCCCAAAATGTTGGGGAAGACCAGAGTGTGAGAGACGGCATGCTTAGAAAAGAGAAAGAAGAAGAAAAAGAGAAGTTGTGATTTTCTGAAGAACTCAGAGAAGCATACAGACTTACAAAGCTACATGTTTACTGTGGCACATAAGCAGCTGCCCTAGGGGGCCAAGATCACAGGCAGGAAAAGGTAGTCAGTCCATCTCATTAGGTGCACTAGGTAGTCAGTCCACCAATCTTTGTTATTGTTATGGGTTTCTTTTTTTTTTCTTTTTTGAGACAAGGTCTCACTATGTAGCTCATGCTGGCCTCGAACTCACAGATACCTGTCTGCCTCTGCCTCCCAATTGCTAGGACTAACCATGTGCACACCAAGCCCCTTATGTCCTCCCTGTTTCTAGCATGGTTTAAGTAAGCCACCTTCTTAGGGGAGGTCCCTTAGCCCTGGCTCCCCTGGAGTGGCAGTCTCCACCAGTGCTATACCTTGCTGTGGCAACACTGGCACCTTGCTCTTAGACCTGTCTGCCTCCAGGACTATATAAACTCAATTACTCCAGGACTATATAAACTCAATTACTTCTCTTGTTTGCCCAGTCTCAAGTATTCCATTATAGCAGCACGGACTATGGCAATCTCTATACAGATGGAGAAAAAGATTCTCTAAATGGCAAAAGACCTTGTCAAAGATGAGGAACTAATGCAGGGCAATGAGCTTTCATTCAACATTTAGATACACCAACCAGGCAGAGCGAAGCCCAGAGTACAGGATAGAATGAGTCTCAAAACTGCACTGACCTCAAAAGAATGTTTTCGGCCTTTGAAGGGAACAGTAACTCTTTCTTTATTAAGGTCTTTCTAATTCAATATATTTTAATGTCAAAGTGACTCAGCCACAATGGTTTTTGAGAATACCTACTGCCAGTGTTGTTTTCTTAAATTTCAATGTTCCTTTTATTGTGAGCTCCCAAATAAAAATTTCCCTTGTGTGGCTGTTATTCCAGTATTATATACACACCTCAAACAGTTAAGATGAACATCATTTTTTAACGATACCTTTCATGTAAGAAACGTGTATTTATAGATCTTCTGGTAATTCTCTGCGTTAATTGCTTGACCTCAAAGTGACCGGAGAAGGTCAGCAGTTCCTGTAATGTCTCCAGGTGGCACATTTTCATGTCTAACTTAGCTGAAAAGTATATAAAAGCTAAGGCACTCAGAAAGCACCCAGCAGCTCCAAAGCTAAAATGACCTCGAAATGCAAGTTAATCCCTCCAAGGTCAGTGTGATTTATGTTCAGTTAACTGGCTCAGGAAACCTGCTTCAGACAGGAGCCAGAAATTAAGAAACCCACTGCTTGACTTTTCTATGGGAAACTTTGTAAGAGCCACCATCAGGAGCTCCGCAGGGGCTCTCGATGGCTTCCCCTCACTGGGTACTGAATTTCTCCTCATACGGCCCAACTGGCCACATTGCTTCATGCTGGGGATATTCTAAAAGTCTGGAGGATTCCTGTGGAAATCCTGTTACTTCTGTGCTTATCGAACATGGCACATGAACAGAAGAGCAGGCCTCGTTCTGTGTTTCAGCATGGAAATACAAGTTAATTGTCCTGAGGACAGATTAATAAAAAAAAAAAAAAAAAAACCAAGAGACAGATTTAGAAGTGTTTCAGCCAAGAACATGTAAGAATTTGTAGCATCAAAACAAACAACAGTGTCATAAATAGTAACCCACTACAAGAACACTCCACTTCTCCATTCTAATAGAAGTAAGAAAATCAAAAAGAGGCAAAAGTCTTCCTTACCACAGAATATTAAGCTATAAATACATGAAAATGGTGACTGTAGAAGATCAACAGTGTATATTAACATTGGAGAGAAGTTGGAAGAGGAACGGAACGTTTATATAAATACCCCTCCAACGTTTTCTCCTTTGCAGACACCTTTTCCCACAGTGATCAGTTAATGTCACCTAAGGCCAGAGTTCTCTCCACCCCCCCCCCCCAGCGGCTCCTAAGGCCACAGCGTCATCTCTCCCTCTGCGCTGCTCCCGCCATTCCTAAAGATCTTGAGCCTAGCACAGGGAAACAGGGACAAGGCCTAGCTGAGGGCGGTCACCACATAACCAGACTGTAGTATTCCCAAGCAGTGTAAGTCTAGCAAGGAGGGTGAGGGTAGCTAAACATTGATCCAGAGTTAAGGAAACTGAGGAAAAGGACAGCTAAGATGTACGGTGGGAAGTTGGGTTAGAGCCTGGTTAGAAGAAAAATGATAGAAAAGACATTGTGGAAACTGATGACATTTTAATGTGAGTTAGGGCTGTGAGTTAGGTTATAGTATTGTTTGGATGTTAAGTTTACTGAGATTGATAATTATTCCATAATTATGTTAAAAATTGATTGCATCCTTGTAATATGCACACTACAATATTTAGTAATACAGGATTTTATATTTTTTTACTTTTTGTCTTTTTTACTAAGATCTCAAGTTTTATAGCTGAAGTACAATTTCTCAGGCCTTACTAATTATTTATTTCTGGTTATACTTTCCTTTTGGATGCTTAAGGCCACACTGTTAGCCCAGATTAACTAAGGTTTTTGTTTTCTCTAGGTCAGTTGAGGATCTGGTCCTCAGGGGTCACTTGGGATTTTTTTTGGGGGGGAGCCCCTGGGTCCTTTTGGCCTTCCATTTACCAGTTCCATTCACTCAAGGACAAAATCAGGTCTTGTTAGAACAGGCTTCCCTTTTTGAAGCATGAGCAGATTTTCCCCTTTATAGAGTGGACACTGGCTGAAGTCCCATTAGTGGATCTCCAAGACCTCCCTGCACAGGAAGACTGGTGACCCACATTTGCAGGACATTTCGAGAGATGCCCCCATGCATAGTCCCCTGGGAGTAATACAGGGTTTTAATGCCACCATCTTATCCTCAAATGATTCAGAAAAATTATGTGGAAAGTGGTGAAAAAGCAAAAGGCAAAATATGTGCGATGAATGGTATCTAGGTAAAGGGCTGAAGGAGTCTCTCTGACTATCCCCATGTTAGTGAAATTATTACCAGGTAGAAAAGTTTATAATTTAGAGAATGACACAGGCAAAATATTCTCATGGGGATGGACTCGTGGGTCCAGATGATGCTAAAGAGCTCCCGCATCTCGTCCAAGGTGCTGCTGTTCTCTTAGTTTCACTTCCAGAAAGAAAAGATATTCTGACTATGTTTGAGTATCCAGGGTGCCTTAGGCTACTGCGCAGTGCAATAACTCTGCTATTTGCTGACTGCACAAACACAAGAGAAAGTGCCAGTGAGTACCACTGACAACAAGATCTTGTTCTGGCATCCTTGACTAGATCTCACTTCTGTTTTCCCACCTGTAGAATATGAACTTGGACACTGCATAATTAGGGCTGTGAAACAGACTCCAAACCTACACCTGTGTGAGTTAGCAGACTCTGTCATGGCAGAGGCCTCAGAGTGCATAAGCACTGTGGACAGTATCAACCAACCATGCACAAAATGCTACCACTTTAGTCTCGAATTCCATCCAAGTCCTTCAAATTTCCAGCTAGTTCCCTCTCCCATTTCCAGAGTGATCCCTCACATTTGCCACAAGGCTTTCAGGAGTGGCCAAGTGCTCCACCCTGGCTCGTATCTGCTCCCTCTTCTAATCTCCACACAACCTTTTCCTCCCATCTCACAGTCCATCTGCCCCCCCCCCCCCGAGCATGCACTCTCCCTCAGTTCTGGAGGCTGCAGTCTCTTACTGGTGACTTCTGGGTCCCTTAATGGATCACTCCACTATTGAACACTTATCTCCTAAAATTTCAACATATTTGTACTCTCCTCGCTGTGCAAATACTTTTTTAATTATGTTCTTTTTATTGACATTTTGTATATTTCATTCATCATTTTTCAGTCCAATTTGGATACCTTCCCATCTCCCTGCCCCCCCCCCCAGTTTATGCATTCTGCAGTACATGTCTTGCATCTTTCTCTCAGTGTTTCCAAGGATTTTTTTTCTTCAGAGGCTTGTTGTTTTGAGCAGAATTTAACTGTATCAGTCAGTTCTTTAACCCAGTCCTTATGTTGTTGTTGTTCCCTCCTCTTTGTATTACTCCAAATTATGTCTGTTTAAACAACACATATGTATCAAAATTATGATATTTGGGAATAAACTGTATGTTAATTCCAAAATATGTTTGGGGGTTCACTTTTTCTTTTCAATTTTATATTACTCTAGAATATGAATACGTATCTTCCACCCCTATATGTTAATTACAATGTCTGAATATAAGTGGTAGGTCGATTCTAGAGCCCCTTAAGAGATTCACATTGTGACAGCACAGTTGCTTTCAAATACAAAGAAATATAATAATAAAGTTGCTCAGTTTGCCTGCCAACTGGGGATTTGGTGTTAGCATCCACATATGAGGGAAACCACCTTTTTTTTTTTTCTGGGACTGTGTTACTTCACGTAGCATAATGGCTTCAAGTTGCATCCATTTACCTGCAAAGTTCATGATGTCATCTTTCTTTATTGCTGCATAGAATTCCATTGTATAGAAATACTTTTAAGTTTTTCTTATCTTCAAAATTTATATGCACTGCATATATAATTATATATACACTGGGAGAGAGAGAAGGAGGAGAGAGAGAGAGAGAGAGAGAGAGAGAGAGAGAGAGAGAGAGAGAAAATGCTATTTCCTACTAAATTAAAGCATTACCTACTAGAAAGAGGAGGGCGGGGATGGAGAGATGGCTCAGGGGTTAAGAGCTCTGACTGCTCTTCCCAGAAACCACATTAATCCTAGCCCTCTAGCCCTCTGGAGGCAGAGGCAGGCGCATCTCTGTGAGTTCAAGGCCAGCCTGGTCTACAGAGTTCCAGGCCAGCTGGGGCTATAGGGAGACCTCTGTCCTCAACAAAAAAAAAAAAAAAAAAAAAAAAAAAAAAAAGAAAAAAGAAAAGGAAAGGAAAGAGGAAGTCATCCATAATATTCAGGAAGATCACAAAACTTATAAGACTCAGGAATCTTAGAAAGCTACAAACCACATGAGTCTCCTCCTCAGTGTTAAATAAGTAGTGAATAATTTTGGGTGTGAGCTCTGGTGGATCGACCTACAAGTTGAGGGGATATGTTTCTTTTTTAAAAAGGTGTTATTACATTTATTGTGTGTATCTGTGTGAGCACACGTGGTATGCACATGTGGCAGTGAGAGGACATCTTGCAGGAGTCACTTCTCTTCCTCTACCCTGTACCATGGTGCGGCAGAGGTCAGGTGATCAAGATTGGCAGCCAGCACCTTGACAGGCTGAGCCATCGTGCACATGGGTACAGCTTTCGTAAGTCATCACCTATGGGGTGATACAACTTTAAGTCACCCATGTTCTTATAAGTGACCCTAGTAGAACCAGTCATTATGAAGCTAGACTTAGGAAGAATCATTTCTTTGGTCTGCTGTTGGTCTGCTGTTGGTGGCTTTCCTGGAATGAGCAGACACTTTTTCACATCCACCTAGGAAAAGTCAAACACCACAGTTTGTTCCCAAGCAGGAACTGATAGAAATAAAGAGTTAAAGGGGAGGAGCTGCATGGCCTCTTCGGTGGGCACTGCGACATGACCCCTGCGGTGGGCACTGGGACCTGGCCCCTGCGGTGGGCACTGCGACATGACCCCTGCGGTGGGCACTGGGACCTGGCCCCTGCGGTGAGCACTGCGACATGACCCCTGCAGTGGGCACTGCGACATGGCCCCTGCAGTGAGCACTGGGACCTGGCCCCTGCGGTGAGCACTGCGACATGACCCCTGCAGTGGGCACTGGGACCTGGCCCCTGCGGTGAGCACTGCGACATGACCCCTGCGGTGGGCACTGGGACCTGGCCCCTGCGGTGGGCACTGCGACATGACCCCTGCAGTGGGCACTGGGACCTGGCCCCTGCGGTGGGCACTGTGACATGACCCCTGCAGTGGGCACTGGGACCTGGCCCCTGCGGTGGGCACTGGGACCTGACCCCTGCAGTGGGCACTGCAACATGACCCCTGCAGTGGGCACTGGGACCTGGCCCCTGCGGTGGGCACTGCAACATGACCCCTGCAGTGGGCACTGGGACCTGGCCCCTGTGGTGGGCACTGCAACATGACCCCTGCAGTGGGCATTGGGACCTGGCCCCTGCGGTGGGCACTGGGACCTGGCCCCTGCGGTGGGCACTGCGACATGACCCCTGCAGTGGGCACTGGAACATGACCCCTGCAGTGGGCACTGGGACCTGGCCCCTGTGGTGGGCACTACAATATGACCCCTGCAGTGGGCACTGCGACATGACCCCTGCAGTGGGCACTGCAACATGACCCCTGCAGTGGGCACTGGGACCTGGCCCCTGTGGTGGGCACTGCGACATGGCCCCTGCGGTGAGCACTGCGACATGACCCCTGCGGTGGGCACTGCAACATGACCCCTGCGGTGGGCACTGCAACATGACCCCTGCAGTGGGCACTGGGACCTGGCCCCCGCGGTGGGCACTGGGACCTGGCCCCTGCGGTGGGTACTGCGACATGACCCCTGCGGTGGGCACTGGGACATGGCCCCTGCGGTGGGTACTGCAACATGACCCCTGCGGTGGGCACTGGGACCTGGCTCCTGCGGTGGGCACTGCGACCTGGCAACACGTCTGTGGAAGTAGTCCCTTCATATACCGATCTCCGTGTGGTGCAATGGTGTGTCTCCTCAGTGCCCTGGCCATTGCATGCTCCTTGTGAAAGGTCAAGCCATTGTGAAAGTGGAGAAGCCCTAGGGGAAGTCCCGGGTGGCCCTCTTCCTCTACAGGTCTGCACTGGACTGCCCCATGAGCATGAGGACATCTTCCAAACGGCTGCTTGACTGCAGATTATGTTGCAATGCCTGAGAGTCACGCTGTGGGACAGAAACTAAGTATCTTGGGAAGCTTTTGTGCGGCCTTTGCTGGGCAACTGGGGCTCAGCTCTCTGCTTGGGGAGCACTTGCCCCAGTAAGGGAGGACTTACAATGGAGAGGGGAACATGTGAACACTGTTCTTTGCATTAGCCTCTGACTTAGCAGAAATAGAAAAGAAAAGATTAGAAGGAAGTGTTGGTTTGCTATTTACAGCTGACAGGACGTAAGGGAAAGAGGGTTCACGTGATAAAGAGCACTTGCTGGCTGGTACCCCAAACTCCGGCAGCCATGAGAAATGGACAGCGTAGGAAAGAGAAGAAGGTAGAGGTGAATTAGTGCCCCTCAGATCTGAGCTTTAATACAGGAGAAGGGAAAATCCATGAGTCACGGTGTAGATGTGGCCTTAAGGACCCCCATCACAGTTAAAAAATAAAAAAATGAAAAATAAAAAAAAACTAGGGTTATCGGAGAATACTCAGCACCAGGACTGCTGGGATTTGGAAAGGCTTTGAATCACTCAATGAAGATGGAGAGTCTTCCACAGCCTGGTTGGTAAGGCTGTGGGACACCAGGGCGTACGGGTCAGTCTGAGTTTTGTGGAAGCAAGGAAACAGAAAGAGAACTACCCACCCCACCCCCTGAGGCATGAGGAGAGTTGGCCCCTGACATATTGGCTCCATAGGAACTGTTAGGGTCACTACCACAAGTTGAGGTCCCAAGAATATCAGGGATTGGAATTCAACTGAGAAAGGCATTACTGGGGGAATTTGGCTGGTGAGAGGTGGTGCTTGATGCTCAGTTCACCAGGCTAGATAGAACTGTGTTCACAGAGAAGTTAAGAAGGAAGTTCATTACAGCACCAGCAACCTCAGGATCCCTGGGCCTGTAGTGGATGTGCTGATCCTAGTGGGGAAATGTGATCTTTCAAAGGTAGAAGAGGCTCTAACAGATCTAATAGCTTAGATTGGTATGTAAATGAAACAGAATCTGCTGGAGTAATCAAAACAGGCTGAGAGAAGGACAAAGCAGACAGACGGGCTGTCCAGGCTACTTGGAAACAAACTGTGCCAACGTTTGTGTTGAACTGTAGTTCCCGGGGAAGAAACTGATGGAAACCCTATGTGCTGCTGAGCCCTGGAAAGCTTTAAAGCTAAGCAACACTTCACCAAAGGGATTTAAGAAGTAAAATCAAGCTTGTCCTAGGGGTGAGCACTTCCCTCCCCTTCCTCCCAAGTCTGCTGTGTTCATTTCCCCCTGAAAGAAAGCACACTGGGGTGGAACCATCCCAAAGTTTGTCAAAACTGGGGACCCAGTTACAGCAGGAGGCTCACCATCAGATGTGGGGAGACACAGGCCAGCCCCCAGCAGTGCCCCAGGAAGAGAAAGCAGGGGAACTCACAAGGAATGACCTTGGAGAGCTGAACAAGAGCACTTCCCACCTACGCTGCCATGCTCAACATTGCTCTTTTGAGGAAACAATTTAAACATGTGATAGAATCTTTTCATGATGACCCTGATATTTTAAATAACCTTTTAGTTGCTGAGCCTTAAGACTTGTTTGGGTGGATGGCACTGAGACTCTACCTACTCTTTGTTTAAGGGATTTATTCATGTAGTGTGAACCCTTGCTTTCTTATACATTTGAGAAAATATCTAGAAAAAATAGGGTTTTTTAAAGCAATTAAAGAGTTTGAATGAAAACACCCCCATATGAGTGGCAAAACACACTCAAGTGCTCCCAGATAGAAGATCTTTGTGCCAGAAATGTGTTTCCCAACTCTGGGTCATTAGGCAGGCCTCTCAGGAGCCCTGCACAGCACAACTGTGTTGGTTGCACATGACAGCCAGATAGTAAGACCCTATTATTGAACATTTTGGCTACAAGACATAGCTGAAACGTGATTTAGGCTGAAAATAAGTTAGAAGTTCTCATACTGGCTGACATTTGTGGTGCCAGAGGCATTATCCAAGATGCTAGGGGAGAATTATTGGCAAAAGTCCTGTTTGACTATCGACCCTGAATCTTACACTACCAACATGCCAGGCAAAATATGTCTCCTGATGCTATAGTGGTGTGACAGATATGTATGTAACCAACTTCTTTCCCATTGCACTTAAGGCTTGCTCCACAGAAGATAATTCATGTTCTGTACTGAAGGCAGGGCAAAGGTCCACACCTAGGAAAATCACAGACACTAGTGGGGAAGCACCTGTTTTTGTCAGACTGATATGATATGCCTGTCAAACTGCATTTGTGTTTACACACAAAATTACTGCTTCTATTATCAATCATAAAGAGAAACTCTTTTTTCATAGGGGGTAGTGATTACCATGAATACTCATAACTGGCCAAACTGCTGATTCTCTATGTCTGTTGCTGTGGTATATTGTGCTAACACTCAGGCCTAAACAAAAGAAAAGAATCAGAGGTCACTATCACCTGCTCCAATGCTCAGCACCCCAGAAAAGGAAGAGGAAGAGGAAGAGCCTGGAGGAGATGCTGGATGTTGTATTACTCTTTCCTAAGAAGTTTAGTAGCACTCAGAAACCTAACAAAACTTAAACAGCTCAAGAAACTTACTAGACTCAGAAAGTTAACAAAACTTTTGAGACCTCTCTCCAAGTTTATAGAAACAGTGGACTTGCAGGGGAAAGAAGCTTCGAGATAACGCTGCCTTCGAGCTGGAGAAGCTCCAATCGGGTGTCCTTTTGAAGCACATGCTGTGACCAGCTTTTTGGTGAACTAGCTGCCTTTCATTCAGCCATGTTCCTGTGATTGACCCCCCCCCAGCTCACTGGTTCCCTTTGGAATAGTCTCTTTGATCTGTCATAAGTTCTATATCTTCAGTGAGTAGCTTGTTCACATCTCCATAGGAAAGTCACATAATGTCATTGCATAGCCATGTCCATATCTATATCCATATATACCCTTGATAGTCAGTCCACATCTGTATCCATATCTACCCATGATAGCCATGTCCACCTCTGTATCCATATCTACCCTTGATAGCCATGTCCACATCTGTATCCATATCTACCCTTGATAGCCATGTCCACATCTGTATCCATATCTACCCTTGATAGCCATGTCCACATCTGTATCCATATATACCTTTGATAGCCATGTCCACCACATCTGTATCCATATATACCCGTATTCAGTTTTATGGAAAGCCAACTCTTTGCTTTTCCTTCAAAATATCTTGAAAAAGATCACAAAGACTCTTATTTGTTCTCCTGGTTCTTTCCAAAGTTTTAATTAATCCCTAGCCAAAACCTTTCCCCTTGAATGCAGAGCCAGTTTTTTCACTGTCCTAGTAAGCAATTCTAGCTTAGTAATCTAAAACTACTTGAAGTTCAAATGTCTAAAACTAGTTTGCCATCTGTATGTCTAACTTGCCCCTTCTTTTGAAGTTACTATCACAGATAACAGAACCAAATCTGCCCTGTATTCCAAATCAGATACAATATCCTGGCTCTTAACTTTACACTTCGTTCTTGTGCTGGTTAGTGTTTGTAAACTTGACACAAACTAGTATAGTCTGGGAAGAGGGAAGTCAACTGTAGAATTTCCACTATCGGACTGGCCTGTAGTATGTCTGTGGTGCATTTTCAATTGCTGGTTGATATACAAGGGCTCAGCCCATGTGGGTGGCATCATGCCCAGGCAGGTGGTTCTGCCCTATGTAAGAAGGGAGCTGAGCCACCCAGGGGGAAAAAATCCAGTAAGCAGGCTCCTCCCTGGTCTGGGCATCAGTTCCTGCTTCCAGGCGCCTGCCTGAACTTCTGCCCCACTTCCCTTGATGCTGGGTCCTGATATGGGAGACGTAAGATGAATAAACCCTTTTCTCCCCAGGTTTCTTCTGGTCAGAGTCTCTTATCACAGCACCAGAGAAGCAAACTAGAGGAATACTGTCTCCTAAGTACCTTCTTGTTCCTCCTCCCCGTCATCATTCCCTACCACAGCACAGCGGCATTTGGGATCTCCAGCTTTATCCCCTTCCTTCAAGCTCTCACTCACGAGCTTGAGGCTATTCCTATTAGAAATGAGGTCTTCCTGTTACTTGTGAATAGACAAAGGGTTCATCTAGCTTTCTGAATACCAAAGTAGCCACAAAGTCTCCTTAGGATTAATAAGTAATTTCTAATTTGTTCATGAAAATGACTGGATTGATATACTAACTGGTTTTGTAACTGAGTGAAATTCCAGTCCAAATTTCCTGAAGGCAGTCTACTGTTTTTACAGAAATGGCATTTGCTAAAGAGCAGGGTTCCCTCCTGGTACATACCTTTAAATAAGAAATAGAGTTAGCCCCTGAAATCTGGCCTGGCCTTGGGAGTTAATCCTTGCTAACAAGTCTAGTTCCTACAGAAGCTACTCCCTATTTTATGCACTTAGCTTACAGCTTTTTTTTGCTTTTTTTTTCTTTTTTTATTAATTTTATTTATTTCCATATGTGTATGAATGTACTGTCTGCATGCAAGTTTGTGTACCCGTGTCGTGCAATGCCGCGGAGGTCAGAAGAGGGCGTCGGATTCCCCTGGAACTGGAGTTCTCCTGGAATTGGAGTTTCAGACGGTTCTCGGCCGCCATGTGGGTGCTGGGGATCGAACCATGTGGGTGCTGGGGATCGAACCCGGGTCCTCTGTAAGAGCGGTCGGCGCTCTTAACCGCTAGGCCATCTCTCCAGCCCCAGCTTACAGCTTTTTGTGTCCTACAATGAACCACTGCCGCCTCTTGGTTCTGATAACCCTGGAAACTTTCACTCTCAGCTACTTTCTCTCACAATTCACTGCCACCTCCAGAAACACTCTTCCCTTCGGTCATCCACATTCTCAAGTGAACACATTCAGAAATAAGTAATAAATCTTTTAATTTGGAAACAAAATCAGAAGAGGGCTAGTGACCGACCGCCTCCAAGAAGCTCTGCTATTTCTGCTTAACTTCAAAGTTCTGTCCACCTTGCCCCTCCCTGCTCTTCTTCACACTGCAAAAGCCCCAAAATATATCTCCTTCTCCTGTCCTCTCCAAAGCTCCAGCTCCAGCTGAAGCTCCCTGTCCTGGTTATACCCCTTACAGAGTGACCCTGCCTGCTGGCATCTCGCCCCCACCTGTTTCTTTTGTTGGGTCTAGATGTGGTTTCTTTTGTTGGGTCTAGCTTCTTCCCTCTTTCAGCTCTGATTGACTTTCTGACATCTGGTTGACCCACTGTATCTAATTCCATGCTTAACAGTTGAACTCTAAAACTTGTTCCTCCTGATTTCTCCTCCTCAACTCAGCCCACCAGGGATGCTTTTTTGATTGCTCCTTTCCTCCTGGTTGGTGGGCTGACTGTTGTGTGCTCCTGATGGCATGTACTGCTGTAGGAACAATATCCAGTCAATCTCAGTATCTCCAGTGTCCTGTTCACTGCTTAGAGCACAGTGGTTGCTCATGATTTTAAAATACACAGAAAAGTGTTCAATCTTGTTTTAAGAGTTTTATACAATATGCTAAAAATTTATGCATTTTTAAAAC
Source organism: Rhizomys pruinosus (assembly GCA_009823505.1). NCBI lineage: Eukaryota > Metazoa > Chordata > Mammalia > Rodentia > Spalacidae > Rhizomys > Rhizomys pruinosus. Next base: position 1,948,804 of record VZQC01000144.1, on the reverse strand, counting down.
AAGTTCCCACATTAGAATAGCACAAATTTAAAATGAAAATTAAGTATGAACATTTCTTTTCAAGTTCTAGGAAGATAAGAGGGATGTTGTTTTTTCAGTCCTTTGGATCACAACCCAGCCACTGGAAAAGTCACCCTGTATTTCACTGAAGCAGCTTAATCAATAATGGTATTAAGTACTCTCAGCAAAGGCTTCGGAACAATGAGGCATTTTCATTTGCTTTCTGGTGGCTAAGCAAGGAAAATCCAAGGAAAGTGTCTTCAAATTCTAAGAGAACCTTAGAACTTTGAGAACAATGCAATAGTCCCTGTGAGTCAAGACTCCTCTGGAAAAATCTGAACCTCTCTCTATGGCCTGCAATATTATGTTCAGTGACTCATATATTCTATTATGCAAAATTATCTTCAAAATAAATATATGAATACAATTTAAATATAAGGATAAAGTTATCTGTAGAAGGTAAGTTGTAGGTATTCAATTAATTCAGAATTACAAAAGTGCCTGCCTGAAAATCCAGTCGCTAAGCTGGCCATCCAGTCTCCAAACTTTCCACTAATGGTCCCTTTTTAACAAGGCATAGGAACAGAAAACATTTTTCTAGTTGTACTGTGTTATTGTAGACAATTGAAGGCACATATTAAAAAGTTCTTAGCCATTAAATTATATCAAGTAATCAAAGTAATCTTTAATATGACTTTTTTTTTACCACAAAGAAATCAGAAAACAGACTTATAATTGTCCTCTTAAGATTATGGCAGAATGTGTAAAAACAATTCATTTTTCTTTAATCATAGCAGCATATTAATATTACAAATTTGCTTAGAGCTGACTTCCTGCTCTGGTGTGAATCATGGTAGTAGCTGACTTGGCAAGGTATGGCCCATGTATCCTGTGAAATATTGCAGGTGCCAGATGCAACAAAGACGCTATTGTCTTTCTTTAATAAAGCCAGTTGATATAGCTAAGTGTCCAAAAGTGAATCCCAGGGTGCCTGGAGTCCACAAGGTCAATTATTGCAAGGTGGTAGACAATTGGGGCTGCGTTGCTATTAACTGGCATGCTTTCATTTTGCTTTTAATAATGCAATGCTAGTCCATTAGAATAAAAAGAACATATTACAGCTAACTCTGAATCAGACATTGTGACATATGAGAGATCTAAACTGTCATGATTTATATAAATTTCACAAAGCCACATAAACCCTGAATTGTACAGGGCATGTTACAAATATTCTCCACCAAATTCCAGATTTTTGCTTTAGAAGAAGTTTACATGAAACAAGCAAGTAGGTTTTGTTTTATTTTGTTTTGATTTGTTTGCTGTTTGGTTGTTTGTTTTATTCATTTTGATCTGTTCCTTACTGTGCTGAGAAGAGTGGAGATGCCTGATGTTGCTGTAGCCTCTACTCAGAGTCTGGTCAGCAGAGTGAATATTGAGCCAATGCACATTTCAATTTTTTTCGAGCAATTTCCATAAATGTTTTGTTCTGCAAATAAGATTTTATAGGTATTACTTAAATTTTCATATTTACATATTGTTATTCTTCCCAACATGAAAATTCTATTATTTTTTTTAAATTTTTCATGTGATATTAAATTTTTCATGTGATGATAAAGCAGATTCTTTCAATGACCAAAGAAAAAAATTAATTCACTATTATAGAAAAATTACATTAAAATAGTAAATACCTCCAGGTGTTTAAAGATCTATATAGCACACCTAAAAAGCCAGTATTCAGGAGCAGAGGCGGGAGGATTGCCACAGGTTCCAGGCTCAACACAGCAAGTTTCCAGGCCAAGTGGAGGTACATAACGATTGTCTCAAAAACACAAAAATAAAATAAGGCCAAACAAAATAATAAATTATTATATATATAAATATCTACTAAAATGTCATTCATTTTGTCAAATTTCACAAAATAATTCACAACTTCTTTTTAACGTCTTAGCTTTTTCTTTAATAAATACCGTTTCATTTCTAATTTGGGCAAATCTAATTTTTTAAAATAATAAGTATGAAGTGAGATGGTCTATAATTAATATATTTGATATATTTATAATTAATATAATTAATATACATGAACAATATTTCTCAAATGTTTTTAAAGCATTCTCTTCATGTTAATCTGAGTGGATAAACCCATTTGCAAAACCAAAGAAACTCAAGTTCTTAACAGCTCATTCACTTTCCACTTCGGGCATTAACATCTCCTGGCAGTCATTCTTGATGACCATATACCAAAAGTTGGTCTAAAAAGAATAAAATTATTTAAGACTTCAAATTTTCTATATGAAATTGTAAAGGGACAATAAATATATATCCCCTGTCACTTATATTAATTCAGTTGACTGATTTTTAAAAATCAACTTTTTAAAAACTTAGGTTGGTGGATGTAGGTGTTTTATCCTCAGAAACAATGGCATATTCATTTTCCCATGATGATTTCCACTTATCAGAGAATAAAGAAAAATCCCATTTGTTTATTTTTTTCCAATGGTTTTTAAAATAAAAATTTTTAATAATTAAAATCTGATGTTGCTAAGGACTTTTCTTGGGCTATTCTATGTAGAAACTTCTACTGTGAACAGAACAGACTTCCCTAATAGCTTAATTACTCATAAGCTCTGGGAACCATGCATTTATCATCCCTTGAAGTGAATAAGCAACTCGCCAGGCTGTGAGCAAAACACTTGTTACTTTTTCATGCAATGTGCTTAATTTCTTTTTGTTATTTAACTTTATTTTGAAAAGGAAACTCGATGGAATATACTTTATTATTGAAAACATTTCTATCATTTCACTTTATAAATGCCATCTGCAATGCTACTTATAAAGACTCGGAGAAATATTGAAGGCTCCAAAGATGATAATTTATGAGTTTATGGAAATCATTGGCACAGACACTGAGGTTTTAAGATAAAGTTGCGTTTAAATTATAATATTGGAAAGATTCAGGAGGACTACTTCTTGACACTACCAAGGCACATCCTACCAAAGGACCAAAAGAGCAACCTGCACCTCTCACCTGGTTCTAACCTCCCCTCTTTCCCTCCCTCAGACTACTAAGGGTGCCTGCCGGGAGCCCCAAACTGGCTCCTCTTCTCCAGCAGGCGGACCCGCCCTTCCTATTTCCTCAGAACTTGCTTTCTCCTGGAGCGTCATACTCAGGTGTGTTCTCAGGCCGAACATCCACCACAGGAGGTTCTGAATGTTAAGCGCTCACTGCGAAATTGAAATACCGTATGTCTGAACATTTCTTTAAAAATGAGGAAGGGGAAAAATAGATGAAGGATGCTAACTTTCATGGAGGCCAACTCCGGATCTTCCCGACTGGTGGCCCATGCAGGTGGAAGTAGACAGCCTTGGGTTAAAGGCTCAAAGTGACCGTCAGGAGGTCCAGCACAGCCTGGACCTAGGATCTCCAGCTCCCATATGCCCTAGGTGGTCAAGGAGCGAGGTGGTCTTTGATTCCATAACTTACTACAGAAGCGTTTCCTGAAAACGGAAAGTGGGGGGTCAAGGAGCGCAGGCAGGACCCATGGAGTCAGAAGCCGCCCCCCCCCCCAACTTGGACCTGTCTAGCTGATGCGGGTCTACACCACACCTGGGACTGCAAACTTCTGGACCATTGAATATTTCAAAATGGTGTCAGCATACTTCTGGTATTGCCCCCCTCCACAGTCCTTCATAATCACATGCCACCTTCCCTTTGTCAACAGCAATCCCTTTAAGCTGTCTCGGGAAGTCGTCCTGTCTTGGGGACCCATTTTGCATTTTGCAGTGCCCCCTGCTCCTCCCGAGACATATATGTCAAGGAATAAGGAGTTGAGACATGACATATTAATGTTTTTATCAGGGGACTCTCTGCTCCCACAGAAAGGGAGGGAATCCAAGAGCAGGGGGCGGTGGAAAGCGAACAAGAAGGAATCAGTCCGCAGCTCCGGCAGAAATTCGTATTCCGAGTCTGTTCCTCCCAAGCCTAGAATAAATCCTGCAGCTCCCCACGCAAAGCCGGCAGCGTTTATTTATTTGCATGTCATGCTTATAATACGGTAGTAAGCAAGACAGATCTTCCGGGAGGGAGGCGATGACGCTCACTTTTCAGGCTCTCTCCTCTAAATAAAAAAGAATTGACCTGCGGGGTGCCTAAGAATTTATCTTGAGTTTGCGGTCATTACCTCTATTATATGGCCCTGGCAATAAATAAATCGAGTAGTTACTACTGAACAATAAAATCGTACTGTATGGGACACCGTACTATTACTTTCTTAATAATCTGCCGCGTCGTTCCCTTTAAATCTTCTGGTCATGTCTTTCCACTCTTGCACAAGATCTATCTTCACCCCTTGAGGTACCAACCCGCTTGGATCATTTTTATATTTCGTGAACACAATAAGTTTGCCTGTCTAGACTTACTGTTTTTCCTATTTCTGGCTGCGTAATCTGTTTCAAGACAAAGGGTCGCCCGAGCGGGATCAAATGTCTTTTTCTTTCCCTTCTCTTTATTTTAACTGCGTTGTGCGTCCCATTAATGAAGACCGCCCCTGTCGCGCCAGCCACCCGTGGGGGCTGTAGGAGAAAGGGAGGCACTCAAGTTCAGAGTGAGGTGACAGGTCTGAGCCAGAAGGACTGTGCCACCACTACCCGGCCCGCCCTGGGGCAGGCACCAAGTCATGAGTATAGCATTGTCAGGGCTGGAGACTCCGTCACGCGTGGAGCCGTGTGGGCGTTGCTGGGGGTCCCATCCTTCCCCCCGCTGCTCGCGCTCCACCCCGGCACAGTGCGCCACCGCAACCGCCGGCGATAGCAGCCTGCAGGTCCCGAGGAGGTCCCCGCTCCGCTCCGCTCCAGGGCGGGCTGGTCTGTGGGCACCCCTGCCTCTGATGCGGTTGGGCTTGGGCCAGAGAGAGCTGACACGAAGCGTGGGGGAGAGCGTCCCTTCCAGTTCCTGGGGCTTCACACCTGAGCTCACCTACTGCGCCCCCGACACCAGCTCCTGCATCAGCCGACACCCGCAGCTTGGCGAACCGCTCTCTCTCCGGGCCTGAGCCTGGCACTGCCCCCGGGGCCTTCAGCCGGCGGGGACAGGGAGCCCAGCCGGCGCCTTCGGATAGCGAGGGCATCTAGCTTCACTCCCCCACCCCACCCCCACACACAAGCCATGCGCACCCGCAAAGCGACTTGCAAAGGGCCCTCCAACTTAGGGGTGCCAAGTAGGGAGAATGCGGGAGAGGTAGGGGCAAGCGGGCAGGTGCGGTGAGGCAAGAAAAGCAAACCAGCTGCCCGGCGTGGCTCTCCCTTTGTATTTGCGCCAGGTCCTTTGACAGCAGGTTAAGACCAGCCAGCCCCTCAGGTAAACACTGCCAGGCCCCAGCCAGTCATGATTTGTGTGTGACGGATTAAATCGGAACCAAACTGCTGGAAGAGATGGAGAGAGATGAAGAGAGATGGAGAGGGATAGAGAGATGGAGGGAGAGGGTTAGAAAGCTGGAGAAAAGAGATAGAGAGGAGAGACCCTGATTAAGTGGTGGACGAGAAAAGGGCGGTGAACTTCTCACCTTTAACTCAGGAACAACACGTTCTTAAAAACAAATCCAGCCTCCTGTGTGTGTGTGTTTGTGAGTGTTTGTGTACGTGTCTGTGTGTTCGCTTGCGCAGGCGTGCGCGAGTTAAATTTGCTGGGATGATCTTTTAGAACTTGAAAGTGGCTGGGAAAATATTCGTGTTTGGGACAGAAAACATTTTTTATTTATATATTTGACATTTAAAAGAGCAGAATCAATTTCTTCTGCCTACATTAGCATTGAGAGAAAGTTTCAGAAATCTGGGGGGGGGGGAGCAAGAAGGGAGAAAAACAAAAAAAAAAGCAAAGAAAGGGAAAGCTAGCTTGTTTTTTTTTTTCTTATTTCAGATCTGTAATCAATCACTGAAATAGGAAGCAGCAAAATTGTAAAGATTCGATAGATTAAAATGCAAATGAAAGGTAGCCAAAGAAACATTAACATGGCGACCAAAGATTTAATAACCGTAAATCAAGTTTTTTCTGTTGCAGCTGCAGCGTGTGTGTTTATGTTTTAATCATGCTCACTCCATAAATAAATAATTTCTGAAACAAGACTAATTTTTCATTATTTTAACCGTAGGCTATAACACTAAATATTAAAAATAGAAAATGTTCATGATGCAACTAAGAGAAAGACTTGGGATGACTGCAAACCAAAGGCTTTCACTTGTGTGTTTTGAAAATTAAAGCATTATGCTAAAAATTCTATCTCAACTGATAAAACTCAGAGTTTTATTTTTCCTTTAATATTTTATGTTAACAAGATGCAATTTATTTTGCAGCAACTGTATGTAGCAGTGTCTCCATGCCAGCTTGATCATTTTCAAGGAAGAAAAGTGCCAGAATATTTAAATACTAATAAAACACCATTTCAAAGTGCACTGACCATTTCTGGAAAATAATACATTTTGAAAGAGTCTGCTTTTAGTGAAGAATTAAGTGACAGTTCCAGACAGTTAAAACTTTTTTACCTTTATCAATAAAGTTCTTTATCCAAGGGGGAATATTTTATAATCTTGCTTTATTATCATTCAATTAAAGGTTTATGTCAAGGTGTCAAATTATTTGAGCAAACATTTAAGTATTCATTTTCTTAACTATCCTGAAAGCTTTTCATTTTGATCTTGTCATTTAAAACCTTAATTTCTATTGCTAATTTGGATATTTTACAACTTTAAAAAACTAAAACTCCTGGATTTATTCATTCTCTCTGTCCTTTCCTCTTTGCCTCCCTTTCTTCTCCTCTTTGGGTGACCTTCCCAACCTACCGGGAATCGCCCTTCAGCACAGGCGTCTTCTTCCTTCCCTCGAATGTTTACAATAAGCTTTTTGCTCATTTCTGTCTTTAAAGGAATTAGAACTGTCTCAATTTCTCCTCTTTCCACACATTGCCATAATAACCAAGTCCAGAACACATGTTTCCTTTCTAAAACATAAGCTGATGTCCATTCTCCCCTATCCTAGCCAAGCAATCATGTTTTCACTGTGACAGCCCAAGAATCCATTTATTTTAAAATTACACTTGGACCTTTTCTCCCTTGTTTTGTTTTGTTTTTTATTTCAGTTACTTCGGCACAGCAAGATGACTTGATTTTCCTGGGATTACAGAAACTCCACTCAGTGAGTGGGGCTTTCCTACTCAGATAAATTCCTGCCTTAATAGACTAATGAACTTTTTATTTGCTGGAGTTTGTAAATGGCTTTAGAAATAGTCGTGTATCTCAAGTGAAGGGCTAGGACTCTGTAAAGGGCAGAATGTGGGGAATTATGCCGTTTATTGCTTTTATTAATTAAACCGGATGTGGTTCTATTCCGCGTCTAGGACCGACCTTGTTAGAAGCTCCTGGCTGTCGTCAAGCTTCCCTTCACTCCCAATTTTTTCATTCATTGGGTCCCTGGTTGATAGGGTTGCCTCTTCTACATTCTACATTCTACACCTCTAAGTAGTTACCGTAGAAAATCTCACGTGTCTTCGGACCATCGCATTTCTCCCTCCCCCGGGAAAACAAAACCAAACCCGGGTGGGGATGAAGGGAAGAATGCTTTTCTCCTTCAGTTGCAGCATTTTGTTTCGTTGAAATGCAAGACAGGTACTTGATTTAGCATTTAAGCAAAAGGTTACACAAACGGCGTTTTAGAAAGTGTGGGATGTCCGACAGGGTCAGCCTTAGATCAGATCATTTTTTGAATGCAGACTTAAAGATAATGAGTACTTGTTGTATTAAAGGGGACAAACAGTACTTTGGCTTCCTCTGACCCCAGAATGCACGGCTCGGTTTCATTGATCATCCTCCTTTATGAGATAATGCAATTACAAACATCAATAAGGGGCTGCAAGGGGAATCATTATGCGGTGACAGTGATAAATGACGGTGCAGAAATAGCACGCCCCCCCCCCAACAATCCTGGAGCCCAGGGGCTCCGGGGGCTGAACACAGTCGCCAAGGAAACAGATGACATCCCAAACGGCACCAAAGGGAAAAAAATGAACAGTCTTTCTTTGCCTTTCACTCTTTTCCGTCTTCCAAAGAGTTAGTTTTGGCTCTAGCAGCAGCTGCCACACAGACATTTCGTTATTTCAAACATTAAAGATCCGAGTGGGAGTCTCCTCCGCTTCCATCCTAACCCCACTAGATAACACAAAAACCTCGCTGTTCACACTTTAGAACTACCTGAAAATGCTAGTCTCAAAAATCGGGGGCGGGGGGACACGGGGGGGGGGGACGTAGTGCACAACCATTCCATCCTTTTTCCCCTTTTTTTGTCGGTGGAAACTAAGTCTCCAAAGCAAACTGGCGCCTAGTGGGTTGGCTAGAAAAGGCTCTGGGGCGCGTGGCTGACCTCCCCGTCCCCGCAGCGCCAGACGCCACTCAGTTCCAGGGGGAGGGGGCGGTGGAGAGCCGGTGGCTGCTCGGAGTATTTGCCTCTGCTAGGTTTCTTGGAGGTGAAGTCATTTGTGGGTGTCGGATCTCCCTTAAATGGAGGCATCTCGGAGCCCTGGGTCTTCAAGGGGGACTTCTCTCTGTGATCCCCACCCACCCAGGTCCAGAAAGGTGGGTGAAGTCCTCAGGCACAAACTTGCACTGGGTTGAGGGATTGTCGCGGGACCCCGGCCTCCACGTGGACTGGGAAGGATTAACCTCAGGTCTTCGGTTGAAGGAGAACCTGACACTTTGGTGAAGGAGAAGAAAAAGTGCTGTTGTTTGTGAGGGAGGCCTAGGCAGAAGGGCCGGCCGGGTACGGGAGGGAGGGAGCCGTCTCTCCGTCAATCCCACCCTGCCAAGCAAGTCTCCAGCCAGGAGAAAGCAGACTCGGGCTTCCTCCCCTGGGCCCTGCGCACTCTACTTGAAACTAGGGACCCACATGGCGCGCCCGCCACAGAAGGACCCCCCCCCCGCACAGTGTAGCGGGGGGGGGGGTCCAGGGGCACGAGAAACAGGCGACTTTATTCGCTGCTTTCTCACGAGGCGAGCTCCCGGGACTGGTTTCCGACTGGAGACTAAAATCACTGAACGCGTACTTAAGGGTTGGGGTGAGATTGCAAGTGGTCAGGGCTAGGAAATGGACCCACCTGGAGGACAGATGACTTAAAACTAAATCCAGGGTTGCACGGCTGGGTTTCCCCAAGGTGCGCAGGGCGCTCGGGCTTGCTGGAGTATGGCCAGCTTGAACCAAGACCCTGAAAGGGTGCCCCATCTCCCGATTGAGACCCTGGGGTACCATTTTAAAGGCAAAGTCTCTTCATAACCTAATCCTCGAACCGACTGCCCAACGTGGTGTTTGTTTTCCCCCTTCAGTTCCACGTCGGAAGAAAACGTTTCCGATGCTCTGGCCTCGGGTTCCAAGCAAAAGAACCCTCCTCCTCCCGTGAGCCGCTGGCCTGAGCCCCTCGGCCCTAAGTAGATATTTCTCCTGACTTCCTGCAGACTCTGCACCTTGACCACCCTTGGCGCTAAGGGTGGCCTACAGGCTTGGGGGTGGCGGGTAACACAGGAGAGAAGAGAGACCCGGAAAGACGCCCAGCCGGACTGGGCGCCCCAAACCCCAACCCACGCCTCTAGGCCGTGTCCGCACGCCCACGGGGTCTTGCATCATCAACTGCTTTCACTCGCCTTCCCAAGGGCCGAAGGCGAAGGCCCGCGTGATCCGAAAGGCAGGAGAAAGTTTCCAGGGCTTTCAAAGTGATCCCCGGGAGCGCCTGCCTAAGATTCCGGGGTGGCCCACGCCTCTTTGGACCTCGGGCTTCTGCCTAACTGCCAGCGTCCCACGTGAGACTCTGAAGTCTGAGCTCCATCTAGCAGTCCCAAGAAGCTTCCAGTCCAGGAGGACCCTCCGGGAGGGGCCGGACAAGCGCTTTTGCGCAGAGCCTAGACGCCGGGTCTCCGGAGATGCTCCTCACCTCCCGACCTTGACACGCAGGTGGGGTGGAAGGACGCACGGGTCCTCCTCGGGGTCTGCGTCCTGGAACAGACACACACACCCCACTCTCCGCCCAGGCCTGACGCCACGCGTGGCGGGACTCGGGGTGACGGCGTGGTCCTTGCTTGCAGCCGGAACCCTCGCGTGGGCTCGGCGGCCTCGCGTGGACAGCTCCCAGCCCAGCCCCGACAGCGCGGGCCACGCCGTGGCGCCCGCCACGTTCCCTTTCCGGATCCTTGAACTTCCCCATGAAGTTTCCTGGTCCCTCTGTGTCCCGCGTGGGCACCTCTCACGAGCCCGCGGGACCCCACCCGGCCGCCATGCGCTTCCCAGCTCCGAGGACGCCGCTCCCCGGGCCACACTCGCGGCCCCGCTCCCCGCCCCTGACGCCCGCGCCCTCCGCAGGAACTCTCAGAGCCATCCGCATAGCTTTAATGCGTTTATAATTCGATAAGTGATTTCAATTTGAAATTGTTAGTAACTAATTTTATGGGTAATTTTTCCACATCAAATATTTAAGCTTCAGATTAAGGGCGCCGGTTCCGACCCCGGATGATCAGGGGGTCCCACCCCGCGCTCCGCCTCCCAGCGGTTCCTTACAGAGTCGATTTTCCAAATCCCCAAAAGGTGGCAGTCGAAGCCGACTTTCCTCTTTTCCCGCGGCTGCGAGACGAGGGGACCGAGGGGGATGGGACCGCGGAGAGGGGGTGGGGCGGGCCGGGGAGCCGGAGATGCTGCCCGCACTTCCCAGGCCAGGGCTCAGGCTGGAGCCTGGAGAATGTCCTGGAAAAGTCCTGGTGGAAAGAAAGCCCAAACCGCTCTTTGTGCGCTGGGGAAGGGGCCGTGCGCAGCCCAGCACGTTCCCGGGAATCCTCTGCTCTGATCAGAAGAGGGAGACCCCGAGAGGCCCGCTGGCTTCCAACGTTCTCCACGCGTTTTTACTTGCTACTCTGCAACCGAACTTGTTTCTTGGGGGACCTGGCTCCCGGAGCTACAGAGTGGGGGCTGACGGGGTCGCAGACCTCCGAGAGCCGGGGACCGGCGCAGCGGTGAATTGCAGACCAGTAGCCAAACTTTTTTTTTTTTTTCCCCTGCTGCTGTGGCCGTCGCCGCTGCCTCCAAGGCCGCCTTTGCTTTGAATGTGGGTAACTAGGAAACAGCAAGCCGTCTGAGAAGACGGAATTTCCAACGTGTAAAATGTTCTTAACGGAACCATTGAGCGAGTGCAATAAGGCGTGAGGGGGAACTAATCTTCCCATTTAAATGTTTGTGGCAATTTTATCTAAATGAATTTTAATGCTAAACGAGGGTAATTCCCCATTTGTAGCGCGTTTACTTCTCTTTCCTGTGCTTCTAAAGCAGTCGAACATCGTGCAATGAACAATAACAATAAAAATACTGTCAAGGCATATTATTCATTTTGAATGTGTTATAATTACATTTGATTAAATATGATCGGGTAACATTTTTTAATTTTTTGAAGAAAATACTTAGCTCGTACTACAGTCTCAACCAGCCAGTGGAACCTCCCCATCCTCCAAAATAAAAAGCACGTACAATCGTGCGCCCTTGTTTAGGGGAGGGCGTTCGGTTTTGCCCTTTAAGAAACATGAAAAACACTCTCCACAGCTCTATTATTTCCCTCCTTCCTATACGCGTCCCCAGTAACCTCAGAGCTCACTCTGAAATTTACAAGAGGAAAAGCTGAAACTGCATTAAGGGGGAGGGTGTTGGGGGCAGGAAGAGGGGACCCCGGGTGAGCCACAAATCCTCACGCCGAGCGGGAACGCAGGGCACAAAAGCTTGTTTTATTTTTATTTTTCCTAACTCCTGTACATTAAAGACCACGATTCTTTTCCAGCGCTGCTCCCCAACTCCTGCACTCACCCTTCGACCTCCAGTAGTTTCCCTCCTCTCCCCTCCCCCCTTCTCTTTCCCCTGCTTTCCTCCCTCCTCCTCCTCTTGTTCACCCCCCTCCCCAATAACCTCCCGAAGAATAAAAGCTGACTCACGGGGCACAGACACGTACTGGGGGTCAGGAGTAAATGGACGGTTACTTTATAAAGTTTATTATTAATTTTAAAAGTAAATAAATGGCTGTTAACTGCCACTAACCACCTATCAAAGAGAATGTGTTCACTACTTTGGACTAATAAGCAGCGGAAGAATTGTCTATGGGCCCAAATGGGGAAGTGAACCGGTCCCCTCTATGGGGCGGGGGCGAGGTGGGTGGCTGGGAGGCGAACCAGGCCTCGGTCTCCTGCGGACCCACGTGTTAAGAAACAAGGCCCTATAAACAAAGGTGAGGGCGCCCTCCTGCTCTGGCAGGTGAGGCCCTGAGTCACACAGAACCTACCAGAGCCAGCTCACAGCTTTCCCTTTAAAACAGGATTGCTGTAGGTGGGTTTATAGGGTGACAGCGGTCTGAACTTCAGACTAAGAGTTTAAGGCCTAAGACCCACCCTTTGTTTACAAAGCAATGAAAAAGACTTATTTTGTTTTTTAATGAATTTGCCTTAATTAAAATATTTGTATATTTTTCTTAGCTTTTAGAAAGCACTTTTTAGAGCAGCAATTTTATTTAAATAAAATTATAAGCTATTGCAGCTTAAACATGTTATTTTGAACCATTTAGCTGGCTGCCATGCAGAAATTCTGGACAGCTGTTCTGGAAAATTGGTTAATAACCAGTTTTATCCAATGAGAACATAGAGCATATTTATAAAAATTAGATTTTGAAGTCTGCTCTCTTCAATTTCACGTAGTTAATTTCCTAATAAACATGTACTGCTCAGGCCAAGGTAACAGCCTGAGTGAAAGGCTGCCTGGGAGCTGCAGCTTTGCCTCTGTGTGCAAGAATAACTGCTCTGATATCAGGAGAGTGGAGCAGTTGGATGGAATCTGAGACTACAGTTAGTTTGGGGACTTTAGGCCTAAAATTTATTAATATTATGAGTTCATCAAATCAGCTTAAAGAAATCAGTGGTTATTGTTTAATAATTTACTTTGCCCTTAAAATTTTCAAATAAATATGGCCCAGGGAGCTAATTGTTCTATTTACTGCATTAATCATTAAAAATTGGGGGGGGGCAGTAAACAAATTTTTCAAGCAAGCAGTAAAGTCTGCATGATAAAAATAGTCTTGTTTTTATTTTAGATACCGATTTTGTCACTGCACTTGAAGACACAACTGGACAATCCAAACTCCATCAGGAAGCTAAGACTCACTGTGCAATGATTATTATCGATAATTAGGCCCTTGTTTCCTTGATAGAAAAAGGCTATTGACAAGCATTTGTTTATCCACAACAAAGTATAATTAGCTCACCCCACTTAGTAAACCTTGTACGCATGCCAACTCATACCAAACTGCTACTTTTACAAAAAAAATTGCAATGATACAGTTCATTGTTCCAGTCCTTTTTGCACAAAATTTATTTACAATGTCTACATAAATGCTCCAAGGTGGGACTATGGAAAAATACACACATGACCAATGCTTTGAGGAGAAATAAAGTCAACATATTAAAAATAAATCTTCAGTCTATGTTTTTGAGCTGCATAAAACAGGAAGTGATGTATAAGGTGGTGGTTGTTGCTGCATGGGGACAATGATGCTTGATGTGACAATTAGGCTTCTAAACACACGGCCTTTTGGTTTCCATGCCTCCTCCTACCAGTCTCCTTAAGACGCTGCCTGCAACAGCTGATTAATCATTGTTGATGACTGCAGTTTTTCCCATCCTTCCCGATTTACATCTGTTCAGGCCAATTCAAATATGGTGAGTAAATGAATTAGACATGCAAATTCAAGCCCCAGGCTAGAGAGAGGGAGAGAGGAAAAGAGAGAGAAAGAAAGAGCGCACATGGCTGAAATCCTAGGCAAGAAGATTCTTCTGCCTGATAGTTATTTTAATGCTCTAAGAGTCCTGCAGATCAGACCTTCCTGTCCCTTGCAGGACAACTGTAAGGCTTCTTAATGTACGGAGGCTTCTGGAGGAACTGAGCAGCTATGGAAACAACACACATAGTGTGGAAAAATTTCACATTTTTTTTTAAAAAATCTATAAGAAACAACGTAATATGGATAACAGTATAATAGCATTTACAATATTTCACTCTTTGTTCTTTTTAATGTCTTATATAGTTATTTAGCATGTCCCCCAAATTGACTTCAGTTGGTTTTCCTGCTTTTTAAGAGTCCCTATGAAGAATTAGGTATGCTCCTTGGTCCAAAGTAGATGTCAAGAATGGAACTCCATAGTCCTTGCAGAAAAAGCATGATTTGAAATCAGTCACCATTGCAGACAATGCATATTCCCTTAAGCTACTGAGCATGAATGTCCATGACTTGTCCACTCATAGTTGGATCTCCTGTATTAAGAACCGTGGGGCTTGATGCTGACATTGGCATTCCAGGGTGGGGCGGTCCTCCATGCATCATCACTGTTGGGTGGTGAGGGTGTCCAGGAATGTACGTATGCATGGGGGGCCCATGACGCAGCTGAGCAGGATGGGGGGGCATCTGGGGTTGGGTATAACTTGGCTGTCCCATGCTCACACCCATTGGACCACCCCGGGCTACATACTCCCCTGGCATACTTTGCAGCCCTGTAGAAATTCAAAAGAAAAAAAACAAAAACAAAAGAAAATATTATGAAAAAGCAACAGTGTGGTTCTGAGCATGGTGACCCTAGGAAGCCAGGGAGCTCTGTGACCAGGGAATGAGGCCTTGGGAAACATTCCTTTGATTAAAATAAAGGGAAATAAAACAAGAGATGTCATGCTGGAAATTTGCATTTGCCACCATTTCCCTTGTGTTGTCAATTATTACCAGTCCTCCTACCAACTCTAATTTACAAAAAAAAAAAAAAAAGTTGGGCTTTGTCTGGTTTAAAGAAACACTTTCTTCATTTCATGAACTCTTCTCTCTACTGCCTTGGTCACTAAACATTTTGGATGAAGCTCAGCTAGATAGGTTCACTAAAGGTGATGACTTAGCAAATTCTATACCTTTGAAAATTAAAAAAAAAAAAAAATCAACACAGTTGTCAATGAATTTCTTCCACTTGGCCTCTTAGAGCTGGGGGAAAAAAAGCTTAACAAAACCCTGTCTACCTTACAATGATTTTGAGAACAATAAGAAAAATTGGACCTAAAACAATACTCCTCTTGCTTTGAGGGGGCCTCTTGTCTTCTGCATGGATTGCTCTAGTTGATGGAAACTGACAGGTGTATTGTTTCTGAGAGCCATAAGCTCCATCATCATCAAGGGTGAAAGGCATAACGCCATTGCTAAGTATGTTCAATTGGCTTTAGTTCTAAGTAAAACTGCACGGTGAATACGAGGGACACCTTCGAATAAGGTCTCCAGGCTCTAGCGATGAATGGCTGCTTAATCTAGCCTAAAGGAACATTTTTGAACTAATGAAAATTGCTTATAAAATATACTGTACCCACAGCTCTTTAATCAAAAAAGATGATAATATTTTTTGTAATAACCTATTAATTTAATTGGTCACGAAGCATAAAATACATCATTTAAATTTAATTGACCCAGAAACTAAGAAACAATATTTAAATTAACTAAGCTGGAGAATTCCACGGTGAGGTAATAAGACTGTTGCATTCCCAAGCTCAATGGAATGCTTTCAGAGTGAACTGTTAAACTTATATTGGACTCGCACCCAGAGAAGAAGACCAGGATGAATTACCCTTGGCCTCAGCAACGATTTAAATAGTGTGTTAATGTAATCAGAGACTCAACCAAGACTCTGAAGCCACCACTTTTAATTTCAAAAAGCAAAGAGCAATGCTGTTCAGGGTAATTTAGGGCATGAACAAGGGCTTTGGAGTTCAAAACAGTTTTACTTGTTTGAACTCGAATTTCTGGGGTGCCTTTTTAGGAGAGAAAATGCAAGAGTGAGAATCTGGGACAGTTTTTCTAGGCGCACTTCACTAGGCCTGCCACTGAAGGCTGCATTAATGATCTCTATTTTTGTATACTGAATAAGTCAAATCCATTTGTCACACTGCAAGTGATGGCATACTTAATTTGGATATAGTCAATTAGCCTGGGCTAAGCCCTGAAGCCTGCTGTGCACACCTCTATTTTGTATTCTCCCTTTCCATTGCCACACGTAATCCCATTATGATGGACAGACAAAGGAACAAACTCAGGGAAAAAAATCAAAGTTTAGTTGACTGAAGCTCAAAATATGCCTTTACTTACCCTAAGTAAAGCTGTGTTTATTTTACCTAAAAGAAGTTCTCTGTTTGGATTTTCGGTGTCTTGCAGGTTAG
Organism: Rhizomys pruinosus; assembly: GCA_009823505.1. Taxonomy (NCBI): domain Eukaryota; kingdom Metazoa; phylum Chordata; class Mammalia; order Rodentia; family Spalacidae; genus Rhizomys; species Rhizomys pruinosus. The sequence goes on along the minus strand of VZQC01000144.1, from coordinate 1,932,519 downwards.
TGTAGAAATGTAACTCATGCATCAACTGCGGTTAGACAGATTTATGACACTTTGGGGACATGCTCTTTCCTCTCCTTGCACTGCTGCAGACTGCTTACATTTTGCAAATCAGTCTGTTGCTATGACAACCCACTCCCCCACCTCCTGACTGCTTCTTGTTTTGTCATGTGGTCAGTACTGTACAATAGCAACACACAGGATAAATGTACATCATACATAGAATGTATAAGCTTAAAAGCTTGATCAAAACCAAAGAGAAAAACGAAGGAAGCAAGAAATAGAGTTTAACGGAAAGGAATGAACAAGCACGAAGCTACGGGCAAGGAGAACGTGAGAAAATGCAAGAGGAAAAACCTTCCTAGGACAAGGTGAAGACAAAGACCCCCATTTGTACTTACTTCCCCCTCGCCTTCGATTGGTTAACTAGACGAAGGTTACATGTAGTGCCACTGCCCCTCCATGCCCATATTCATGCCCATTCCACTCATAGGTCCTAGAAGGGAGATAAAATCCAAGAAGAGGCCGGAAAATGAGCAAAGTCAACAGATAGTGCCAAAGGACCCTTTAACAAAACAGGTTCTAGGTGGCCGCGCAGCAGTGAGCTCTGGAGCACTGAAGGCGCCGCTTCTCTGCGCGGTCTGTCAGATGCGCAGACGCAGGAAAGGCAGGCAAGGCAGCTGAGACAACAAGGAAGGAGGCGGGGGTTACCTGTGCTGCATTCAGGAGTGGGGGCACTTTTGGAGTGACACATGAGAAACTACCACGAAATTCTTACCTGGGGCTCTGATGCCCATGTGCTGCTGACCATCCATCACAAAGCCTCCCATCGGCTGTCCATCGGGGTTATAGGGTGTTCCTTGACTGACTACAAAAGTACACAACACAGCTTTTTAGTGACAAGGGAGAGAGAAAGAGAGAAGAGGGAGAAGAAGGGGGGAGGAGGAAAGGGAGAAGAGGGGAAGGAAAGAAGAAAGGAGGTGGGGAGAGGAGAGAGACGAGACCAGAGAAGACACAGATAAGTAGCATACTAAGCAGATACCATTTTTTTCACTAAAGTTAATTATTTCTCTCAGACCAGTTCCCTGTACCTCAGTGACTTGAGTTTTAAGTTCATGGAATAGGTGAGGCACAGAAATTTATACTTGGGCTTTTCGTCTGGTGGTTTCATAATGGATATTGAAAGAAAAAAGTTACTGGAATGTTACTAACAGAAGTGACTCTGAGTGGTGCTAGCATAGCTTTCCAGAGTGCTGAGAGAATATTTCAGAAAACCTGCACACCCCCGGTAAATGTGCTTGTTGTCTTTGCTACCATGTTGTAGTACAAGAAACACACCCTAGAGCTCATGATTGAAAAGAGAGCAAACAAGGGAAAAAAAAAAAAAAAAAAAAAAAAAAAAAAAAAAAAAAAAAAAAAAAAAAAAAAAAACAAGGGAAAAAAAAAAAAAAAAAGATGAGTTTTGTTTTGTTTTGTTTACTTTGAATCCTGGAAGACAGATGCTGATGAGAGAGGTCCTGAGACTAAGAACTGAGTGTTTATAATGCTACCTGAATCCCACGTTTTAACTGTACATGAAAAGCTGTTTCAGAAGTAAGCTGCCTTGGGTTATTAAAGCACACAAAAGCTCTACCTCATTGAATGTCTTTGAACTTTACTGAGTCCCACAAGCGATTCTGACCCCTTTGCCCTTTTGACAGGTAATAAAGTTTACAGCAGTTCCACACCAAGCCATGCACCAGGGAGTGGTCATAGTAGCAGAAAGCTGGGAAGGCAAACTCAGAAAAAAATCACATTAATATACTGAATGTTTACAAAGAATATTGTAACTGAGTACATGACTTAAAAGTTACTTTGTCCGTTGGCTTTTTATTTCCTACTTTCTTCAAATGTTTTATAATGATGTTAAATTGATTAGTGTTGTTATAAAACAAACTGGTTTCGTTTTCATTGCCAGACGCTCCTAGTACTCACTCCCAGTTCGTTTACCAGGTAGCAGCCCTCCTGGTGAATGGCTTGAGGATGGTTTTCGCTTTCGTGACTTGAATACAGTCACTATGGGGGACTTGCCTGCTCGGTTGGACTGGTCTATCATGGGTTGCACTATTCTTCTCCGGGCATTAATAAACCTGTAACCAAGAAGGCAAAGCAAATCATTATTCCTTTAAAAAATAAACAAAAGGTAGAGGAAGAGGAAGAGATGAATCATGTTGAGAGGGAACTGGAGAGCACTGGGCTGCCGCCTTTCCCTCCTCATGTGCAGATTCACATGCTGTAGAACCCATGACCTCATGACCTCTGAGTACAAGGCTTGGGGTTTCTGAGTTGATTTATGTTTGCCTGTTTTACCACAGTTGGACACTTCCATTTCATCTTTTCATGGGGGAATTAGCAGAGTTTTCAGGAAACAATGCTAGCAACCACTGTTTTCAATGGCCAGGGTGGGAGTTGGTGGAGAGTGAGAAGCTGCTAAGGACGCCTGCTTCTCCAAAATTACTGACATTTCCATCTTACACTCTAATTTCGCTTTCATGATTTTTTATTCAAACCTCCCCTAGCTTTTGCAAACCTGATTCTATTTTTATGCCCACTCTAAGATAATGAACTGGGAGGGCCGTATACCTTCAACTGCAGGGATGTCTGGAGTTTATCACTATTAACTCACACTTCTAGGGACTTTGGAGAAATGCAATCCTTATAGAGATTTCTTGGAGTGGCTTTTTTTTTCCTCTTTATTATGCAAACTCTGAAGTCAAGACAAGGTCATGTGTATATAGTAACTGAGTTGATAATTCTGCTTTCTTCAGTTACTACTGAAAATTTATAATCATCTTACAAAGATATTTAAGTCACTTTTAACTGTCTTAAGAAGATTGTTTGGTACAATGATTTTCACAGATCCTCCAAAAATGTAAAGTCATCCAAAATATTTAAAAGTAGTTAACCCTAAAGCCGTGTTCACAAGTTTCTAATTTTGTCCTGGGTAATAACAATTATATACCAACTACAGAAAATAAAGAGGCCATGGTAGATTCTGAAACAGTTAAGATTCTTTTGAGTTCCCAGTTCCGATTCGACTGTATCAGATCTGAGGACATAAAAATACAATGAAAAGTTCGATAATGCACCATTAATAATTAAAGAATCCACAATTCAGTATAAATTTTAGTTTGCACATCTGTCCACTTGAGGAAGGAAACTAGTTCCTAAAACCCAAACCATTAAGCTGCCAGGGACAGGATTTTAAAATAAAAATGCATGCTTCATAACATTTTAAGATTTTTCAATATCCTGTATGTTCTTATGTTCTTTCTGAGAAGTAATTAAAATAAATGATGAAACTGCTTCTGACTAGAAGGTACACTGTGGGTGATTATTTTTATTAGCTTTATGTATTGTATCAGTTCTTTATATATAAAGTCCATGAGCTGCTAACAAAAATATTTAAAACACATATCTACAACAAATTGGGCTGCAAATCAGGTTATCATTATCTTATATAAACCATGAAAATTGGAATCATGTGAGCAGAAGGTTAGATTAATTCTCCATTCTCATTATAAGCACAGGTGTAGCACAAACACCATGTGAAATAACCAATTAAAATGAAAAAAAACCTCTGCTTTTTCATTAGCTGCCTGCACTGCATAACCAATTGGAAAATTATTTAATATTAATATTCCGCATATACCAAAAGTAATTTTCATAGTAACTAATATCGTAAGAGAGCAAAGCACAGCTCTTTATCTATGGTACCACTCATAATCTCCATTGACAGAGGAAAAACTTAGTATGTTAACTTGTTTTATCAAGTCCTCTTAGGGACGTATTTAATGGATAGGAAAAGTCATTTTTTTTTTAATTTTATTTATTTCCGTATGTGTATGAATGTATTGTCTGCATGCAAGTCTGTGCACCCGTGACGTGCAAACGCCACGGCGGAGGTCAGAAGAGGGTGTTGGACTCCCCTGGAACTGGAGTTCTCCTGGAATTGGAGTTTCAGACGGCTCTTGGCCGCCATGTGGGTGCTGGGGATCGAACCCGGGTCCTCTGCAAGAGCGGTCGGCGCTCTTAACCGCTAGGCCATCTCTCCAGCCCAGGAAAAGTCATTTTTAACCCATGAGGATCCATGGCTTATAGAAATTAAATGACTTACTTCAGGTCACATGCTACCAAAGAGATGTGAAGAATTTGTTGACGACACAGCTGACAAATGATAGTGAACGCCTCCCCTCCCTTCTGATGCTGTGACGACAGTGTGGACCCTGCTGTGCCATCCCTCCAGAATATTCCAGTCTAAACAGATATCTTTTAAAAGTAGCTGATTTTGAGCCGGTTACCACTGGCAGCAGCATTTGATGTGGAGACACTGAATAAGCGTGACTGTGGCCACCGTGGAGGTGGAGGATTTCCATGGCTGCCCAGCTTTCGTACAGAAAGATAAGGCTGTTCAAAAGATTCAGCGACTCAATTTCTCCACATTCCAACATTTGCCTCCTTTCCACTCATACTTGCAGACTCCCATAGACCAATTCGTAGTAACCAGGTCAGATTAGCAACTCAGGACCACTCAATCAGAGAAGGACTGCAAACTAAGTTCAGAAAGTGCTTTGTCCTCTACCTAGCTGGGTCCTCCCGGGCTCCTCTATAATATTTCATCAGTAGGTAGTCTCTGCTGAACTGCTGCCAACACAGTACTAACCATCATACCTGCAAGCCTATCTCTGAATAAGAAGAGCTCTTTGCTTTCTCCATCTACAATCCTTTCACAGTCCAGATCTTCGAGACAATCTAAAAAGTTCCATCAAGCCCTGCAAGCTCCTTTCTCCTGTCCTTAGGTTAAAAATCCTTATCTCTTAAAAGGTTCTTTCGAGGGTGAATCCCAGCAGTATTTGGAGTCTCCTAAATTCTCCAAGCCATTCTGCTCAGTTACTGAGATTATCTGTGTCTTTCTGAAGGATTGCAGAGATGCACTGTGCTCTGGGCACCAGTGCAGAGGGTAAACACTGCACCTCTTCCTCTTAGCTAAGTGTACATGGGTATTAGGTTTTATTTGCTTCTTCTTGTGGTGTTGATGATGGCTTTTTCATTGGTAACAGATTTAAGACATTCATAGGCTATACAGATGTGAAGAAGAGAATCCTTTCATTAGACAAAAATGGAAAAAGAAGTTCCAAAAGCTTAAGAAAACTCACTCTGACCTGCTCAGCTACCTCAAACTGCCTTGCTTTCTTATTTACTCTGATCTTTAAATTTTATTTTTATTTTATGTGTATGAGCATTATGCCTGCATAAGTGCATCCATGTCATGCCATGCCCAAGGAGGCCAGAAGAGGGCATCAGATCCCCTGGAACTGGAGTTAGGGGTAGTTATTAGCCACCATGTAGGTGCTGGGATCTGAACTGAGGTCTTTCTAAAGAGGAACCAGTGCTCTTAACCGCTGAGCTATCTCTCCAGGTGTACCTTTCTAATTGTGGGACAAGGTCTCATATAGGCAAGCAGGCCTGGACTGGCTATATAGTTGAGGAGGGCCTTGAGTTTCTGATCCTCCTTCCTCTACCTCCTGAGTGCTGATTACAAGCATTCTTCACCATGTCCCATTTTATGTGGTGCTTAGAGACTGAACCCAGAGCCTGGGGTATGCTGGGCAGGCACACTACCAACTGGGCTACAAGCCCAGCCCAACTTCTTTTTAAAGCCCATCATTAAAAAAAAAATCAATATAATACAATATTATCAGTATATATAGGACACAGTAAGCTCTTAGAATATTACTGAATTATAATCCCTATACTTTTATGAACAATTCATATTATTGCCTGATGCATGGTAAACATCTATACTTGAAAATAAGTAGTTAGACAGCAAAATATTTCATTTTCTGAAACAATACATTGACTATATCTTAATGTCACTTCACAACTTGATTCTCCTTAGTGTATTTTCTCATCATCATCACAGATGTGACCTTGGGCCTCCCCAACCCCCCACCTCTCTCCTTGGACTTAGTCAACATACAGCAGAGCATGTGCTTAGATGGCTTAGAGGGTGAATTCAGATAGGAAAACATTTTCCTTCTGGGCAAAGCAATAAAATGGCATTCTTGCTCCTCCCACTATAAGTCAAACTGAGGTCAGCTCCCGGTCTCCTCTATCTGTTTAAACAAACTAGTACAGCTGTTTGTTTCTAAAGTGCCCTCTGACCTCGGGTCTCACTCCCCACCCCCGCCTTTGTAACAAGAAAGCTTTACTTTTCATTGTGAAACTAGCAAAATTATCAAGAAATTTCTAAGCCTTGAGACTAAAAAGAGGCCCTTAAATTGGATAGGAAGTTAAAGGGACATATTTGCTTCTTAAAACTGTTATTCCAGAAGAAATCAGTAAAATAATTATCTTTAGTGTGTGTATGTATTCACATATGCATAGTATCAAATGAAATAGAAAATAATGCTTCTGAAGAGAAGTAAAAGAAATAAAAGAAATAAAACTCAAATCCAAATGTACAATAAAAATAAACTTTTTATAGGTATAAAAGAATTTGAAATAATATATATATATATATATATGAATACAACATAATCTTATAATCTCTGAATTGATAAAAGCTATTATTTTCAAGATGTAAGAAAAAACACTACAACTGATATCTAAATATACTACTCTTTTAAATTTCAGATGTAGATGTTGGGAACACTGCCTATGTGATTATGATTTGCTCACTGGGATGGATAGCTGTAACCTTTATTTAATGGAATATAAGTCAAATATGCTATAATTTGGGCTTTTCATAACAGTAAGCCTGCCACGTGTGGTGGTGAATGCATTTAGTCTTAACACTTGGGAGGCAGAGGTAGACAGATGTCTGTGAGATCAAGGCCAGCCTGGTCTATTACATAGCAAAGTCCAGGCCAGTTATTCAAAGTTTTACAAAAGAAAAAAGATAATGAATTGACTTTATAGTTCAAATAATCAGAGATGTTATTTCTTTTTAGCCTGGTGGTGTGGTTAGGACTCAAAGTCCTTATAAGGGGGAGCGGAAAGTTGAACAGGGAAGAAAATCTCCCAATATCTGAGATCTGGGATCATCTAAAAATTGAATTTTATTTTAAACATTTTTGTAAGAATCAAATAAGGAGATTGTAAACTACAACTAAACTTGGTTTCCAACCAAGAAGTTTCTTTTTTCTTTCTTTCTTTCTTTTTCTTTCTTTCTTTTCTTTCTTTCTTTCTTTCTTTCTTTCTTTCTTTCTTTCTTTCTTTTCTTTCTTTCTTTCTTATTTCTTCCTTCCTTCCTTCCTTCCTTCCTTCCTTCCTTCCTTCGCCAGCTGTCACATATCATGGGTGTTTTAATTTTCCCATTCTGCTATTTTCATTTATCTCCTTTCATTCTTAGTCTGGGACCTGGTGGAACTGATTTCTGCTTAGTCCTTTTGCGTTTGTTTGTTTGTTTGTTTGTTTGTTTGTTTGGGTGTTTTGTTTGTTTTGATACAAGGTCTCCCTGTAGATCTGTGTCCAGAAAATTGCTATGTAGACAACAATGGCCTGGATCTCATGGGGACCCACTTGCTTCTGCCTGTGCTGGGATTAAAGGCATGTATGTGCCACTGTGCCAGGCAGAGCTGTTTCTGAAAGGGACCTTTATGATTTAATTTATTCTCTGGTTCATGGCATCTCCACACTGGATTGCTAAAGTGAATTTTCAGGAAACTAGCAGGACAGGAGAGCCCAGTGGCACCTGTCTGCAGCCAGAATACAAGGCAGAGCTGCCCAGGTCCTAGGCCATCATTCTCCAGCTCTGTTTCCCTCATATAAACTACTGTCATAATGAAAAAGGGAAGAAAAACAGTTTGCTCATTCACCTCACCTTTTGTCTCTACTCAGTGTTGACTGTTCAACTTGCACATCATTAAAGGGAGCCACGTTTAGTTACTTTGGCTCACTACAGACAACCCAACAATCAACATAAAACCAACGTGGTTTTGTTTCCAAACGATTTCCTGCTTCTCTCTGGAGTCTATAGTTTGTTTGTTTGTTTGTTTGTTTTGTTTGTTTGTTTTTTTGCCAACTAGACATAGGTAAATAGTGAGGATGGTGATGAGCACGGGCTTACTTTAGCAGTACTCTTCTAGGTACGGAGAAATACCCATTTCTAACACTTTCAAATGCCCCCAAAGTAACAATAATCAACCCTTAGAAAATGCTTTCCAGAGCTGGAGAGATGGCCTAGCGGTTAAGAGCGCAGACTGCTCTTATAGAGGACCCGGGTTTTATCCCCAGCACCCACATGGTGGCTGAGAACTGTCTGTAACTCCAATTCCAGGAGAACTCCAGTTCCAGGGGAATCCAACACCCTCTTCTGACCTCCGCGGCATTGCACGACAGGGGTGCACAGACCTACATGCAGACAGTACATTCATATGCATAAATAAATAAATAAATAAAATATTTTTTAAAAAAAAGAAAATGCTTTCCAGGGCTGAGGAAATGACATAGTCAGTAAAGTGGTTGCTGAGGAGGCGCAAGGACACCTGCCTAGCCTTATCTGCAAGCTCTCAATCTTAGTGGAAGACTCTGTCTCAAAAACAATGTGGATGGCACTGGAGAAATGACACTTGAGGTTAATCTCTGGCCTAACATACTTGAACACATACATGCGTGCACGTCTGTGTACATGTGTGCCCACACATACACATTAAGAACATTAACACATATCCCCCTCAAACTAGAAAAGACCACCTAAGCTATCTCTTTAAAAAGTATTCATTACTGGGGGCTGGAGGGATGGCTCAGCGGTTAAGAGTGCCAACTGCTCTTGCAGAGGACCCAGGTTCAATTCCTAGCACCCACATGGCAGCTAAGAACCGTCTTTAACTCCAGTTCCAGGGGAATCCGACGCCCTCTTCTGACCTCCATGGCATTGCACGACATGGGTGCACAGACCTACATGCAGACAGTACACTCATACACATAAAAAAAATAATAAATAAATAAATAACAAAATTTTTAAAAAGTATTCATTACAATGATCTCTGGTTAGTCAGTAGGTACAGTTATGAATACCACCATATATTTAAATAAAAATGAATGCCAAGGATTTCTAAGTATCATTTAAATACTGGTGATTTCTGTATGTACTATTCATCATTCAACTAAAAATGAACAATACGATGCTAGGCATGGTGGCCCATGGCTTTAATCCCAGCCCTTTGGAAGCAGAGACAGGCAGATCTCTGCAGACCAAGGATCTCTTCCGAATAAGGCCAGCCTGATCCGCATAATGACTTCTAGGCAGGCTGAACTAGGGAGAACCAGTTTAAAAAAAAAAAAAAAAGAATATGGGGCCTGGAGAGATGTCTCAGCAGTTAACAGCACTGACTGTTCTTGCAGGGGACTCAGGTTCAATTCCCAGGACCAATGTGGTGGCTAACAATCATCTGTAACTCTAGTTTCAGGGAATCCAATACCCTCTTCTGACCTTTGTGGGCACTGCACAACATGGGTGCACTTTCTTTTTTTTATTAATTTTTATTTATTTCTGTATGTGTATGAATGTACTGTCTGCATGCAGGTCTGTGCACCCGTGTCGTGCAATGCCGCGGAAGTCAGAAGAGGGTGTCGGATTCCCCTGGAACTGGAGTTCTCCTGGAATTGGAGTTTCAGACGGTTCTCGGCCGCCATGTGGGTGCTGAGGATCGAACCCGGGTCCTCTGTAAGAGTGGTCGGCGCTCTTAACCGCAAAGCCATCTCTCCAGCCCCAAACATGGGTGCACTTTCATACATGCAAGGCAACACACTCATACACATAAAAGATAAAAATAAAAAGTAAAATATTTAAAATTAAATATATAAAAATGAACATAATGCACATATATTTAATTGATATTTAATCCATTTTAGGTTATTTCTAAAGTATTTTTATTTTAGAATTCAGTTTCATGAAAAAAAAACTTTAAATAGAAGATTTTCACATTGTAAGATAGTTGTTGAATTCTAGAATTTTGTTCTTCTGTATCAAGAATTGTCTTACTATTTTCTCTCAGGTGTATATACTTACTTAAATAAGGCCATATCTACTTCTTTAAAGTCAGCTTCTCCTTATAAATTTAAGGCATGCTTTATAAACAAAGATGCCACAAAAGAATTACAGCTATCCCCCAAGTAACTCTGTTCTTTCAAAGCAAAATATTTAACTGGAAAACTCATACTGGAGATCATTATTATAGATTTACATTTGCTTATGGACTTAATGATCCATAACTAGAAGTCTACAGGAGGCAAGCCTTCTACACATTCTTACCTTATAAAATGAAATTTTTTAAAACATGGTTTTAAGATGCTCAAGACGATTGATTCAATCTCAAATCAAACCTTAAGAAATCATGTTTGGGGCCTGTTTTTCTGGGTTCTTAGCCTCCTCCAGGATCGGCATCTCAAGGACTACAGTACATCACTGGTGTCTGGGGTAGGGGAGGCGGAGAGGGGCTGAGGAGAAGAGTTGGGCAGACGGTGGAGTGACAGCAAGGTCTCCTCCACACCCACTCCAGAAACAGAATGTCAGAATTGCTGAAATACGAAGTCCACAGTCAGAAGGGAGAGAAGCCAGAGGCTGTGCTGCTGTAGGAGCTGAAGTCACTCACCAGCCAGTCTAGCCAATCTGTGAGCTATAAGAGCTGAAGTCCTCCAGCATGAGCCAAGAAGTTAATGTATGTAGAGGTTTCTCCAAAGCAGATAGTGAGGGAAAAATCACTGTATAATTGAGATGATGATGCAAAGTAATAACAAGGTCAAGGTATTATTTTAGACTTAAAGCTGAAATAATTTTAAAATGATCCATCAGTGGATGGCAATACATCATATAAAAATTTTCCTTGAAAACAAATTTTACAATAAGAATCTGGACTTTTAAAAATGTGGGCTTCTTAAGACCTTTATTCTGACATGAATTCTTTGCTTCTACTCTACTTGCTGCCTTCTAGATCACTGAGATCCAGGGCTGCAAGTTCAGTCACATGATTGGTAAGCACATCTTACCAGGTTTGGCAAAGAAATACTGAATGGCTGAAAATAGTTCATAGAGCTCGAGAGATGGTTCAGTCAGGAAATTCCTTGACACACAAGCCTGAGGACCTGAATTTGAACTCCAGAACCCACATTAAAAAAAAAAATTACAGATCATACCTGTAATCCCACAGCTGGGAAGATGGAGACAGTAAGATCCCTTGGGGCGGGGGGTGTCACTCACCAGCCAGTCTAGCCAATCTGTGAGCTTCAGGATGAGTGACGGACCCTAACATTAACTTCTAAACTCAGCATGCACCCCCCCAACACAGGTGAACACACACACACACACACACACACACACACACACACACATCCACTGATGTTGATCATAAGCAACAAACTGGCATATACTAAATATGTTTAACTAAATGTGAAAATTTGAGTTTATATAACCATAAATTCATGAAAAATAGTAGTATGCTTACGTTATATTCATTTAAAACTGTTATTAGCACAATGTATAAGCAATGGTTGAATATACTAAAACTCTCTCTGCTAATGAAAAAACTAAAATAGCTATAATATTTCAAAATAAACCATTTTTTCATTTAAATACTAATTTTCTCATTCACTGAAAGTAAATAGAATTGCATCGAACTAAAACTCCTCAGCTCATTACTAAATAAGCACATGCATTCTAAGCAAAGCCTGGTTTTCTGCCAATCTATACCATCGACAGGACGAGTAGATAGCTGATAATCTAAAGTGAGATGACAGGACGAGTAGATAGCTGATCATCTAAAGTGAGATGCTTTTGAGAGTAATCAGACATTGGGAAAAGGCATAAACCATGAATAACCAGGCAATTCAGATGAATGAGTATTTTAATGGTGAGATGTGAATTATTTTCCCAAAGAAATGTGTCCTGAATGATCACAATTGAAATTCTGTTGAATCAGAATGATGACTTTTCCCCTCTACATAAGGCATTATGAAATGTTAGCCCACTCTTGGAAGGTGTCTGAACTCTGCTTGCTTGAGAACCCTTTCTTTAGTCCCCTCGGCCTCAGGAGGAATAAGCTCTTGGCTCAGAACTTCACTCATACCAAGGGAAGACTCCTCAAAATTCAGCTTGTCACCCAATTTTTTGCTTGATCAAAAAATTAAGCTGGAGAATATACAACAAAGATGACCTGAATTGCCTGTTCCTTCAAATGATTACCAGAACTTCTGTTATAACTAGTAAAACCCAGGGCTAGCCTCACTGTAATATGACAGAGTTTCCATGACCTAAACATATAGATGGACCCGGCTGAAGAAATGTGATTATCCTCTTTCTTTTTTCCTTCCTTCCTTCCTTCCTTCCTTCCTTCCTTCCTTCCTTCCTTCCTTCCTTCCTTCCTTCCTTCCTTCCTTCCCTCCCTCCCTCCCTCCCTTCCAACAGAGTCAGGCTGGCTTCAAACTGGCTGTGTAGAGGAAGCCCCACACTCCTGACTCCAGTTCTTGCACCTCCCAAGTGCTGGGATAGCAGGTGCCCCCCACCTGACATTTTGTGCTGTGGAGACTGAGCCCAGGACTTCTTGCATGCTAGGCACTTTATCAACCATGATGTATCCTGTTTCCCTGCTCTTTCATTTAAACATCTCTCAGTATCTCAGTCTAAACAATGGGCAACTGGCAGCTAGAGTCAGAACAGTGCCTAGTGAGAAGACTGTAGGAGCTGAGCAGGAAAACTGCCTATCAACGGCTCTGCGATCACAATAGTCCTAACGTGCAGAACAGTGCTTAACAAATTGTGAAACAGGAGTTTGTTGGAACTGTTATTATGATTCCTCAAAATACATAACAGTACAAAAACAGCAGCAAGCCGGGCGTGGTGGCGTGGCGCACGCCTTTAATCCTCGCACTCGGGAGGCAGAGGCCGGCGGATCTCTGTGAGTTCAAGGCCAGCCTGGTCTACAGAGTGAGTTCCAGGACAGCTGGGATTACAGGGAGAACTTGTCTCAAAAAGACCAAAAAAAAAACCAGCAGCAAGGGACAGCAACCCAAATGCTCACCAATTGATACATGAGCAAATCACCACGTGTGCTTCTATCCAGACAGTGGATGACTGCTCAGCCACAAAAAAAGGAATGAGGTGGTAAGAACACAGGAACCTTGAAATATTGTTAAGACAAAGAAGCCAGTTACAAAAGATCACCTAGTATATGGACCACATTAAAAATGAGCATGACAACCAAGATGTGGGGGCACATGCCTTTAATCCCAGCAGAGACAGATGGATCTCTGTGAGACTGAGGCCAGCCTGATCTACATAGGGAGTTCCAGGTCAGCTGAAGCTACAGGGACATCCTGTCTCAAATAACAACACTAAAACCAATCAGGGAGGAAAGAGGAGAAGCTGGCCTAGGAACTTTCTTGTCCCTGCCTCTTACCTGGCAGCCACCATCACACAGGGAGCCCCATTTGTCAAATCATGTATAAATTCCTACCAAGAATCTCTACTTCATGTACCATAAGAAAGCATTTCTAAAATTCAAATCCCTGTTCTCTTTTGTTACACTTTAAAATTATATTTGCAATTTCAAAAGAAAGGGCACAACTGAAAACAAATTTAAATCCCCACTATGCTCGGTTTTCCATTTTTGCTTTTCCCACTACACTCCTGGAGAATGACACTCATGGGTCCTTCCTGTGCCCCCACCCATCCCAGCTGTAAGGCTGGCAAATCCAGCCTCAACCAAGTCTACTTCCCTTTTTGTGAATATCCCTACTAGGTGACCAGCCACTGTGGCTAAGCTCTCACAGCTGTGGGACAGGTACAGTTCTTTCCATAAGCTTTCAACATCCCATACCCCCATGCCTTCCAAGCATATATGAACTCTGACCCAAACTATGGATCAAACAGAATCAACATAGCAGATGTTCTTGTAATACAGACCAACCGAACCCTTTATTAGACAGCACCCCTCAAAACTACTGCTTTTTTAGTTTTTGATTTGGTATCCTCAAGTAAAAGTACTAAAAACTTCAACATATGTTATCTCATCCAGATTTATTTAACTTCCATCCATAGGCAATATATTGTTCTTTTAAAATATGGCTTTATCAGTATTAAGCCAGATCTCACCAATGAAAGGAAATTCATTTTTGAGCTAAAGTACATTTAGGACCCAACATCTATAATCACCATGAGCCTGAAAGACTTAATGTGTTTGAGGAAGGAAATAGTTTTTGCCCTCTTCCATGATAGGGTCTAATCTTGAGAAGCACTGGTTAGTTAAGAGAGTAGAGATGAAAAGAAAGCTTTTAAAGATCTCAAAACAGATTAAGGTATTCTGCTGTTATTTGTTATTGTTAAGGTGTGAATGGCATGATAGGGTTACTTCCCATATTCTTGAGGTAACCTAAAGTCTCTGTAAAAAGAAAAATAAAGCAGAGGAAAATTATCAGTGATTGTGGTAGCACTAAATGAAAAACCCCATATTTGTCAAAGTTACAGACATGCATACCATATTTTTTTTTAATGTTGTTTTTTTCACCTTAAAAGTAAAAATTTCACCTAGCACTTGGGAGGCAGAGGCAGGTGGATCTTTGTGAGTTCAAGGGCAGCCTGGTCTACAGAGTGAGTTCCAGGACAGCTGGGGCTACAGGGAGACCCTGTCTCAAAAAGACAAAAAAAAAGTAAAAATTTCAATTGAAGATAGCCCTAAGCATCTACACAAAGAGCCAAGCATCCGGCACAAGACAGCGAGCCACACAGGATTAGCATTCCCCACAGGACCAGCACCCACCTAGGACCACCCAGACCAGACCTGCCTGACATTTGCCCTCAGAAATACTTCCTTATTCTGAGCCTCTAGCTCCCCTTCCATTTGTGAGAAAACTGTTTTATTCACTACTAGCCCCATTTTTCCATAGTTTAGGCTGACTTTTTAACCACTGAAATATGTTATTTGTTTTCTGTAGGAACAGCCTGAAGCAAGACAGTAATGTAAGTGTCGGAGAGAGGGTCTGGGCCCGCTCAGGGCCTCAGTGCTTAACGGTTAATCACCCAACACCAGCCTCAGCAACTGTTGACACAAAATAGGTGGAGATCAGGTCTGTGCAAGCAGAAAATACCAGAAAGGCAAACTATATGTAAACACACTCAAGACAGATTTGACAAGACTAGGCCTAAGACAGACTTGTTAGGGAACTACTGACATGTGGAGCTCCAGTCCCCTCATAGCTCAGTTTCCTCCTGCAAAGTTCCTTTGAAAAGATCAAGAGTAACATTTAAAATCTCAAATACATTTACAGAAGACAGCTGAGACATTTGTCCCCTTGATTCACATAGTGTGAGTTTCCAATCTGCTCCTACACGCAGGATTTATGTAATGCAATCGGCTCTTCCAGGTCTACCTGGAGAGGAGCCAAATGGGAGAGAAGGAAAGAAAAACAGCAGTATGCACACACAACCACAATTCAAAAAGCTATTTCTCCTGGCCTATAAAACTCATGCAAAGAACCAAATGCATAGTGCTTAAACAATCTTTTAATCTCTAACTGACACCTGACAACCCATTACTTATAGATTATTAATGTACCCACTAAAAAGTTTGTCATGTACAAAATTGCTAGAGAAAAAGATTGAATGCCCCAGGAAAAAAACAAATTTTGCTGTATAATAACTTCAGAAATTTCAAGCCTATTATCTGTCATGCCCTTCACAGACTCATAACACAATGCTAAAACAACTGATTTATCTTTATTATGAACCCTAAAATGACAGTGCACATGTTTTTCATGTCTTGCAATAATGTTTAATTTCATCTAGGTTTTATTTTACACTGTTTGATTTGCTTATTTAAGATGAGAAAAAGTAGTAACTTTTTAATTAATTTTCCTGCTTGTCTCTTCATCAAAGTGCTTTTCTTCCCCACATTCCAGGAGCTGAGCTAGAATTAGATCCCTTTCAGAATGTTTGCCTTGGGGTCTTGTGATGTGCTTCACATAGTCTAGAATATTAGGGCTGTCAGGAACTAGAGTTCCGACTAATTAGTCTTCAAGTACAGGAATCTGGTATCTGTGGAGATAATGTGACCTAAGTAAGGACATACATCTCATTGGTCAGGACCAGGAAATACTTAGATAATCGGTTCTTTGATATTCCCTCCCTATATTCCCTGACTTTCAGTAAATCAACCCCATGTGGTCATAAGGCCCTTTGCCATCTGTGAAGGCAAGCTCTTCCACCTTGGCCATGTGGCCACTTAGAGCCTCCTTCCCATGATGCCTATTACTGCCTCAGCTTCTATGTTCTCCCCAGTACACTGCAGTCAGGTCTGGTTCCTTGCCGTTGCATGACACTCACCAGAAGAGCCCTTCTCTTTCTCTGCCCAGATACTTACACTGATACAGGGAATGAAAATAGCAAATCTGGCTTAGTCAGGATTTGGGGAAAGTAGTGCTGACCTCTGTCTGCACCATGTGGAAAATCAGTCTCCAAGCCACTGGTCTCACTACTTCGAAAGGAGTGGAAGATATTCAGAAACACTGTGTTCACACTGAATCAATCTTCCAACCTTCTTAGCTGTGACCCTCCCTGGAAATAGGAGGCTAAGAGGTCCCCAAACACTTCCTGGGCTTGAACCCTGGGTTCAGATACAGTGATTACAGTGTTCTGTAATGAATGCTCAGGCTGCCTTTCAGACTTGCTGGAGACGCAGTAGGTAGAAGCTGAATTCTGACTTTCCCACAGCTCATACTTTCTTGTTTCTCTTCCCACCTAGATTCCAAGTCTAGGTGGGGTGGGGTGGGGTGGGGGAGAGGTGGGGTGGGGTGGGGGAGGGGTGGGGGGGTGGGAGCCTCCATCTACCACATGGAGCCCACGTCTAGCCCTTCCTGAGGAGTTTCCATCTTCACCAGGAAAAGGTATGATTTTACTCAGTGGGAAAAAGCTCTGAGAATGCTTACAGTGTGAAACTTCAACAAAGTGTACTGAATAGTCTGAGGAGTCACTCTCAAAGAGGATTGTTTGCTGGGAATTTTTTTTTAATCTGCAGACAAAAGCAGTGTCTCCGTTGAACTCCTGAAACTCTCTGACATGACAATACCTGAGGGTTTCTGAATTCACAGCTCTTTGCCCCAAGAGCTATTTGCTTAGCTTTCCTAATAATACCCTGCCTGTCTGGCATCTCGCCAGCTCTATCCCAGGCAATATGCAAGCTAAACATTTTCTTGACTGATTTCAATATTTCCTTATGAACA
Source organism: Rhizomys pruinosus (assembly GCA_009823505.1). Classification (NCBI taxonomy): domain Eukaryota; kingdom Metazoa; phylum Chordata; class Mammalia; order Rodentia; family Spalacidae; genus Rhizomys; species Rhizomys pruinosus. The sequence continues at coordinate 1,915,269 of VZQC01000144.1, read as the reverse complement.
ACCAGACAGTATTTTATCTAGTATTACTGATTGCTAGAATCTAAACCCGTACTAAGCACCCGTAAAAAGTAGTATTATTAGAGTTGGCAGTCAAGGTGAAGAGCACAGCAATTAACTGATGCTTAAAGAACAGCATGTTCTGAATGTTCTTAGGAGTTGCTCTATTTGTATTTCTCCTTTTAAAAAAAATACTGCACCTGTTACTCCATTGATCAATTAGGACGTCTACTTTAGATGTAGGTTACACTGAAATTCTCAAGGGAAAAACCTGAAGCAGCTGGGTACTAAATATCACGGTTTTGTTAGTGTGTGAAGTTGTTCATTCTCCCGGCGATCTTGGTCACAGAGAACCCCCATATGGTCACTTCCATTTTGCCACTGAACAGCAGCAACAAGTGGCCCAGGCTTCTTACTTACATCGTGCACTGCTAATGCTTTTTTGTTGTTTTTTGTTTGTTTTGTTTTTACATATGTTTCCCTTGCCTTTGTGTCATGTCTCTACTTGGCTTTATTGACAAAACAATCTTTTCCTACTGCTTAAACAACATCTGTAAAATGTATTATTAAATTACGTCACGAGGAAAAGCAGAACAATTCTATGAAAGCCAATGACCTTTATTGATTTCCAGATCACAGAAGCTGAAAGGATAATTTGTGAATGTTTTAACATTTACATCTAAGGCGGTACCTATATTTATAGAATCTTTGATTACTTATAAAAGTATTTGCAACATTAATACTATAATTCAGAAATCAACTTGACCTTTAACTGTTGAATCTATTACAATAAAGATCAGATTTTTCTAAAAATAAGTTTACATTTTTACCTGCCTGAGGCAAAGTGTCTAGCTTCTCTCCCCATGGGTAATAAATGAGAAGTGGGGACTGAGTGCTTAGCAGCTTTGATGAAGCTTTCATATAATGAAGCCATAGAGGAAGGATCTGGAAGCTCTTAGTATGTATTCAAAATCTGAGAACTCTGAAGCACAAGAGCACTGAAGTCTGATGTCCTTGCAGATGTTAGGATGCTGTCTAGAGTTTCATAGACCAATTGGTAGGAAGGGGTTTTTCTATATATACATATGCCATATTTCACATATACTATATATTTTGCACCTAAAATCTACATCACCTTCTCCAAGCATAAATGGATAATTATTTAATACCAGTTCTTACAGGGAAACTATGTGGCTAGAAGGTAGTAAAGAAAGAAAATTTATCTCATGCACCCTAGGCTAGAACTCTGCAGAGACATGCAATACCTGAGATTTCTAGAAAATGGAATACCATAAGAAGCCATCAATTTTCAACACAGGGAATTCCCAGGTCTGCAGCATTGGTGTGAAAATATACAAGTGGGGTTTTATTTGAACATTCCACACTAGTATCTTCAATATAAAAGTTGATATTTTTCGGAGAAGAAAGAACTAAGTATTGACTTTGCACTTTGGAGTGTGTATGTTTTCTTTCTAGCTCTACCTAGGATGTGAGGGAGTGTGGGTGCATGATCAAAACATGTTGTGTACATGTATGAAATTCTCCAATAATAAAATACTTTCCTGTTTTTGCATTCTCAGCCCATGCTTTATTGCTAAAATATATATACATACAGGTGCAGAGTTTCCAACTCTCACAACAGCTTTTTCAAGAAGTAAAATTTCAAATCCCCCCAAAATGCATAGATTAAGAAGTTGCCTTTTGTAACACTTCATAGTCAACAAAGTTCTTTGACGCCATCTTACAAACCAATGGTGCAAAGCAAAGCAAAGCATGAAGAGCAGTAGGCGAGGAGCAGCACCTGTACCTAAAGGACAGCAGACAACTACTGTGCAGCACTTCAGTATTCATAATCATAATCTTTGCAATTAGATGGATGGCCAGATTTAAAGTTACATCCCAGACTAGTACTGTTGTTTAAAGATTGATAATGCACTCACAGAACACTTGACTGATCCTTGAGATGGGTATTTTCAATAAGAAATTTGAATACTAAACTTTTTGAAAAAGCTCTTCCTGTGTATTAAAGACCTAAAGAACCATCTCATGCCAAATTTAACAATATTGATACCTCAAAATATTAAAGTGGTTCATTGATGTGGTACTCCATGCAATGTATCAGAAATACTTGTCACACCAATGAGAAAACTGAGGAAAAGTACCCAAATGTTAATTTCACCATTTTTAAATCAAATCCTAATTCAAAGAGAAGGAAGACTTCATAAACTTAAGAAGTGCACATGGCATCTCAAAATGACTGAGCATTAAGCCTAAACCTATCACAATATATGAGGTGGAACTACCCAATTAATCGTAGAAGTTGATGTATTAAAATATGCAATTATCTTATAAAAATTAAATAATTCATGTTAAAATATTTTTATCTGGATTATTTGAATATTTGCCTCAGAGTTAAAAAAAATGTGTTGGTGCAGACTTAGCTTCCAGTGCTTTGCTCAATGCACTTCCCAGGCCAGGCCAAGGCTCCAGGGTCATCCATTCTGAGATGTTTTCTCTGTGTAGTACGCTACATATTAATAATCACTGTCACTTTTGTACTCAGTTGTCTTTTAGTCAATCTGTCTTTCTACTTTACAATGAAGTTTTCTCTGGTTCGCCCATTTTCCCTCTCTTAGCTTCATTCACTGAATAGGTCAATGCAAAGATGCCAAATGAGCCCAGTTGCAGACGGCAAGGAGGAGCGTCATGGGAGCCCCAGCACCTTGTCCTGTTTCTCAGTAGACACCTCAGTAAAGCTGTACCAGCTAGAGCAACCTGACAAGCTAACAACTCGACACAAGTTTATATTTTTCATTTACATCTTATGTACCTCAATATATTACATTGCTGCCAATAATTATGACTGATCTACACCCAATCTGCCCTTCAGCATTTTATGAAACCTCTTCAACAGTGACTCATAGCTCATACAAAATCTTACATGTGTGTTAACAAGTTTTAAGAAATCCAGGAAGAAAGAAAGGATTTTTTTTAAGTTGTAACTAAATGAAGAAAAAAATCCTAAAACACTAATGATGATTTTTTAAAAAAACTCCATTTCTAGAAGGAAATAACATTATTGTTCTATACAATAAAAGTATTTATTTACAAACTCTCACGAAAGCTTCATGTATGTTTTTATTACAGTAAAGTAAAAAAGGAACTGACTCAAAAGTTTCTCTGCTTTTTGGTCTTCAAACAGACCATCTGTAAGATTCTTGGATTCTATGACATCTTTAGTTTTGGAAATCTGAATGTCACCATTATTGCATCATATTTTCCACCTAAAAGCCTAAAGAAATACATATTTTATATAAATATATTATAAATGTTATAATTATGTATATATATATATATGTGTGTGTGTGTGTGTGTGTGTGTGTGTGTGTGTGTGTCCAGTGTCTTAAAAAAGAAGGCTTGCATTGCCGGCATGGTGGCGCTTGCATTTAATCCCAGCACTCAGGAGGCAGAAGCAGGTGGATCTCTGTGAGTTCAAGGCCCCCTGGTCTAAATAGTGAGCTCCAGGCCAGCTGGGACTAAAGGGAGACACTGACTCAAAAATACCCCCCCCCCCAAAAAAAAGAAGGCGGCGGCTTGCATAAAAATGTTAAGGCTCGAATCAGACAAAAATGCCATTACTCATCACACCTAAGAAAAGTGCTCAATGTTACGCATTGTAGGGTACTTCCAGGGCATTCTCTACAACAAAGTTGTTAACTGACAAATACAAAACAACTAGGTGCAGGGAAGAACCTAGATCTTTGACCTCCAGAAAGGACAAGGAGAGAGAAGCTACCGCACAGTCTGAGGGCACAGAACTGTGCTTCCGTCCCAAATAACAAAGCAAAAGTGATTTTGAAGTTACCTTCTGCTAAAAGTGGACATCAGCATGAGGCCTGCATGATTTTATAGCATTTGACATTTTAAGTTCTCTTTTTCTCCTTTCTAATTACAAACGTGACAAAGTCAGGTGACTGACTGAGACCTGCAGCCACCTGGTAGAGCTTGTGCACGGAATCCCGGGAAATGAAGGAATATAGACTTTGCCTGGTGCTACAGGAAGCCCTTCCTGCCCCTGCACTCACAGGAAACAGCCCAGCAGATGATCTACAGACAGCAGCTTGTGTTGGAATTATGCTGGTAACTATGTTTATGAACAGTGTTTGCTAGCAACATGAAGGAGGAAGAACTATGGCAGGTGTGATGGATAGGTAGCTCTCCAGCGTTCCTTAATTAGAGCTCACTCAGCCACGCCTCCACCTTCAAACAAGAGGGTTTCCCAAGGAAACCCAACATTTCAGCAGCTCCCATTTCATTAAGACTGCCTCACCATCAGTTTAAGTTTAAAAAACATGATTGTAGGTGCACATAGAAAATTGACAATCTCCCTTAGAAAGCATCCCAAGCCTTTGAAAGACCAAGTTCAAGTATAAGGTATTAACAGTTTTGAAGATTATAATACAATAGCAGATAAAAAATAGGCGGACAAAAAGCCTCAGGAGCAGAACTCCCGCTAATGCATGTAGATAGTGTATCTTTGGTACGTACCCTATCCACTAACTAAGAGAGCTGCACAAATTGATCTCTGAAGGCTGCAGTAAGGTCATAGAAATTGATAACCCTTACAAGCAATGCTTACGTGAGTCTGCCTGTGTCTTGCAGATAGTGCATTTTGTAAATTAATCCTCCAAAGGCAAATATATTGTAAGTAGCTTGTTATCTCTAAGATACTAAGTTGAAGAATACATGGGATTATATCGACAGAAATTACATTTTCTGTAATGGGGCTTAATATATCTGAAATCTCTCCCAAAAGGCTCCAAGCTCTCTAACAGTGAAGGGTCTGTTAATGAAGGTACAATGGACATCGAGAATATATTTATTCACCAAAATGGATTAGGCTATGTAACCAGAGACTCTGTAATATTAATCTTTGGTACTTATTGAAAATATGAAAATCCTTGTGTCTACAACCTGCTGTTCGCTAACCAAGTTTAGGCTTTTCTGGATTTTACTTCAAAGAGGCTAAGATTTCTCCATCATAACATTGATCTGAAAATATTAGGACAATTACTTAGACAGCCTTAGTTTTAGAGGATATTGGACTTCAGTGCCCTTCAAATAGGACACTGGGCCTGCATGACTGTAGTGCCCTGGCTTCTAGCACAGTCACAAAGGGCAATAAATCATATTTCCCAAAGCCTCACTGCCATGCATCTGTACATTAAGTCAGAAGATAGTTGACTTGCTCTCGGAGCGTAACTTAGCTTTACCCCAGATCAGGAATTTACACTTCACTGGGAAATAGCATTGCACAGCTCTCAGAAACATCAGGTTTTAAAGAGCTTCAAAGTAGAAACATAAATAATTTCCCCTTTCAGTTTTTGAGAGATAAGAGAATGGGGGCTGGCATCCTTGAATGCATAACCCTAACAAAATCTAACTGAATTAGTTTTTCAATGAACTTAAAACTGATATGTGACGGTGGATTTTCTTATTTCATAGAAAATAGGATGATACCAACTCTATCAATTATCCTGCAGAGAAAAAGCCAAAGAAAGTGATACGACTTCAGAGTCATAGTGGGTGTGAATCACATACACACTCATCCTCTGCATAAAACCTGTCAGTTCATAAAGGATGTGGAAAGCAATTTTCCATATTAGAAAGCATTTCTCCACAACAGTCCATGTTTGTTTTCACCTCTAAACCAACAAGCCACCAGGGACAGCAGCAGAAACTGGGTGTGGCTTCTCCTGTGGTACCTTAGCTGCCCGTTGCCATCGGGAAACAGATTGTGTGTAAACTCAAGCTAAATTTACTCACCAATTGTTCACTTGAAGGATAGTAAGTCCTGTGTCTTGTGCCAACTGCTTTTTTTGTTCTTCAGAAGGGTAAGGATGCTGAAAGAGACCAGAAAAGATATGTGTATGGCAGGCAATGTTTTTTAGACCATTTAGTCAATAACCCAAGTATCTAGTGAAGTCTATAATTAAAGGTAAAAATGCTGAGGTGTGCCACTCTTATTAATGGAATAGTACATCATCTAATTAATGGCAGTAAAGACAACCCAATTACAAAGATTAGTGAAGTGTATAAATAGCTACTTAGGATACTTGCAGAACCTTGATACTGAGTTTCTCCTTTGACAAGTTTATTTGTTGCAAGCCTAGAAAGTTTAGTATGATCTGTGCCATATTTTATAGCATTGAAATAAGGACAAGCTATTTGGGCCATCTTAAAAAATCATTTGATTTAATATCTTCTCAGCTGAGGTCCCCAGTATTTAATTCTCCCTCTATAATACCATTGAAATATTAAAATTAAAGTACATATATATTGTTTAAGCCACATTGTTATAGCTGTTTGGCAAAGCATAAACAAAGCTCAACCACAATTGACATACTAGCTTATCACAGTGTGATTAGCTTTCTGATTGTGACCATAGATAGCACCTTTCCATGGCCTAGAGTCCTAGATGCCCCTGCATCCTATCTCTGGAGACCTGGGAAATTGAGGAGTGTTGACTGGGCACCACTGCCTCACCTTCCCCTCCGTTCTTTCCTCTCAGTGATGTACTGTGACCCCTATAAAACCATAAACCAAGATAAATCCTTTCTCCTCGAAGCCATTTTTTCCAGTTTATTTATTTGTCACAGCAAAGTTTGTTTCCACATCTAAATGTCAAAATATGCTCGCATTCTGAAGAATAGAAAGTCAAAGACTAGCCTATTTCACATACTAAGATCAAACCCTGTTCCTCACGAGGAAAGGAATTTAAAGTATTGATTCTATAATTAGATAATAGGATGAACTTGAGAGTCTACTGAAATTTGATTTTTTCAGAAACTCTTTCTAGTCAATCTAAGTTGAAATGTACATTTCTGAAGCCTGGGCGGGCAGCTGGGGATGTGGTTTCTCCATACGGAAACATTGGCTGGCTTGAAATGTTGCTTCCTTATGAAGTCTCTCCACATAAAGTTGTTCTGAGAGTAAACTCTCTATTCTATATTCCCATTTTGAATGGGAAAGGGTAGCCCCTAAACTCAATTTAGCCATCTGTATCATTGAAACTAAATTCTTATTTATCAAATGCTAATTAACATAGCTTTTAATCTCATTAATAATGTCTGGTTAGATGCTTAAAATATTGTCAATGGCCACATTAGTGCTCTTACATCTAACTTTAAATGCGTGTTAGATCTATGCACATGGGTTTGTTTGTGGAGAGCAGAGATATAGTGATTTTCCCCGTAAGCATTGTCTTTGATTGCCACTTAATCAATAAATACACAATTAGAATAAGGCTTTGCTTTCATGACGTATAGGGCCTTTCTTTAAAGAGCTCCAAGTATATCACAGACAGGATGGTAATTAATCCCCATTAGGTCCCTCTGAGAGACATAAATGGAATCTCCTCTCCCTCTTATTTTGCAGGTGAGGAAACTAGCTAAGGGAAGAGATGGCCAGCGGTGGACAGGGGTCAGCGATAGCTCCTCCTTCTCCTCCAGGGTCTAAATCTTCAAAGCCTCTAGACTGTCTACCATGTCCTGCAAAAGCAGCCACCATCCAGCCCTGCCCCCTTTCAGATTCACTGCCTTCTCCTTACATAGTCCTTTTTATTTATTTATTTATTTATTTTGTATGTGTATGAATGCACTGTCTGCATGCAGGTTTGTGCACCCGTGTCGAGCAATGCCGCAGAGGTCAGAAGAGGGCGTCGGATTCCCTTGGAACTGGATTTAAAGATGGTTCTCAGCGCCATGTGGGTGCTGGGGATCGAACCCGGATCCTCTGCAAGAGTGAACGGCGCTCTTAGCCGCTAGGCCATCTCTCCAGCCCCAACATAGTCTTTTAATGTCATCCAGCCATACCACCTCATTTCTGCTGTTCCAACACATCAAATTTCTTCCTACAGTGCAAACTCTTGCTCAGTGTCACCTTCAGACCTCAGATCAAGGTTGGGATTTACATACACACACACACACACACTCATGCACGCACACACACACATGCACACACACACACACACACACACACACACACAAACCATAAACAGACCACCACCTGCACACACAGTTTTAACTCACATCAATTTTTTCTTATTTCCCTGACGCATGCATCAGTCTATACCCTTGTCCTGATGTTTCGTCTCACACACCTAGTAACTAAATTCTTTGCTTCCTCATTCACCTCAAAGTCCAGACAAAAACATAACTGGAAGTCAGCAAATATTTTTGAAACAAAGAGACTAGATATAACTTACTAAGATACCTTACACAGAGAATATTAGATCTGCCTCAATGTAAAATGAGGCACTGTGGCCAAAACTTTCACTCCTCAGTCCTGCAATAGTGTTACCCAGTATTCTAAGTTGAAAACATAATTCGTATTATATTAAAGTATGTCATACAATTCCTATCAAATGAATCTTTCTATGAATAGAATTCTATGAATTTCTATGAATCTCTTTCTATGAATTATCATTTTACATACTATAGTTCTATGTCTATACTAGTTAAAGACTTTTTTATAACATAAATGACTCTATTAGAGCATATAAACTATGCTGGCACTTGTTAACTACAAGACTCTGAACAATTTTTATAGCCCTCAATTTTGTCATTCTGAGTCCTAATATCCATTGAAGTTAAAGGTTTCACACACTGGCAGTTCTTACAGTATTATCAAATAAGAATTTTGATTTTGAAATATGCAAGTTTTTCATTTTTAAATTACGTGTGTGTGTGTGTGTGTGTGTGTGTGTGTGTATCTGTGTGGGTACCTGTGACCAGAGGTACTGAATCCTCTGGAGCTGGAGCTGGCATTACAGATGGTTGCGAGCTGCCCATGGGTGCTGAGAACAAAACTTGGGCCCTCTTCAAGAGCAGTATGTGCTGTGTCATAGCTCCAGCCCCCAAATATGCAAGCTTTGGAAAAAGAACATCTTTGTGTGTGTGTGTGTGTGTGTGTGTGTGTGTGTGTGTGTGGTCATACATGTAGATGCCAGAGAATAACATATAAGAGTTGGTTCTCTCCTTTCACCATGTGGGTCCCAGAGATCAAACTCAGGTGGGCAGGCTTGGTGGTCAGCCCCTTACCCCTGAACTATCTCACAGGGATTAACATCCAGCTGTTGAACTTACTTGCAATATAGTTTTGTACACATGTAATTTCTGGCTTATAGCATTCTCTGAAGTACTATTAGCTTACAGTTTTCTACATCCTTGGAAAATATTTCTATGATTCATTCAATAGAATATTATTAATTATTATTATATCATTATTTCTATCATCCCTTTTCAATGGAATTGGGTAACACTTCTTGATATGTCTTGGTAGCTCTCTTAATGTCACAAGCAGATAAAGCTGAATAAAACCATTTATAACTGGATAAATATTAATATTTATGCCATTTATCTTTAGATACTTTGGAATTTGAGCATTGTTACAGTAATTTATTTGTCCTGTGTTTTCAAGAGTATTTTTGCATGCTTGTTTGTGAGCAGGTTTTATATACATTCTTATAAGACAAATGGAATTCACATTTTATTTATGCAAATAGTGTCAGAAAAATTCTCCTTGGATCATTAAAATTACCTGAATCATTACAACTTCAAGGAGCAGTCCTCAAAGCAGTGCAAATTCAGTTGTTTCTTCACATCATGTAGTTTCTGATTTCATAATTTAAATATCACAAAATGAGAAAGGTCTATTTTTTCTTTTCCTTTGTCACTTTTCATGTGATCTGATTTTAAGTAATTGGAATAAACTGTGTCTAATTTCAAGCAGCATAATTGCTAGACAGCCCCAAGCTATGGAGACCCAGCACTCTGTCTCCATTAAGCAATTTTCAGTTCTTTGGGATATATTTTTATGTAAAAACAAATGAGCCTAGACAAAATTAAATGTCACAATAATTTGGAATTATTCATAATAGATAAGGTATGCCACACAGTAGGTATCTTAAGAATACTCACTGTCTAAATGGGAAACCCTAGGGAATAATACCTAGGACCTGCATACTAGTGGCCATCGACAATTCACTAGTCTAAGACAGAGCAGCCAAATGCTTTTCTCTTTTCCCATGGCTCCTGAACTTGGTGACCCACAATCAATTCTTTCTCTTTTTTTTTTTTTTCATCTTTTTTTTAGACAGTGTCTTCCTGTAGCCCCAGCTGGCCTAGAACTCACTAGGTAGACCAGGCTGGCCTCAAACTCATAGAGATCTGCCTTCCTCTGCATTCCAAGTCCTGGGATTAAAGATTTGCACCTCCACACCTGGCTCTCAATTCCCTTTTTAAAAAAATCTGTAATTGCCAAAACCACGTGGAAGCTATGACTTCATGTATCTAATACCCATTCAGCCAAAAATTCACAGAGAAGTGGGCTTCTATATATAAATCTAGTCTGCTTGAAGAGCTCAAATCCTGTGAATCTTTATTACACAGGCTGTTCGTAGATAGTATGAGTTATCCCTTTGTAGACATAGAAAAATGACCTGACAGAAAAAACCCACAGGCCACAGCAAAGCTGCTGTGAATACACTCCCAGCCCTGCCATGTTCACCCACAGGGCGACTGAGGGCACTGCACAGGCAAAGGCTGCTATCATCCTGCAAGGGATCAAGAGTGAATCCTGAAAAGTGTCATTTTAGGGAGAAAGTGGGAAATTTATCCCAAAGCATTGCAACTGAGGGCTTAAGTCTCTTCCTGTCATTTTCCCAAACACCTGTGCTTTATTGCAGCTAAGGCAAGGACACTGTTGAAGAAAGATCAGCGGGCTCCTGTGAAGGAAAGACTTACTGCACTGGCCTGATATACCAATCAACCTAATCACTTTGGGTTATCAAAGTAAATTTGGCCACAGTCCAACAGACAGCAAGGGAGACCTGCCTGGCCGTGTACATTAGCCTTATGCCATTATCTCTTAAAAGCTTAATTATTTGCAAACAATTGATCAAGATGGGAATTTGAGAAAGGATATGCAAGGGCCACTGGGAGACCTGCAAGGCATTAAGAGAGCAAACGAAATTACCTCTAGATCTTACAATAAGAATTAAACGATTGAGGAGGGAGAGCTAGGCAGGGCAGTAGCTGCAAGGGTTCTGTCTGCAGTGTTTCCCATTTGATCTGCATTAACACCTCAGGAATGAGTGAAAGCCATAAAACAGTGATTATGTATGGGCAAATCTGACCCTCCCCTCCAGCATTGGCCTGCACATATGCATAGGCCTAGTTTCACAGGGAAGAGGAGACATGGTGAGTGCAAAGGGAAGTTTGGTAGCTTGTGGACAATAAGGAGAGACAGGGAAGGACTTACAGAACTACACATGACCATCAACATGTCCACAATCAGCACACTGACTTCCAAACGACTTGTCACTCAATGCCTTTCTAGATCCACAAGATGACTTCTAATAATGACTCAGTCCTGAGCAAGTGTCTCATGGCTTCATCAAAGCATAAAATCATCCCTAGGATGTCTGTCCTGTATAATTGCAATGAAGAATATCTGATCCCCTCCCCCCAAAAATCTAAAAATAGCTTATATTAAAGTTTGTTCTGATCTATCCTTTTTACCAGCCACAAAGAAGAAAGGAGGGCAGAAAGAAAATGATCTCAGTGAAATTCTACTTTTATTTACCGATGTTGGCCCAGGAGAACTTCCCGTACTGAGGTGGGTTATCTGGTGTTTATGAGTTCACAATGCCTTGGAAGAGAATTTGTTTATTTAAACAATCAAGTGGCCTTTTTCAGATGAGCATCAATGGGAAAAGACAGAAACTCCACAGCACACACAGGTGGAAACGTCCAGCCTTGTGCTGTCACGGTACCCTCCACCAAGTGGGCTCCTTTCATCAAAAAGACAGAAACTCCACAGCACACACAGGTGGAAACGTCCAGCCTTGTATTGTCACGGTACCCTCCACCAAGTGGGCTCCTTTCATCAAAATGTCCAACTCTGGCTGCAAATGTGGATGCCAAGACAGTGATGAACTTTATCTTATCTGCCCTGGTAACCAAGTTTCAATAACATCCCCTCCCTTACCGCCTTGCCCACTCTAACAGCACATTGGAATGGTAGCAGAAAATTTGAAAATAATCCTGTACAGAGCTCTCTGGTGGGATAATGGAAGGCTATGCCGTCCCTTCTCAAGCCTCAGATTAGTAATTTCTTGTGACACAGAAGTGCCTCTATACCGAAACTGCAAAACAGCTATCACAAAGCAATAGAGGTAGAAGCAATTTTCAAGCAAAATGTTACATGCTATACTTTAAAAGGTATGGGAATGGGCACTAGAGGAGCTGATCTAACAGGAGGAATTATGGCAACTGTCCAATATAAGCCTTATCAAGGCGATGTTCTGTTGCTGGGCTGAATATGTTGGAAGAACAATTTCAGAACTTCTTTTATCCTTTTTCCTCCAGCCCTCTGCCTCCTCCACAGCTAAGTTTAATGCATTAATATAAGTTGACCTTGAGCTAAACTCCAGTATGTGATGGAAAGATACTCCCTTTAAAGAAAAGGGGAAACTACCATACAGCTTTTAACCATTACATCTCTGTCCTTTTTTTTTTTTTTTAAAGCTTTTGAGTTTTCTGTTTTTGTCACTAACAGAATACTATGGATCTAAATTAAAATAACCAGCTATACATCTAGAGCCTTAAGAAGCAGAAATTTAGTAACTAAATATATTTCTATTTGTTTAAACTAATTTTTTGCCTATAAAAACTTCTCTCATTTTAAGTAAAATTGCAGCCATTTTCCCCTCCTGTGCTGACTATGAATAGCTTACACTGTGACAATTACATTGATCTAGGATACTTTTTTCCTTTAAAAAAATCCATAATGCTTTTCTATTGTCTCCCAGCTTTATGAATTAGTTTTACTGTTTCGGTGAATGCTTTTTGTCTTCTGACTGCACATTATCAAAGAGACACTTTGTGCCTGGCATTTGCATTACAAAAGCAGTGCACAGTGCACGGGGAAGCACAGCCTGAATGCATAGTAGCTGAGTCCTCCATCCTCACACACGCTAAAATCAAAAGAAGGAAAGGAAGCCGTGGCGGCCGGCTAAGAAGCCAAAAATACTTGGAGTATCATTAGTGAAGTCATAAATTTTGACCTGTTTTCTTTATGCTCTATCAACCTCTCCAGTTTGCCTACTTGTCCAGACAAAATGAGCTGTTTATTGTTTAATGTTGCTGCCATTTTCTGAAAGTTAGTGGAGTCACAGTATAGACAGTCCCTGGCCTGGCAGTGTTATAAGATGCCAGAGGAGATACGTAAGTAGTCAGGTAAGAATCTGAAAACTTGATCTTATCACTTGAAAATGACAGAATTGTGGAAGGGAAAGTAACACACTGGGTAACAGTTCACCACAACCCTTATTTCTTTATTAATGAGACCATATTTAATATATGACCAGAATAACAGTTCCAGTGCCAATTCTGAGGCCAATACTAAAATACCTTGCCGCTTTGCTTACCCAATCTTTTAATTTGTTCTAAATATAAATTAAAGACTAAAAATACTAAAAGAAGACATATATTATGGGAATTTCATAGTCTCTTGAACTTGTGATTTCCCCCCCCAAGGGGGGATCACAAGTCATTATAGTATATAATAATAGTGTTTTTTCATCTATTCTTTGGTAGCTATGTAACAGAAATATTTTAAGTGCATGCATTAAAGACATAAGATGTAGGGCTCTAAACTAGCAATTACTTATATACCTTCCTAAAAGTATTAAGATTCATGAAGAGTGCTACCAGTTATTTTGAACAGTTATGATTCTTCATTAGCACCCTCCCCCCCAACATTGATTCTGGGAATAGACAACCAGGGTTATAAAAAGAAACAGAAACAACCACTTTATTTTTTTTTAATTTTTTAATTTATTTTTGTATGTGTATGAATGTACTGTCTGCATGTAGGTCTGTGCACCCGTGTCGTGCAATGCCACGGAGGTCAGAAGAGGGTTGTCGGATTCCCCTGGAACTGGAGTTCTCCTGGAATTGGAGTTACAAACTGTTCTCAGCTGCCATGTGGGTGCTGGGGATCGAACCCAGGTCCTCTTCAAGAGCAGTCGGTGCTCTTAACCACTAGGCTATCTCTCCAGCCCAGAAACAACCACTTTAAAAACACGAACAGGACAGGAGGGGCTTGGAGGTGGAGGGGTGGGACAAGAGCACATGCTTCATTTTCAGGAGTCCTTGGGCATGGCTTTAACTAATAATCCATTACCTTGTATACTCTGCATGACCCCCAAGGGCAGGAGTTCTGTTCAGGGCCTCTGGAGACAGGACGAGGAAGCTTGCTAGGATGGAGAACACACCCGAGGTCTCTCGGCTGCTCAGTGCTAGTGGGGGTCTCCTCTCGTTTCTCCCACTGGGTTGTGCTCCCAGTGGGAGAAACTGCACTTCCTTCCCATTTCCCCATTCCCATCTATAAACAAAAATCTAAGGAAGCATGAATGAAGGATGAATCGTCACACGCGGGGAGAGCAGAACTGCCGTCCCCTCCACACCCAGACCCTCCCAGGACCCAGCACTCCTCTCTGGAGGAAGTATTCAGGGGAAAGTTTATGGGGTAAGACTTAGCTTACCAGGACTTTCCCCACATTTTTCTCTTGAGCATCCAGCCAAAAAGACTTTATTAATAGCAGCACAGGAGTATTAGCAAGAGAGGAAGACACAATAATCGCAACAGGAGATGAGGATGCCCCAGGGTTGTTCCAAATCTTTCATATGTATATTTGCACAGGGATGTACAATTATTATACTAATTTATGGATAGGGAAACAAGCACAGAAAGAATCACCAAGGCTCTGATTTACATAGCTGGTATGGAGCTTGGATTTGAAACTTGGTGGAAACATCAATAGGGAAATTTTGCTTCTAAACTATTTTTCTTGTGTGTGATGGATGGTTCAATCCTGCTCATCCCCAGTGAGTTGGTCACAAATATGTATGTTGGTTGCTAGTCATTGTATAGAGAAACTATTATTGCAATATTCAGATGTAGCTTTTATTTCTACAACTGAGTTCTGTTAACAGAAGCAGAAGTTGATATTGCTCTAAGATAGAAAACTCAATGGCAGTTACCATGTCCGTCATTTTATTGGTGCTTTGTAGTATTGCTCTAAGCACAGGAATGATAGGTCATATGTGGGAACACTCAGGATCATAGAATGAAGTGCCTGCTATTCTATCCAAACACATTCCAATATGCCTTAAATTGTCTGCTTTCAAATAAATCGGGGTGTGTGTGTTTCCAATCAGTTTCATTATATGATTCTTAATCAAATATGAGTTAAATTACATTCAAATAATTTCAATTGAGTAGACAACTAATAAAAACACATGAACGCTATTCTCATTCATGATGCATCTAGTCTAGTTCTCTGCTCCATAAATATTTGTTATATGAATGAATGAGTGTTATTGAAGTTAGAGGCACCCAGAATTCCTCAACTGGCATTTTTAAGTAGATTACTTCAAGTAAATGCCAGGAAAGCAGCTGACTCACTTCAACAATTCTTCACCCCTTCTTCTTTAACTCTTATCACTTCCAAAGCAGTACAAGTTTGGCTCGCTTTAACTGAAGTTTCTATAGTATTCACTCTGTGGAGATTCTATTTTCTGTGCATTAACTCCTTCAATCGCTATCAAAACTCCTTGAGGTGGATATTCTTTTTTTTTTTAATTTATTTTTATTGATGCTTTGAGTATTTCATACATCATTTTCCAATTCAGTTCAGGCATATATCCCCTTCCTTTCCCCCCCACCCCACCCCTGATTTCACAGAAGAAAGTAGGTGAAGGTGGAATCTGACTCTGAGGAGTCACCTACATAGCTATATTATTTAACCCCCCCCCCCCGTCTCAAATACACTCTAGATTGTGTCGGGTTTGTTTGTAGCAAAAGTTTTTTTTACCACTCCCCACATCCAAACTGATGAAATTCAACTTCTCAGTCTTATCAAAGCCCAGAGCAACACAGGTCAGAAGGGAAAAATGGAAGCTACTCTTAACACCGGGGCTCTTTCCCAAGAATCACACACACAAAACAATAGCCTGTCATGCTGGCCCGCCTTCCAAAAAGAAAGCTCATGACTGATTTATAGAAATAACTCCACTAAAGAAAGAATCTTTCCCAAACTGTCTTTGCTGATCTTGGCTGTTTCAGAGTGCGCGCCAGCTAACACGGGCCCATCATCGCCAGCCTGAAGAATACTTTTCCACTTTAAAAATAAAACTGAAAGGGTTTTGAAACCTTAAGAGAAAAGTCAAGGAGGATGAAACACTACACATCATCCTGGAACAAGTCCTCGTTACTGCCTTTATAGATGACCTATCCAGCATTAAATATTCAGGAAAAAAATCCTTATATACAGAATAAAGTATCTTGGTGTTAGGGGCGTAACAGTACATTTGGCAAAGAGGTTTCTTGAAAAAGAGACAGGGAGAGAGAGAGAGATGGAGAATCTGTGCTGCTCCCAACATGACTCAGACCCCTGGAACTGGTGCTCACTCTCTAGTGCTAATTTCCCCACTTAAATTACAGAGATGGTGTAGCCTCATCTCATTAGAGATCATTGTCCCCAGTAGACAGTGGTGTTTATGGGGGACTCTGGCTGCTCCACACCTGCTGATCAGGTCGCTGTGTGATCAAGGCTGCATACAAACAGCAGACTCGAGCTTGCTGGACTGCAACTGATGAGCCCAGGCTAATTCAGGGGTGATTATGTAGTTTACTGGACCACTAAACCTCTTTAAGCTTGTAATTACTGCCTATTTGAGTAAAGAACATTCAAAAGCAATTCACTGCATCATGCCTGCCCCAGCTGGAAGCAGGCTGCCAGCAGTCTGTGGGGACATTAAAATCTACAGGGACGTGGATTGAAGCCCAGCTAGCAGACACTCTGAAGGGGCACTCACAGCCAAGCATGCGTGCGTGCATTTCCTCTCACCTCTCCTGACCAAGCTTACCATTAAAAGTGCAATGAGAACTGCAGAGTGGTCATAAACATGACAAATAACGGAATGTACCAGTGCCAGCTACAGCTTAATGATTGCCCCCCCTTTGTAACGCTAAAATCTGAAAAATCTTCACAATGAGAGAGAGATAAAAAGAGAGACTTGAAATAGTAAACACTGCTGTGCTTGCTAAAAGTTCCATCCAAAAGCTAGATACCAACCTGCAAGCAAACTGCTCTCCCCTCATCCACTGTAGAACTGGAGTGTCTTTCCTTTAGACATTTTCACCCACTTGGCTGTGTTTATCACCTTTGCTGGGAAATTATTGTTTAGCTAGTTGACTGACTTCCTAAAAACCACATAATGAGGGTTGTTGCAGTTAATGAATTAAAATACCTAAATAAAAGTGCCAAGGAAAATTTACTGAGAAGACGTGAGTATTTATCAGTGTTCTTACGTTCTTTTGCTGTCCCCTCAACAACTAGAGTCCTTTTGTGTAACAAAGGTAAAAAAAAAATCCTTTGCACTATTGTGGGTATAATAATAACTTGTCTAACAGCAAGCCTGGAACTTAATGAAGGGAGATTAAGTTAATTTCTTTTCTAGCTAACAGTTTCCTGTCCTTTAAAATGTAGACAACCTTGGTAAATAAAATGTTCAAGGAGGGAAAATTAAGCTTTTTATTTCACTAAAATCTCTACTTTGGAATATTGATATTAAAATGTTAAATGATCTTTATTCTTTAAAAGTCTGTAAATTTGTATTACGTAAAGCCATAGAAATTCCTCTCTGACTACTACACCCCAACTCCACAGACCCGGGGGCTTCCCAGTTATCTAGACATCTCTGTTGTTAATATTCATTACATGGGTCTGCCTGTATTTATAAGCCTTGAGAAGGGCAAAAGAAGCAATCCGCTTTCCTCAACACCCAAGCACTATCATCAACCTAAGCCAATAGCACAGTGGCACCTAGATTCGACATTCAGGTTCGAATGCACTTCACCTTACCAAGTCAATTTTCTTGAAAACTCTTTTCCCTTTACCTGTTATGGTCCAAAAGCTAGTTGATTATCTTTAGTTTCTCTAACAGACACTTCAATTTTTAGTTTCAGAGATTATTTAGTACTGTATTTTATCTTGGTTAACAGCAAAACTCTTATCTTGGAATCAAACTAAAGAGTATATCTCTTTGCGCTGGAGAGATGGCCTAGCGGTTAAGAGCGACGACTGTTCTTGCAGAGGACCCGGGTTCGATCCTCAGAACCCACATGGTGGCTTAGAACCGTCTTTAACTCCAGTTCCAGGGGAATCCAACACCCTCTTCTGACCTCTGCGGCATGACACAGGTGCACAAACCTACATGCAGACAGTACATTCATACACACAAATAAATGAGTAAATAAAAAAATTTTAAAAAAGATGTGATACTTAAAAAAAAGAGTATATCTGTTTAAGAGAAGAAAAAAAAAAAAGCCAAGAAACAAAATCTAAAAATTCTTAGTAATAAGATCACCTTTCTCTTTCTGCACTTTTGTATGTGAACCCTTTCTAACTCCTTACAAGCATTTATTGATGGACATTCACTGTCTCCACAGATAAAAGGAGTCTTGTGCTAAATTTGGGGAAATACTTAGCATTTGTTTCTCAAATTCAGCTTTTTTAGCTGTGCTGCCTAGCTGGACTAGGAAATGCTAGCACAGATGTAGGCTCATTCCTGTAAAGTTATCACAGAGCCGATCATCTGCAAGATCATCAAAAACAGTTGGCAAAAAAAAAAATCACAATATTAAAAAAATCACAATATTAAAGTTAACTTAAAGGGCTCTTTTAGCCTCTGTTTTTTAAAAATTAAAATGTTTTGGCTTTGAATTTGAGGGATCTCTTATATTTCTTTAATGCTTCACATTTGCAATGAGGTTTTCTTATGTTTTCACAAATCTGAGTCTCACAGTTACCTACTGAGTATGAGATTCACACCATGTTATGCCCATTGTACTAGATCAAAAACAAAACCCAGAGTGCACACAGGCAGGCGTGAGGCTCTGTGGCCTGAGAGTTCATCTCTTTACACTGCTCCCTTGAAGCTCAAAGTTTACCCTGTTAAGGATGAAATAAAATGCTGTAGCCACATGTGCCAGAGCAGACTGTGAAGAATTAGGCCCAGCCTTTGTTTTAATGTGTAAGCAAATATGCATGGTTCTGTGCTCATGAAGTAAAGAACTAAAACCAGAAGCAAACAAGGGAGCAGAACAACTCTTAAACATTTTATATTTATTAATGTGTATGAGTGTACTGGCTGCATGTATGTAAGTGTACCCATGTCATGTGATGCCTGTGGAGGTCAGAGGAGGATGTCAGATCCCTTTGGAACTAGAGTTAAGAACTGTTGTTACCTGCCATATGGGTGCTGGACATTGAACCCGGGTTCTCTGCAAGAACAGCTTTTAAATGGGCCACCATCAGTTCTAATCAAGTCTATACGGAATCTCACCAATGATGCCAAAAAGTTGACAAGACAGCATCTGTCCTTCTAAAGGAGGATTTGGGAAAGAAATATCTTTACCCGGTTACTGGATAGTACATTCTTCTTCCAAGCAACTACACAGAGTCTTGATTTGTTCAATGCATCTTTCTCAGTGTGCTGGTTAGCTTTGTCAACCTGACAGAAACCTAGACAGACCTTGGACCAGGGAGTCTCAGTGGAGCAACGGCCTCCATCAGACTGGCCTCTGGCCATTTTCTTAAGTGCTAATTAACACAAGCGGCCCAGTCCACCCTGGGTGCTGCCATCCCTGGGCAGGTGGGTTTGGGCTGCATGTGAAAGGTAAGTGGATGAGAGCGAGCCAGCAGCCAGCACACAGAGCTTCTCCATGCCCTCTGCTTTCAGTTCATGCCTCCAAGGACCCTGCCTTGTGCCCCTGCCTGGCTTCCACGCAGGACCGTAACCTGTAAGCTGAAATAACCCCTCTTTACCAAGTTGCTTTTGGCCCAGGTGTTTATCACAGCACGGGAAAGGCAGACCAGAACACTCTGCCGTGTGACTTGGTTACTAACTGGTTATAACCAGCAACCTCATTTTCCCCTCGGCCTCGGTCACTTTTTGAGAAGACTCAGACCTAGGTGTAAAGGCAGGGGAATGGTCACTGAGTTCACAAGGCTTCGGGGTTGTGTGGGGGAGCACTACACACTTACAAATGGCAAGGCTAAAGGATACTGTATAACAGACCTCAGCTTGAAGAGACACAGTTAGGCTACCAGATCAGTGAGCCGGCTGAAGTCTTCAGAGCCCACGCCTGCCTCATGATCTCCAAGAATCACTTCCTTATCCACAAAACTAGGGTAACAAAGCTGGCCTCGATGTGAAACTAAGTGAAACTAATCTACGAAAACTACATAAAATATAGTTCTCGATTTTCTGGGAAAGGATCAGAGTAGGTGATTGTGGTAGAAGTATACTTGTGTTAAATTTGGTTTGCCTGTTTTCTTCACGTTTAGACTCTAGCCAGGGCAGTCTGTGGTCGCGCTGCATGGGGCAGGCTCAAAAGAGCCCGGCTGCCTTCAGAACTTGCTGTGACCATCAAGGAATAGTTTTTGTGAGAAGCTCTGCACAATTTACATGAGGAATTTCTATTCTCTAAAAATGACCAGCTGCTCTGCTGGAAGGAGAGGAGGCTGCATTTTCCTATCATGTGTTTTAGACTGGGCTCTGACTCCTCGAGTTCGTCTGAGCCTCACAGAGGTCAATCAATAATTAATGTGTTCTTATGAAAAGAGTGGGAAGAGAAAACAGTGAGATGCCAAGGTCTAGGAGGTGAGATGGGACGACAGGGAAGTCCAAGGGTCCTCCTGTGGCCTCCAGGAGCCACATGTTCCTGTGAGTACCTCCATCATTTCTAGGATGGACTGAGGCACTAAGAAAATATTCCACACCATTGAGTCTCTGAGGGGATAGAGTCCTTGCCAGGGATGCTTCAGGGGTAAGGACTGTTTTGTCTCCCCGGACTTCAAGACTTTGAGAGCTACATTTAGGTGGCTAGAAGTCTGAAGTGGCAGGTAGCCCCACTCCCTTCTCTGGCAGAGAATAGACATCATACCTAGCAGAAAGTATGCTGTAAAGAAAAGGGAGCAGAAAAGCTTTCAGCTTGGACACCTCCTCTGGTAGATCAAGAGGGAGAACATGAATGTCAACCAAGGCCACTACAATGAGAAACAAAGCTTCGTAAACGAAGTACTTGGAAATTATTTGAATTCCATCATATTTCCCTATGAGCTCATTGATGATTATGATCAATTCAGCTGGATGCAAAGGCCAATATTATCAGTGTTTTGTTTTGATTTTAGCCCTTTAAGCAAAGTTTTATTGTTGTTAAAGGAGGTCTAGATAATTACATAAATAAGAAAATTAAAGATGGACCAGTGAGATGCCTCAGTGGGTAAGGGGTTGTAGCCACACCTGGCAAACTGGTTTGATCTCCAGTGCCCACATGGTAGGAGAGAGCTGACTCCCAAAAGTTGTCCTTTAACATTCACGTCCATGTCATATGCATACACAAACACACAAACACACACACACATGAGTAAATGTCATTTTAAAAATAAAATTAAGGCAGGCATGGTTGCTTGTGCCTTTCACCAGCCAGCCTGTTTTAGTGAGTTTTAGATCAACTAGGGCTAGAATGAAACCAACCCATCTCAACTCTCCCTGCCAAAATTATATACATACATATATATATATATATATATATATATATATAGAGAGAGAGAGAGAGAGAGAGAGAGAGAGAGAGAGAAAGTTATATTTAATGTCAAAGGTTCAAAAATCTTCAGCACATCTTGATGTACTTCCTATCAAAACTATTCTTAAAAAATGGGAAATTCTGCCATTTTGATGACACCAAATGGTGACTTATTACATGCATATACTTTCTTTAATAGCTTCATATATTTTAATAACAAAGGAAAACTAGATTTTACAGATGAAAGCTTTTTTTCCCCCCATGGGTCCAATGCAACTGGGATTTTAAAAAATCTGTGATGTCAACTAGGATGTGAAAATGGGCGCTCTCCAGGGCCCTTCTTTAGAACATTTATGCCTTGGAAATCTGTGCTGAGTAGCTAGCACCAGAGGATTCAACCATGCTTTAAGAAGAGCCAACTGGAGCGAATGTCAGAGGCCCCAAGGTGGTTCCAGGATCTTTCTCACAGTGGATGAGTGTTCTGTAACCTGTTATCTGTGGAAATCGGGGAACAACAGGATTGACTGAAGATGTGATTTTAAAGATAAGAAAATCATTGTACAGACTTTCTTCTCTAATCAGAATTCTGTCTATAGGCAGTATTTAATAATTCATTGAGAACTGAAAAAGTAAATCTTAGTGACTTCGGTTTAATTCCTACTTGATTTCTTCACCATGCCATCTCTCTCTGGTGAGTCAGGAAACCAGAAACTCATCAAAATGAATTCCCATGGGAACAAAACATCCACCACCCCAGAACTTCCCTGTCCCCAGTGAGCTCCCATTTATTCAGAATGTAAAGCTAGTTGACTAAAAATAAAAACTTGAAAAGGACATTTGACCCACTGCAAACTCTGGTCAAAACTCTACAGTGCTGTTCGGGACTTCATTTTACTAAGACCCAACCTACCAGACTCAACAGACATATGGTGCCTCCATGCACAGTGATTTGGCAGGCACCATCTTGAGCCTTGATGGCAGCTCAGAATCAGTGGCTATGTCACCTGAACCTGCTGTGGCTGGGCCTGGGGTCCGATCCTGGCACAAGGGCCTGCTCCACATCCAGTCAGCAGATAGAAGCACACGAACCCTGTCAGAATGACATACCATTCTGACAGTATTAATGTTCAATTCTCTTTACTCGAAATGACTTTCACTTTTATTTATCGTATAACACTGGGCATGGCACTCTGATGAGCTTGAAGACATGGGCAGAAATCCCTGTATATATATCCCAAGTGTATCAGCTTCCCAACACCGCCATGACACTGCTTTGCAGTACTGAACAGGAAACCAGTAATTTTTTTCTAAAGCATGTTTGAAGCACAACTAAGTCACTCAATCATTCATTCAAATATTTTCCTTTAATCAAGTTTATATGTCAGTAGCTCTGTCCATCTAAAAGGAGAAATTTCAAATGTGTAAGCTATGACTGTCCAGTCACATTAAGCCAACTGTCCTTTACATATGACAGTGAACTATTCATTATGTGTGATGTGTTTTTACTTCATGAAGCCAGTGGTATGTCACTTATTACCAATGAAATGACAATGGCAGACTCTTCTGGAGCTGGGTCAAGATCAAGTCAACTTAAACTGGCAATGTTAAAGGGACTGCCCAAGACCAGCCCTTCCTCTCATTCAAAAAACTAAAGCTTTCAGCAAAGGTGAGATTTTAGAAACATTTGTTATTGCATGCATGTTACCCCACACAGTAGTTCAAATATTTTAAATGCACTGTGGATCTGTCTAATTAGTTACCATCCCTCTTTTTTCTTAGATATTGTGGAAAGGAAAAATTCATCTCAGTAGAAAGCTGCATTTGTGTAATTTTTTTTTTTTACTGAACTTACACTCAAAGGTCATCATTAATAAGTTTACAAACATCTCATGTGAAAAACATTGCTAGATAATGTATAGTAATTGCATGGTAACATCCTACAAAAGTAAGCTAAAACCTGTAATGGGGTCTCAAGTTCACCAACCTACATAAACTTAAGTTGTTTAGAGGGAGCTCAATAAATTTTCTCCATGGTAGACAATTTTAAGGAACAGAGAAATACAACAATTTTCCTGCAAAAAATATTCAGTAAGGACTCATCATTTCCCTTTCATTTTAATATGTGAAAAAGAAAATTGATTATGGGTGTCCTTGTTACAACTTCCGGGGCAGTGTGTGATATCTCCAGCTATTTCTACATATATTTTCAACTGCACTGTGAAAGTCCTTTTATCTTTTTTCATTTCCATTCCTTTCCTTTTCTTTTTTCTTTTTTTAAAGTTTTTTATTGTTATTAAATTTTTTCCATAAATCATACATCATTTTTCAATCAAATTTAGAGTCACTTCCCTTTGTTGGACTACCCGGGCTATATCATGAAGGCCATTGCAGGGGGATCAAGACAGGACGCGTGCTTAATGGACTTCATTTGGGGGACCATGGGAGGGAAAGACGCCAGTGTGGAGCACAAGGGCAGGATTGATGGTTATTTGGGCTTGCCAAGGAGGAATCTTGGAGCACTTCCTTAAGGAAAACATGACATCTTTTAGCAATAAAATAAAATAAAATAAATCCTCCAATTCAGGTGATATGGGTATGTATGCATATATTTATGTATATATATAAAACTACATATATATATATATATATATATATATATATTGAAGCAATACAAGTTAGAGAGAACAACAACAACAACAGAACTGGAAAAAAACTCTGGAAAGACTCAGAAAAAGATGCAGGACATGTACGGCAGAGTGCAGGGACTCATGTCGGTGGGGGATGTGGAAAGGGAAGCGACTCTTTTTTCTCTTTTTTTGCTTACCGCATGCATTCCCAACAATTTCCTCCCTTGGATTCCCTCTCTGTTGCTCCCAGTCCTACTTCTTGGATAGTCATCAGTCCACTTTCCTCTTGTCTGCTGAATGACCCACTAGTCACACAGGACCTTTCCACTTCTCAGGCGCTTCAGCTCCCTCTCCCGCCTCCTGCTCACTGTTAGATCCTATTCTGAGATGCTGTTCCATCTATCGCCTCGCTTCCCTCAGCCCTCTCCCACCAGGGACCTTCACTGCATCAGTCCCTTTCAACTTTTATCTTCAAAGCTTCCTTCTCTTGCATTGACAAGCTATATAACAATTTCATAACAGCTGAATTTGGTTCTATGAATAATCATGCTCAAATCTCCCTTTTCCTATATTAAAAACAGGAAACCAGGCCTGGGTGTGGAGGTACACGCCTGTTATCTTAGCACTTGGTAGGCTGAGGCAGAAGGACTGTGAATTCAAGGCTGGCAGTCTGGGCTACACAGCTAGACACTGTCTCAAAATAAACAAAAGCCAGAAAAGTAAAATCTGGCTTTCTGCCACTGCTTGAAGGTCCTGCCCTAACTGCCCCCAGGCCTCATCTGCTTCTGACTTCCTCCAGGGAGAACTGCTCGATGGTTCAGGTACAACCATGTTTTTTGCTTCACCATGTAAACCAGCTTCTTCAGAGGCTACTGATGGACATGATCTCTTCAACTTTGAAAAGCTCTTGGGGTTTGGTCACTGCTGGGTTGTTTTTTTTTGTTTGTTTGTGTTTTTTTTGTTTGTTTGTTTTTTCTCATTTATTTGGTTAAAAAAGACACGCATCCATACTTTATCTCTGAAAATAGAAGGATGAAAGATTAAATCTCGACCTCTAGATAGGGAGGCAGTTCACAAACAGCAGAGATAAGGACTCTGTAGAGCCTCAGAGGGCCTGAAGGTCTGGTGGCTAGAGTCACTTCCTCTCTTCTGCGAAGGAATAGGAAGGACTTCCTAATGAGTGACAGCTAAGATAAGATGAGAGGGATGTGGAGGAAAGTGTCAAGTGGAGAAGTGGCCATGGTCCTAACACTTCCCAGACAAACACTGGTGCGAGGTGCAAAGGACAGGGCCAGGCATGTGGGTAGTTGGCATGAGAGCGGGCCGTGGCTGTACAAGGTGTGGGGCTGTGTGCAGACACAGCAAGAGGTGAATGGGGCTCCCAGCTGGCCTCTCCTGACAGCTTGCCGAGAACATCTTGATTGTATTGGAAAGGCAAGGCAACAGAGAAGCATTAAGAATTTAAGTGGAGGAAGACTAAGTCAGGGTTGCTTTTCACAAAGGTCTCTAACGGTGAAGTGAGGGGTGACTGAAAGGCTGAGGACAGACTGAGCGGTGCAGCCGGCCTGGGCCTGCGGTGGTAGCAAGGGTCAGCAGCTGCCTGCAAAACGTGGAGCTCCTGGGCCATGGCAGCTATATTAGCTGAGAGAAGGTTCCAGACCAAGATGGAGCCAAAGCAGGTTCACAGGAGGAAAGGTCTCTGATGCTTGCTCTTGTGCTTCTCTTATTTTCTTGGATTATTAAAGCACTGGAGCTAGAAAAGACCCCAGAAATCAGTTCACCTCCCTCTCTGCTATTGCCAGGAAATCTCCCCTACACTTCCTCTTTCACTCCACAGAGCCTTTAAAGGTACGCATCACCCAAGCTCTCTCTACTTCTTCCTCTTCTGTCAGCACTGTCTGGACCCATGGCTCCATGGATCTCTAGATGCATGGAGGTAGCCAAATGAGAGCCTCTACCAGAAGACACCAGTTCCACCTCTGGTCTTTCGCCCATGCACCCATTTCTCTCAACTCTTACCCTTTATTCTAAGCCTTCCTCTCTCTGGTTCTTTCTACACACTGCTGATATGGATCCATTCTCTTCTCAAAGCCTCAGGAAGCTCCTGATGTTGGGCTCCTCACACATAGTAAGCTCTCAAAAAGCATTTGCATAGAGAAGCTTTAATGAGCCCATATAATGTGATTCCATAGCTAAATTTACCCATATTTATGGTGAGATATCAAGAGTAAATTAAAGGTGTTTTAGCTGCTATGTGGTGAGATTAAGCTGTCACACCATCTCCTCAGAAACCAAACAAGCATGAGAGCCCCAGCATTCATCCAACTGCCAACACACACACGCACGCACACACACATACACGCACACACACACATACACACTCACACGCGCGTGCACACACACACGCACACACAGACACACATACACACATACATACACACACAGACACACGCACACACACGCACACATGAACACACACACATACACACAGGCACTCATACATACACACGGACACACACACATGCACGTGCACACACACATATGCACACACACGCACACACACACGTGCACACACGCACACACAAGCACACACACAGACACATACACACATACATACACACAGACACAGACACACACACGCGTGCACACACGCACACACAGACACAGACACACACGCACATGCACACACACACATGCACACACATGCATATGCACACACACTTGATTTCTGAAATCTAGATATCAGTACCAGAGACATCTAGGGGTAGCACAGGACCTACTCAGGGGACTCACAGGTCTGGGTGACCATCGAGCTATGGGGTTCACTCTTCAGTAACTGTGCAAAGCCAGGGCCCTGGTGAGGTTGTAGGGGTGGCTGTCTCCACTCTCATCCATCAACTGTGTATGCGAGGCAATTCCAAGAACAAAAACAAATCATAATTTTAAATGTCAAGTATGGAAGTGGAGAGCTCCGGGAGGCTGAACGCTCCAGCCCTGCTTCTCTTTCCTGCCCAGCCCCCACTTCGTTGTATACTAAGATCTCTATTACAACTTAGCCTTTTCTCCCCCACTTTCTTCATCTGTAAAATGGGGATGCAATCATTCTTTGTAGGATCACATGCAAATAAACTATTTAATAATAGCCTTTAGGGATCAAATGGGATAATTGCTTTGTAGCCTGAGTTTGGAAACGTCAAATGCTTATCATATGCATGGATAGTTGGCCTTTATTTTGCCTAGAAATTCCACCCAGCATTTATTCATTCTCTCCTGAACACTCAAGTGATGAATGTTGCTGAGTGCTGCTAGTTCCTGGTCAAATAGGAATAACTTTCAGGGAGTAAGGACTAGGTCCCTGTCGTCTTGGAAATTGATGATGTTTTCACTTCAAGGCATGGGCCTGATACTCACAGGATTCAATGCAGAAAGGAAAGAATTGAGTGGACTAAATCTCTTGCCTACTACTTCTGAAACTCATAAACTCATTACTGCCAAGGGTCCTCAGCCGCATGAAGAGGGACTATATGCATGCAATACATGTACACACATGTGCAAACACATGCACAAACACATTTATTAAATTGTTGACTTTATTTTTGTTTTCTTTTAGCAAATTAAAATGTGTGGCTTGTCATCTTTATGAAGATCTGGTCTGCACTAAGTCAACGAATTATAAAAGCTTGCACCAAAGCGAAAAACAATCTGCAGGGCTATCAAATGCATGCTGCTCCCTAATTTCAGTGCCTGGGTCCCATGGCTGCCCTGAGAGAAAGCATGTGGGGCACATGCATACTGTATTTCAAATGGAGATTTTATGTAAGCTTATTTTTCTAGTGATTCCAAGAGTAGCTGCTCTGCTTTTTATCTATGCAAACTGGAAATAAAGTAGGCACCCTGCCAGGCCCCTGACAGCAGGCCAGGCCCAGGCTGCCATGGGTGACTCATACAATGACATCTAAAGAGTCCAGAAAAGAACCCTGACGAATGGCTTTGGGATTCCTTGTGACCTTTGATCCTCTGTGCCATAGACCAAAATAAATGACCTAATTTCAAGAAACTACTTGAACCCACATGAGCGAGAATTTACCTGGTAAGCAGACGGCAATAGGCATTGTGCTACTTACCAGAACCCCTTAGTGCTTAGGTAAACTAGAGTGGATATACATTTTAGATGTTCATTTTTGAAAAACATACCTTCCCAGATGGCGTAAACCTGAGAGTGACAATGTGCATGGCAGATGAACTCACAGGGCAAGAAGAACACAGAAGGCTGCCCTGAAGTACTCATGATCATGAGAAGTACCAGGCACATGCTCATTTCTCTCTGGAACATATGTACTGTTTCTGTACTTACTGGTGCTGTGATTACTGACTGACTGACAAAAATTGTTGGATCTCTAGGCCCAAAGCTAGACTTTGGGGATTGCCACAGCCATTCTACATGTAACCCTCACACCACAGGAACTTCTAGCTCTTACCACACCATCACCAAACTGCCAAGGCTAGATTCATCTCCAGACCTTCAGCACAACCTTTCAACCTGTCTTGAATGTCCAAGCACACTGTCAACAAGCATATATAAGAAATGACTGATGCCGGGCATGGTGGCGCACACCTTTAATCGTAGCACTCGGGAGGCAGAGGCAGGCGGATCTTTTGTGAGTTCAAGGCCAGCCTGGTCTACAGAGTGAGTTCCAGGGCAGCTGGGACTACAGGGAGACCGTGTCTCGAAAAGACCAAAAAAAAAAAAAAAAAGAAAAGAAATGACTGTTTTCTCTGAAACTTTGGCTGAGCAGAAGCTTTCAGTGCATTTGACAGACTAAGTAAAAACTATTTGAGATTCAAAAGGAAGTTTTTAGACACTGAAAAATAACAGACAGTTGCAAGAGAAATATGAACACTTTGGTCTGATGAATAGGATGAAAATAATGAAATATGTTTTAAAACCAGAGGGAAAGCATATTATAAAAATAAAGAAAACTCACCTTCCCATTTAAAATCTGACATCCTTTTTTTTTTTTTTTTTTTTTTTTTTGTCTTTTTGAGATAGGGTCTCCCTGTAGCTCCAGCTGTCCTGGAACTCACTCTGTAGAGCACGCTGGCCTTGAACTCACAAAGATCCGTCTGCCTCCGCCTCCCAAGTGCTAGGATTAAAGGCGTGCACCACAAGCCCGGCTAAAATCTGACATTCTACATGTGCCCCTGGACCCTCACCACACAAAGCACAGTCTTCAGCCAGCAGCACAGACTTCACTGGAAGCTTGCTTGGGATCCAGAATCACAGCTGCTAGGCTTGAATCACAATCTACATCTAAAAACAGACCCGAGTAGCTGGAGAGATGGCTCAGCAGTTAAGAGCACTGGCTGCTCTTGCAAAGAACAGGGGTTTGGTTCCCAGCACCCACATGGCAGATAACAACTGTCTATAACTACAGTTGCAGGTGGATTTGACACCCTCTTCTGGCCTCTGCAAGTATTGCACACATGTGATACACTTTCATGCATGTAGGCAAAACACTCTTATACATACAAAATAAATAAATCAAAAAACTTTTAAACACACACAATTTGAATGTATATTGAAGTTTTTAGTATCACTTATTTAAGAGTGTGGACTTATTCAAGTCCACAATGATTTCTATTTTCTGATGTTTTACATGGCAGACTTTAATTTTTGAAGGAAACGCATTGTATTGATGATACAAACACAGGGAGATGCACTGATTACAGATGCCAAATTGCAAGGAAATAAAAGCCTAGAAATCAGACATTCATCTGTTTCTTTCCATTGGATCCCTAGCAACGTCTCCAGTGATTTCATTTAATGCCATATCACTGTATCTGACTGACGGTTAATACTCAGAGATCGACTGGGCCATGTCTGCTTTATCCTGAGTAAAAAAAGGTGAGCAGGGTGTCATGGCACACACCTTCTATCTTACCACTCAGGAGGCAGAGGCAGGCAGATCTTTGCGAGATTGAGGCTAGCTGGGGCTACAGGAAACCCTGTCTCAGGAAAAAGAAAAAGAAAAAAGAAAATGAAAGAAAGGGAGAGAAAGGGAGAGGAGAGGAGAGGGGAGGGGAGGAGGCAAGCACGAAGCAGAAGGCAGACAGCACATAGAGAGCCGGCCTCCCTCCCTCAACACTGGAGCTTCTTCCCCAGTTACCAAGATGATGATGACTATTCTCCATCTAATTCTAATTGTGAAAAACAGCTCTCCTTTCTGATGGTCAAACACACACGGGCTTGCCTCTCCTCATCTCTCTCTCTCCCAACTGTCAACAAACGAGTATTAAGCCACAATTTAAATCATTTATCTTGAAGTTGGTAATGAATCTTTCAAAATGTGAACACTGGGTGGGAAAACTAACACTGACTGCTGGCCTGTCTATACATTCTGAGAAGCTAATTCCTACCATTTAGAACATTAGACAACCCTAAAATCCCATACCCTGTGGTAGTCAACCTATGTAATATTTTCCCTGTGTTAATACAAAGGTAAAATATAGCACTTTTAGTCCAGGAGATTTACTGTCATATTTGAATGCTCTTCTTCAGATTTTCCCCAAAACTCTGAGAATCTATTCCTTAATTAACTTTAATTTGGTTTTCTTGTAGAGTGTTAGTTAGCATATTCACCTTGCCACACTCATCAGCTCAAAATTCATCATTTTCACCCTTCAACTACAGGTTTAAGAAGATATTTCCATGCAAGAATATTCAAATCTGATTGATGGTGCTACTCTAACAACTGAGCAACTAATCTTCCAGGATAAATGTAACACCTAAGAACAACTTAACTGAAACATATAAATTCCACATATTCTTAAAAATACTATTGCCTGTAATTTAATGTAACAGAATGTTTCTAAGCCTACAACCTTGCATGCAGAAGCAGTTTTTCAAGCATTAATACTTAAATGGGTCACAGATACCACATCTGTCATTCTGTCCTGAAGTCTATGAGGCAAAACCAAGACTACGCTGGCCTATTGATTTTTCTAGCATTTGCCTTAATTTACTTAACCACTGAGAAATCCATCAGTACATAAAGGGCAACTGTCCATTACTGCCTCATTTGCAGACATTCCTGCTCCTCGTTTTTGGTAAATATTTCCCTTCGATTGCTATGTGTTTACAGTGTAAAAATGAATTAGGAAAGTGCTCACACCTGTTTCTGTTCAGTAACGGCTGCACTGAGGTACATGTAACGTGCTTAAAGATAGAATAAATATCTAGACATTATTACATCTGTGTGCAAAGGGTGGTAAATTAGATCCTAATTACATTAACAGGGATTCTGCCTCCCAGCTTAAATTTTACATGAGCTCTCTGCAAAAATGCAAGAGCTCTGCTGCGGTTTCTTTATGAGCTGGTGATTACAGCTACTTCCTATGCGGTCACTAAATATTCTGTTTACAAATAAATGAAGAAGCTTTGAGCCAACTTGCCAGGGTAATAATCTATTTTTTGCTCCCCCTCCCTCTTCTAACAAACCCTCTCCACATACGCATGGCAACAATCAGGAGCCCTGGCTTCATCTAATTGCTCCATCACATAATTTCACAAATTGCCTTGTCACTGGGGAGCCAAGTGCAAAACACGCTCACAGTGGGATTTCAGGCAGCAGCTTTCATTTACTACTCATTCCTTGTTAAATTAAACACCCAAACACCAGTTGTAGAAAGAAGTGGAAGTCAGACATGCATAGCTTCTGTCTACCATTTCACAAACCATGGCCAGCCACAGGCACGAGGACCTCTGGCTGGCCCAGGTCACTTCAGTGGAGCTGCTAGAATTCACCACAACCAAAAGGCAAAGGATAAATGGGCTTCTCCAGAAAGTCAACTTTGTCATGTGACAGCAGGAAACATGAGCACCTGGGAGAAATGTAAGCTTCTCCAGCCCTCCGTTCCTTTTGCCTCCTGCAGAGTGGAGCACCGCCTCCCATCTTCCCAGAAGAACATGCGTTTGTATCAGGTGAAGGGTGCTTAGTCTTTGAAGGCATAAACAGCACACCATATTTCTCTTCTGGCTACAAAGAGAACCCTAAATTCCACTAATCTTTAAAAGTCCTCAAAAACAAAGTTCACTGGTCAAGTTCACACAGTTTCCCTTTTAAGCTTTACTGCTGCAGATGTTTCTGAAACACATCACGATAAATGGGCCTCCATTGCAGGATAGATGTGGGTAGAAGGAAAGAGTGTACAGCGGGTGACATTACTAGAGGGACTGAACCTGAGGTTACGCCCCTGGAAGCTGACATTTTTATATCAACAACTAAACACAGCCACTGGTAATTAAAGGTATTGCTTTTGCAGCTCAGGAGCCAGGGAGGTCAGGTACCGTTTTTTCCATCACAAGCCAGTCCTTTATGCATGTAGATTTGCCAGCATTATGTGCACAGGGAGAAGGAGACATTAGCAGCAGCTGTCTCTCTGCTTTTACACTGAGCATTCTATTCACACAGACAGGTGGAGTAATTTAAAAGCCAATGTGGTGCAATTTCAATGTGACTAATGTCACTGCCGACAAAAATGCCACCATTACCACTGTTTATGGAAACATTACTAAAATTACATTTTATTCATAAGAATTTTAGGATTCTGGTTATTACTAGCTTTAAAATGATCAGCTCTCGGTGTCATACCCCAGAGCGGGAACTGAATTCTCCAGGGTTTAGCAGCCTTCTTTGCTGAGAAACGACAGTTGGATTGTAGGTTCAAGAGTAATCGGGGCTGCATAAGCAGTTTCTTCTATCTCCATAAAGCAAATTAAAGACATAGCTCTTTGGTGCCCTGACTATTTGACAGGCAAAGGGAAAAAAAAATCTTCAAGGAACTAAATTCTGTGTTAGAAGGTTAGAAGATTCTTCACCCTCAAACCACTATCAGATATGGGTAGAAATTGACACATTTCTATAAAGGATAGTTTCTATAAAGGAATAGTTAAACTGTGTTTTAAATCTGAAATTTAACAATCAAGAAATCATGAAGAGTGTTATAAACTATCAGTAGCTCTAGTTTTGTCTTTTTGCAAAGGCAAATATATCTGGTAAACACTTCTGAAAAGAAAGGCGTATTCATGACCCTTAGTCACCTAGAACCATCAGACTGCCAAATCCCTGACTCATATTTTCATGTCAAAATATACTAATTACCTAGGTGTGGAATGAAGTTATAATTATACCTTTGAACTCCCACAATGCAATTTTATTTCCCTTGTGTTTGAGTGGCAACTTAGTAGTGATCACACAGAACAAGTAGAGATCCCGGTTCAGGCTGAGCTGAGTTCGGCACTTGACCTTGACAGAAATTGGCCTGCCTGCTTCACAGCACAGTCTTCTGAGCCCGTGCACATGGAAAGTGTTACAAGCCTACAGAGATACATATTAGGATTCTATTCAGACTAGTGATCAATTATTATCTTCAGCTGCTTAAATAACAAAATAATCCAATGCCAAAACAATAAAGCAACATTTGTAGAGAGGAGATAATCTTACTTTCTTCTTTTTTTAGACAGGGTCTCCCTGTAGCCCAGCCAGCTTGGAACTCACTATGTAGACTCAGTCTCACAGAGATCCACTTACCTCTGCCACCCAAGTGCTGGGGTTAAAGGCATATACTACCATACCTGGCTCAATTTTACTTCCTTTTTAAATGAAGTCATTTTTGTGGAGTTCTCCTATAACATTTGAAATCTAAGACTTATTTTTAATTTTTGTAAGCTGTGCTCCCTTGTTTGGGGTTTTATTGTTGCTTTGTGGTTTGGGGTGATTTGATGCTGTTGTTTTATTTTGATTTTTGTCTCTGAAGTGCTAAGGATGGAACCCAGGCCCTAGTCCATACTAGGCAACTGTTCTACCACTTGGCTCTGTCACCAGCCCCTGATTTTTTTTTTATTAATTTTATTTATTACCGTATGTGTATGAATTACAGTACGTCTGCATGCAAGTCTGTGCACCCGTGTCGTGCAATGCCGCGGAGGTCAGAAGAGGGTTTTTGAGGGCTGGTCTGATGATGCAACTTAGGCTGGCTTCACACTCTCGATTCTTGTTTCTACAGGTGTGAGCCACCATGTCTGACTTCCTTATTCCTGACACCCTTAAGTGAGGTCATGTCCACCTGTGTGCAGCCTTTAACAGACCTGAGCTTTAGAACAGAGGAACCAGCACTCAAGTCACAAGGGACCGGGTGTGGTGGCATACACCTTTAATCCTAGCACTTGGGAGGCAGAGGCAGGTGGATCTTTGTGAGTTCAAGGACAGCCTGGTCTACATAGCGAGTTCCAGGACAGCTGGAGCTACAGGGAGACCCTGTCTCAAAAAGACCAAAAACAGAACTCAAAAACTGAAAACTACTAAGTAAATTGAAGGAAAAAGTGGTGAACTAAACTGTAGAACATCTACACAATCACAGTCAGCCATTAACAGAATGGTATAATGGGGTAGAACAGTACATACATACATAAGTCAAGAGCAGCAAGCTGATGGCTATTCTCACTATGAAATAAATGATAGATGTAAGGTTTAGAAAGTGTGTAGCTAGTCACACCTTTCTGAGGCATGCATTATACACAAAACTGAGATCCATCTGCTTCAGCCTCCTAAAGTGCTGGGATTATAGGCAAGCACCTGGGTTACCGTATTATTAACAGAGGTGATCTTGGCATTGGTGAAAGAGTTTGGATTTTGAATATTATGAAAACTCTTATTTCAGCAGGGCGTGGTGGCACAAGCCTTTAGTTCCAGCACTCAGGAGGCAGAAGCAGGTGGATTTCTGTGAGCTGAAGGCCAGCTTGGTTTACACAGTGAATTCTGGAGCCAGTGGGGACTACAGGGAGACCTTGTCTCAAAAAGACAAAAAAAAAGGAATAAGAAAAATCTTCTTTTAAAGTAATGTTTCTGAGTTGTATGCAACATTGCAACATTAAAAAAATGACTTCATCTGGCGTTCGTGAAAATCACCCTTGGCCTTGGTTGTAGCCTGGGTTGAGATTTGGCGCCCAGAGCCACCAAGGTCCTCAGCTGCCCTGATGTGGGAGGGTGAAACCCAGGCCCAGACAATTAAAAATAAAATAAATAAATAAATAAATAAAAATGACTTCATTATCTTATTCCAAGAATGTTAGTCAAAACCACTTCCAAAGTAACATGTACTTACATGTGCTGTGTTTTTATTGTATGTCACTTTATTTGTGTTTGTTTTCCAATTCTGCCTTGTTTGGATCTTCTTTCAAGAGAAAGGTAAGCTTC
Source organism: Rhizomys pruinosus (assembly GCA_009823505.1). Lineage (NCBI taxonomy): Eukaryota > Metazoa > Chordata > Mammalia > Rodentia > Spalacidae > Rhizomys > Rhizomys pruinosus. Next base: position 1,879,667 of record VZQC01000144.1, on the reverse strand, counting down.
CTGGTGGAATGGAAGACTTCACCACATAAAATTTCTGACACGTGCTGATGATTTCATTAACTCAGGGGAGATTTNACACACACACACACACATATATATGTATACATATATATATATATATATATATAATAAAAATAAATAAAATATTTTTAAAACCAAAAAGAAGATGCATGTAAAAACAGTCACATTTGTGTTCCCTGTTATGTCATGCATGTAAAACAGTCACATTTGTGTTCCATTACGTCAAACAACTCTGTGACATAGATTGACTTTTACTACCAAACCACCAGCCAGCCAAACTAATTAAAACAAAACAGGGGGCTGGAGAGATGGCCTAGCAATTGACTGTTCTTGCAGAGGACCCAGGTTCTATCCCCAGCACCCACATGGCAGCTGAGAACCGTATTTGACTCCAGTCCCAGGGGAATCTGATGCCCTCTTCTGACCTCCGAGGCATTGCATGGCACAGGTGCACAGACCTACATGCAGACAGTACATTCATACACATAATAAAATAAATTAAATTAAAAATCCTAATTCTTAAAAAAAAAAAATAAAAAAATAAAACAAAACATAAAAGTTTACCCCTTCTAATGCAAAACCATCAACATTCCCCTCAATCAAAACTTCATACTTTAAGGCAGGGAATCTTTCAGAAATCTTAGCCGTTTGTTTGTTTGTTTGTTTGTTTGTTTGTTTGTTCAGACTTTTTCCCATGATGTCCCCCTGTTAACCCAGGCTTGCCTCACAGTCTTTATGTAGCCTAGGTTGGCCTTGACTTTTCAGTGACCCTGCCCTGCCTCTAGAGTACTGAAGGATTCTAGGTTTTTGTCACCACAATGTGCCTCTAGGAATGAAGTGAAAAGCAGAATTTCTGAGGACTGGATTGAGCTTGTTAAAAAAAAAAAAAAAAGACATTCACGCATGCACATGTGCCTTCCAAATTTTACTCTGAACAATAGAGAAGGATCAGTTACATGTTCATTGACCAAGTTTGATATTTTATCTTTGAAAACATATTGTTATTAGTTGTAATAGAAAGAGGACATGCTATTGACATGTACTTTGAAGTCTAGTTGATGGCTACAGTTCCATCGTGTGCAGAGCGACCAGCAGCCTAATAACTTGCGCTTACATGGGCACTTTTGATTTAAGCTAAATCTCTACCTAATTAGCCCAATTAAGAGTCCATCAGAGGAGCTGAGGATGCGGCCCAGGGATAGAGCTCTTTCTTGGCATGCACAGGTCCTAGGGAAGAAAAAAATATGCCAAAGAAAACAAATATTGTATACTTTTTACTTAGCTTTGAAACAAAAGGGAAAATTTAAAGGTATTGTTAGCCAGACTCTACAAAAACATCCTACAGAGATGTCACCACCTATCAGTGAAGTTACTAAGCCTTCTATACAACTGAGTAGAAGAACTGCAGTCACAAGCAGAATGTAGAAGGCTCTGTTTGCGAGTCCTGAATACCTGTGTAAAGTTGGGCCTTTGTCTTTACTTTTGATTGTTTTCCCCCTCTGTCTCCTCATCAATGAACTATAATTACCCAAGGTCAGAGGTGCCCAGCTAGGAAGGAGGAAGGAGAGGCGAGGGGAGGTGGTGAGGAGGGCTGGAGGAGGGCTCTGCCAGGTCACTAATGGCCTCTCGGGCAACAACTTGGAGAAGGGGCGTCTCTTCCCTTTGATCTTCTAATTCACAATGATCATTAGTATTAACTCCAATTCTTCTGGGTGAAGAATTCCAGCTGTAGCCTTTTCAGTTTACCTGACCTAAGAAAATTCATCACCCATCCATTAGGATTTCAGTAACTAGCTAAGAAAAAGAAGACAGTTGCCCCAGAATCTGGAAACCCCGACCCCTGCTTCATGATTGAACAGTTTATATGAGCCACATCACAGAAGAACTGGGGCATTCTCATAACCCCAAGCCCCAAATAATTAAACAATCCACCCTGTTTCCCTACTGAGACAGATGATTCCCACTTGGGGGAGAGGAGGAGAGGGTCTTTGTGTAATCAGAGCTGGAATACTCCGTCTGGAAAGCAGCAGCAATCTCTTGTGAGTCTGAATGCACTCTCCAACAGAGCCTGAGTTAGTGACAGCAGAACCTAGCTCTGGTCACAGGAGAGGGCAAACAGTAGCTACTTCCAAGAGAGAAAGGAATGGCTACAAAGCTATGCCTCTCTGTTAGAAAGAGCCCGTTTCAGATATGGTATGTGGACGTCTGGACTCTCACTTCCCTCTATTAGAGTCCAAATATAGCAATGTAGTATCTGTACATAAGACATGATAAAGAAGGAGAGGGGCATGGTGAACCATGTCCACAGTCCTAGCACTTGGGAGGCTGGGGCAGGAGGACTGCTGTAAGTCTGAGGCCAGCCTAGGCTACCTAATGAGACCTTGTTGGAAAAAAAAAAGTTCTGGGCTACATAGATCAGGAGTCAAGAGCTGGCTTAGGTTTCATCCTTCCCATCACACATGTACACATAAATGTAATGCTGTAACTACAGAACACTTCACTTGAAAAGGCACGTGAAAGTCAAGGTACACTAGGAGTGGTTTAAACAGACCACCTTTCCCAAAGTACTTGTATTACCTGACTGACATTTTAGACAAGGTTTCACAAATATGGTTGACCTGCCTTACCACCTTCTACAGGCCACCCCCACTTTGTTCAGAATAGGTCTCTCTCAAGAACGCCAACAGACATGGCGCACTAAGAATACTCATTGTTAAGACTGACAGAAGTGGGAGGAGAAAAGGTAACAGCGCCTCCCTATGTGGGTGCAACCCTCCTACTACCCTCCCGCCACCCTCCCGCTACCCTCCCGCTACCCTCCCACTACCCTCTCACTACCCTCTCACTACCCTCCCACTGCCTTCCCACTGCCCTCCCACTGCCCTCCCACTACCCTCCCACTGCCTTCCCACTGTCCTCCCACTACCCTCCCACTATCCTCCTACTACCCCTCCCACCACCCCCCACTACCCTCCCACTATCCTCCCACTACCCTCCCACTACCCTCCCATTGCCCTCCCACTACCCCTCCCACCACCCCCCACTACCCTCCCACTACCCTCCCACTACCCTCCCACTGCCCTCCCACTGCCCTCCCACTACCCTCCCACTACCCTCCTACTACCCTCCCACTAACCTCCTGTCACCTTGATCCACAGATAGGCCACTGGGATATCAGTTATAACTACGTTCTCATTTGATCATAAACCATAATGTTCAGAGAGTAACTCTTCCAAAACTGCAACACAGACATGACACTAAGATGGCTGGAACAGATCTTGTTACCAAAAACAAAACCAAAGAAACAGCATCTGTCTCTTCTACAGCATTCAATTCCCATTTCAATTCCATTTGCTCCATCCGCAGAGTGGCAGACCCGCAGGGCACTTGTCATCTAATAGTGTTTCTATGGAAACACCATTCTCAACCTGGAAGATCCTACAACCCCTCACACTGGCTTTACCCACATGAGAGGAAAGTCTTATAAATCAGAAATTGAGACATAAATTTGGCCACACATATACAAAAATATTTTCTAGGCTGGAAGTTCTCTCTCAGACACACACCAAAGAAATAAAGGAAACAAGCACATACCAAATATGTGTATTGGACTCAAAAACAAAGTTTATAAGGCTTAACATGAGAGATTCTTAAGATCAATGAGAAGATGGGGACAAAGCAGTTACTAGCAGATGGTAAATATTAACCTTAGAGCGGTCTCTTCGCCTGACTCTGCAGGCGTGTGTCTGTCTCAAAGCCCTCTACTCCTTCCAGCTTTTGGGATGCCTGGAACACACAGAGACTCCACGTAGAAAAGTGTACCCACTGATTATTTTAAATAAGATTTGCATTAACTACCTTTTTGTCCAGATTATATTTAAAACTTCACTGTGGTAAGGTAGGCAAACAAAAAAGACAAAAAGACCCTCAGTTTTAACCTGAAACATTTTATGTGTTACTTCCCATCACTTCAGGAGGACTTGACTACCTCTTTACAACGCAGTGTAATAAAAGACCTGGGATGGGAATGGCACCCAGCTGATGCCCGTGGACACAGCAGCCACTTACTATTGGAATAATGCCCTGCAGAAGAGAAAACTTAGATACAGCATAGGTCTCTGAACTGATTTTGATTCTTGAAAATATTAAGTACTTTTTAATTGTTTGCAATGATTTATCTCAGGCAAACTCAAACATTTCTACTAATAAATGCTTTTATCTTCCTTCTAATTTTCTCTCAGTATCTACATTGTGTCAGGCATCCTTTTTAGTTGCAGGGAATCCTTTCTTTTCAGAGACATTGACAAATGTTCAACTAAAGTATAGCAAGGAACTGACTGCATTGAATGTCCTTTCACTTCATAATCTCCAAAGTTTAAAAACTTGTTTCCTTTTATTAATTTTATTATGCACAAGTATGTGCAGGTGAGCTGGCTGGAGGCTGTTATCCCAGGAATGAACTTCTCTCTTTGGAGAAGTAAACTATGCTGCTGATTCAACCTGCCTGCACATGGCTACACACTCAAGCCTTTCCTTCCCATGCAGCAGGGAGCAAAGTCTATCCTCCTTTGACATACAGATGCTTGAAGGCCTTTCAAAGACAGGTTTTTTTTAAACTGAATAAACTCAATAGAGGGCTGGTCCATTGATTTTTTTAAAAAGGACAACCCTAGCAGTTCGCTTTCTCCAAGGTGCTTCAGGTTTTAGAATATGCTCTTTGGCATTTAAGAAAGATGCATTTACAGTTTGCGAATAAGTTGTTAATGCTGTTGTTTAATTAGCCAGATTTTAGATTGTTCTTTTTCATGGAGCAGGATTTCAGAAAGGATTTTCCAAATAATTGCATTAATCACATAGAAATAAGTGATAATTTAAAATTTGTGAATAATCTTCCCAATGAAGACTGCATCTCTAAAGAGCTCAGAACTCAGACTAAAGTTACCACATGATAAGCATGACCTTGTGGGACAACAACATGGTCTTTCAAATCTATAGCTTTTTTCCCATAGAGTTTACTGCAACAAGCTCTGGCCTGTAACTCTACCTAAGCTACCAGGCAATCCTGTAGAAGAAGAGAACAAAAGGAAGGGTATTCTCTGAACAGGGAAATCCATTTGCTTTTCTCCCTTAGAGAAGAGTGGGGAATCTTCACGTGAAGAAAGAAAGAAGTGGAAAATTTCAGGCCTCTTTGCTTTGCTTTTAAATGATATTTCCAGAGTGATGAGCTTTTAGGAACTGGTACTGTTATCACTACATCTATATGAGCAGACGGCACTGGAGTCTCTTAGGGGGAAAATGTCCAGCAGGAACTGCAAGGCAACTTCCACAGTTATTCACAGAAAGTTGGAGAGACTTGGAGAGAGGACTTCACTTCCAGAGCAGTGACCCGGGCCAGGGACACAGAGCAACTAGTCAGGCCTCCGAGATTCACACAGTTTATGGGTAATTTCCATTCAATTGTCCAAATAACACACAGTACATATATGCATCTTAGTGTAGGTAAAATCATATTAGAAAAGATTTGGTTTCTTATTTTTTTAAGGTAGTATAGTTAGTTCCCTGCACTAGGCAGTCTAAAAAAAATAACTTGCTTCTGTCTCTCCTGATTCTGTCTGAATCAATATTTGATTATATTTTATTCAGGGGCATCTCAGCTCCAAGTCGCTCCAAAGCTCCTTCTCAGACTGAGATGGGGGCTGAGGAAATCAGTTTTATTTTTCCTGGTAAGAGAGGAAACAGCAGCAGCTCGTCCAGGGCCACCCAGATCTTGATCTCTGACTCCAGAGCAGGTCAGCTGCTTTGCTCTGGGGGTGGACTCCCAGCATCCCACAGGAGCACATTTGACCAGTTGTCACTTCTTATCTAAACACCATGCTTTTATCATACACCCTGGACACCATAACACCCCCCCCACAGTGCTTGATAAGCATCAATAGGAAACACACTAGGCAGAGCTTAAAACACTGACCTACATATAACACATTTCAGACAAGTAAAGATACCAGGGTCAGATTTTAGGGAACTCAAAAATGATATCAAAATTGTAGCAACTAAAACCACCGGCTCCAGCGCTAACCAACTCCTGAAGTTTATTCAGAAATGCTCAACACTTTCTAAACCTGTTTTGAATTATGGTAAGAAGAGGAAACTATTGTTTTTCATTGTTGCTACTTTCTGTTTTTATTATTTTCACTGGTGCTGGAAAAGATGGACTGTGAGTGTTACTGGAGGCACGGCCCCTCTCCAAAGGAGAACTGAGTGGCCTTCAGGTGCCCATGAGGACACAGCTTTCTCCCCAGACAACTCCCTGAGGAACAGGACTTAGAAAATGGGCAAGGGAGCTAGAGTCAACAGACTCTGGGCCTTCATGTTTGAACGGAAATGTATTTAATATAAACAGTCTAAGTTAAAAAATAGCTCTTTGCCAGGCGTGGTGGTGCACACCTTTAATCCTAGCACTCAGGAGACAGAGGCAGGTGGATCTCTGCAAGTTCAAGGCCAACCTAGTCTATAGAGTGAGCTCCAGGCCAGCTGAAACTTAAAGGGAGATCCTGTCTCGAAAATACAACAACAACAACAAAAACAAAAACAGCTCTTCTATTGAAACCAAAGTCAGAAGGAGTTCCTTTAAATATTTTATTATTATATATAATTTATGTGTATGTGTACTGCCTGAATGTATGAGAGTACACCCATGTCATCCAATGCCTGTGGATGTCAGATCCCCTGGAACTGGAGTTACAGATGCTTGTTAGCTGTCATGTGGGTGCTGGGAATTGAACCTGGATCCTCTGCAAGAGCAGCCAATGTTCTTAACTGCTGAGCCATCACTCCAGCCCCTTGTTTTGTCTCAAATTAATTGATTTACTTTTTATGTGTATGTATGTAAGTGCATCCATTGAGCAATGCCTAGACAGGCCACAAGAGGTGCTGAATCCCCTGGAACTGGAGTTACAGATGGTTGATAGCTGTCATGTGGGTGCTGGGAATTGAACTCAAGTCCTTTGCAAGAGCATCTACTGCTCTTAAGCAGTAAGCTGTCTCTCTAACCCCCAAACTGAAATCGGGAGTTTTTATCATACATTCATCAATGTAGCTCATTTTAACCTGTCCAAATTCATCCCTAATATTAAAAATCCCCCAGTCAACCATTTGACCAATTTTTAAAAATATTATTTATCCTTAACTTTTCATTTTGGCTTGTTCCCTAGATATCATTAAATCTATATGCACTTACAAAACAGCCACCACAATATTGAGATTTTTTAAATATCCTGAACATGAAATTCATTCAGAACAATAAACAAACCAAACAAATCCCCCATTGGCATAAAGCCCCGAATCTCCAGTTTCTCACATCTCCGGGAGAATCCCCGCAGTGTAAACAGCAGCGCTCACGAAGAAGACGACAATATAAACTGCTACTCTGCTAGGAAGAGCTCACTCTATATCGCTCACGAAGACAATATAAACTGCTACTCTGCTTGAAAAGTCACAGGGGACTGCACAGGAAGAGCTCACTCTATATTGCTCTTTTCCTTTACAGCTCTAAATGCAGGAGGACTTTCACCGAGAGCTCTGAGTCACAGCACTGTTGTAACGGGAGTGTCCATTCGAGCTACTTCACAGCAGTTCATGGCAACAGAACATGCGAGCTTGTGTGGAGCATTCACTACAGATATGTCTACAGGGTTGAGTTCACTTTCTTAGAAAGCTTAGTAGCTAGCTCTAAGTACTTCAGAGTCACACTTAGAAAAGCAATGTATTAACATACATACTTAAAATCACAACTACACATGGACTCCTAAAGCCTTATAACTTATGAAAATTAATGAAATTACAATCATGAACTTTAAAAATAGCTCCTTATTTAGGGTATGTATCTAGGAAACAAGTGTGAACCCTAGGTTAAAACCTGGGAACACAGATTTAAGAAGTCCAGAGGGATCATTTTTCTCTATCAAAACTGGTTCATTGTCCATATTTAGTTTACATATGTCATTTAGAATCCACTTACTGTTAGATGCTGGAACAGCCACGCCCTCATGATATTGGTGGCTACTTTGGGAAAGATGCCACGCTTTTTGTGACGCTTTTTGTCCTTATCAGGGTCATCATCGTCACCTGTGCTGGGGGAAGCTACACTGTTGTCCAAGCCATCACCTGCAAACATAGTGAATCAAATTTTGACTGATGCTACCTTGACATGCTTTATTCAAATAGAATGCCTTTGGATAAAACAAAACCAAAAGAGCAGTTAAATGATTCATAGTTTCGTTGGCACTTTTTCTTTTTACAAGACAAGAACAAGATCTAGGCTCAAAAATAGTCATATTTAAAGAAAGTCTTCCAAAGATCAGTGCTAAAGGTCAAAGGAAATGGAGGGCAATATACAGTCTCTTTAGTGGCTTTGTGGCCATGGTAATTACTCCACTGTACGTGGCACCTCTCCTGGGGAGTTAACCAGGACAGCACTCTTAGCAATGGGTCTCTGCCTGGGCATTTGAACTCCACGGAAACTCACTGAGGTTGATATGTGAGAAGACGCATGTATACGACAGTAGCTATCTCTACAGGTGAAGTATCCTAAAACTAGTTGCAGTGGGGGGAGGAATGGAGGCAATTTGTGATAGGAATGCTTCACAAGGGACACAATTCTCTTACAGGAGGAAGAGCACCACATTTACCAAAGGAAAAACATGATTCATATTTTTATTAGAAAATAATTACTATTAATTTTTTAAGAGTTTACTTTTTATTTTATTTGTGTGTATGATTATATATCTGTGTATGCCACAAGTGTGTGGGGGGGTGGGGGGAGTGGGGGGGTGTGTAGAGGCCAGAAGATAGTGTGGAACCTCCTGGAACTGAAGTAACAGAGAGTTGTGCACCACCCCCTGGGACCCAAACTTGGGTCCTCTGGAAGAGCAGTAAGTCCTCTTAACTACTAAGCCATCTCTTCAACTCCTAGAAAATAATTACTGTTTAAATCAAATAAAGTAATGCTAGAGCTATATTACACTAATAATCTGGGAAGTTTCTAAAATTTCTTCTAGATTTAATGTGTTGCTTACTGAGACACTACTTGGTGACATTCCTCTATTGGATCTCATTTTTCTACTGATTTTTGTTATGGATATTTAAATTCTTTATTTTAGAAAATATTTTGGCTCAGATCAAAGGAGACCATTCTACCATAAAATCACATGAACCAAGATAAATCACAAGGTGTAAATTAGAAAGTTATTTTTTTAAATATTGGCTTCAAAGTTAAAGGGCAAATAACACTCAACTCAACCTACCCCACTGAAAAGCAGTTTTCCTAGTAAGCTACCTGAGCCCCCGCTGTCCTTTTCCTGTATGTGAGTTTTAGAAATGGGCTGAATTAATCTGGGTCCCCAAAGAAGAACTGCAGTGGCCAGGCTTAGAAATGACATAACAAACAAACCCCAGCGCATGTTCACCCCCATTAAGCAAGGCATCAGAGACTTATGGCCCAAAGAACTTGATATTTGGTAAGACAGTTTTCCTGTTGACTAACACACTAACACACTAGCATCAGAAGGGTTTACATGGCTTCAGCTTCTCATTCAGTAATCTCTACTCTAGGTCCTATATACAGATAATAATAATAATAATAATAATAATCTGTTTTGATTTCAGTTATTCCAGTTACTCATGTTGGTTAGGTTGCAATGCTTTGATAATATTAACTGCTCTTTTGGGAGACCCACATCTCATTCCTGTAAAACAGAAAAGTATGCCTCAATCCCCCTAATTTTTTCACTTGCCTTGATGTGTCCTGAGATAAATTTGGAAAACTGTTGGGTGAGGAGCAGGTGGATTTCAATATTTCTACTAGTATCACAGCTATTCCACATCATGAGCTTTTTTTTTTTTTTTTTGGTCTTTTCGAGACAGGGTCTCCCTGTAGCCCCAGCTGTCCTGGAACTCACTCTGTAGACCAGGCTAGCCTTGAACTCACAAAGATCCGCCTGCCTCTGCCTCCCAGGTGCTAGGATTAAAGGCGTGCGCCACCACGCCCGGCCACATCATGAGCTTTTGCTGAATTTCTTGTAGTTTAACCTTTGTTAAAATACACAATTTTCTTGCATTTAAAAATCTATGTAGGTTGTGAAAGTTTCATGGACTTATAGCCTGGGTTCTTCTCGGGAAACATCATGAAGACCCCCAACTCCAAAGTATCAGCACATCTTTCAAAGGTCACACGGCTAGACTTGCCCATGCTGAGGTCTCTGCTGGACCACTCTCCTCTTTCATAACCAAGTGTTGTATGGGAAATTCCCTTGGGTTTTCCTAATAAATTCTTTGGAAGTCCAGTATTTAAAGAAACTTCATATACTGAGAAGCAATTCTCCATATGAAATAACAATTCATTAAAGAAACATGAGAAAAGAAAACAACTCCGCAGCATTTAAATTTCCAGTGGCTAATCCACTTTGGATATGCAAAGGGTAGCTGAGGAAAAGAAACATGTGACCTGATCAGTGATTAAAAATGAAAAGCTTCTAACCTAACAATGCTATTTTCCCACCTCTCCGTGATAGGTTTCTACCTCTTAAAAAATAGCCTTTTTATCCATCTCAAAGCCCTTCAGATTAATTTAGCAAGCAAAGTCCTGTGCCTGCCTAGAAGAAAATTCATTGATAATTTATGGAAATATCTACCGTAATCCAGTGGAGATGACTTTTTTCCAGCTTTATGCATTAATAGATAATCAAGGCCTTAAAGCAGCCTTAGCTTCCCATTACCTCAGGCTAAAGAATTCCTGAAAGCGTGCCTTGCGGGCACCTGAATTATATACTCCATTAGGAGGGTAGGCTTTCTGCATTCCATGTGTAACACTCACCAGAACCTTTCCTGTTTATTCCTGCTGTATGAAAGCAGAAGCATTAGGAACAGAATTTTTTTAAGTGAAGACTTATGTAGATACAATGGAGAACCCTTTCAAGCCGGAGCCAGATCTCCCCATCCAGTCCCTGGCAGTGACCTCTCCCGAATAAAAGGTTTCTGTTACATCATTAGCTCAAGCCAAAAACAGCCCTGGCTTAATGCACAGTTTGTTCTTCCTACTGTTTTTAGGCAAATACAGCTACTTTACTCCCATCTGGGAGGGAAATTACACTGCTGGGTTGTAATCTAAGACAAGATTTTCATTGGAAGCAAATGCTTTCAATCCAGTGTAAATACTGGTGCATGTTCAGAAAAGCCTAAAACAATAAACCCTGCTCCTTCCCGACACAGTTAGGGAAATGGAGAAGATGGGGAAGGAGAACAGCATAATAAAACAGAGTATTCTAAAAGCAAACACTTTCATAGATTTTAATAAATTGTTTAACCTCTTCCACTTTCTAAAATTGAAAATTGATCTCGGATCGTCTGGACCTCAGAGGAGAGTCTAAACCCTGCAATTGGATACAGTCACCTCGATGTGGTCTTCGGAGGATTTATTTCCTTTTTTTATTTTTAAGATCACTAAACAAACTTGGAGGACTGCGGCCGACCACACGGCAGCAGGCCACAGCTCTGAAGCCCATTTGTAAAATGTCAGCAGTGACTTCATTCCTAGAGCTGACTTCTCCTGCCGCCAAATGAAGGCAAACTGAAAAGGTGGAAATAATCATAAAAATGATGCTACTCCATAAACAAGCTTACGGCCTCATTAGGGTAGCGGTGGGCTCCACTGGGTGATTTATGCTCGTTTTGCTGATGCTGTGAGGAAATGCCACAGGGCGACTTTATCCAACTGCTAATGGTTTCTGACAGCTTCTTAGCAACTAGTGCAAGCAACGTTGTGGCGTTTGCTAGTGACGGAAACCGAAAATGTCATATTATCTGCCCATGTGTCATGAAGTCCGTGTGGCAATTAACTAGTAGGCCAGTGACTGAAGGCCAGAGGCTCCAGAAAATGGCCTTTGGCTATGCAGAGGCTGCCAAGGTAGGTGCCGTGTGCACACACGGCTGCCCTCGTGCAGTATTCTAATGCAGAAATCCACTCGCTGAAACTTCCTGGGTTCTGATGAGAGCAGACCAGGCCACTCACACGCCTTTCCTCCCTCACTGATGGGAATCTGCGAGCACAGGCACTGTGCTATCTATCAGATGACTCTAGAGCATTCTGCTCTGCTGTGACTAATTGGCAGTACCTGGCTCTGTGCTTTTGGACACTGGATTCTAAGGGGCTAGCTATTTTTCTGCACTCTCACAAATTAGCCTGAAAGGATTCAAGATCACTGAAGCAGATGCCTTGCCTGTCAGGCTGCAAGAAGCAAAGGAACTGTACGCAGCAAAAGGTACCAGTCCACCAACACCATAAGCTTCTAACAAGCAGGGGAGAATCCTGGCCACACTTTTCAGTTTCCAAGCTATCAAAACCATGGACTATATGTCAAACTGTCAAACCTTTCAGCGTGGGCCATTTGCCCTTTCAAATAATATTTAAGGATTGTTTTTACAAAATTTTATAGGCCATGGTCTAGTGAAAGAGGCCAACCAACAAAGAAAGGAATTTGTACTACAATTCGTCTACGGACAATTTCTTGTGAGACCTGGGCCTGTCCCTGTGGAACAAGCCAGGTGACCTGTGGCAGCTCCCAGGCAGTCAGAGAGCTCAGATTTCAAATACACTCAACTCAAATATCCCAAGTCGCCTATTTAAGCATGCCTAAGCATTTAGACTGTGCTATCTCTTGCCTTGAAAGGCAGGATAAAGGGGCATTTATCGTGTTCAGACCACTCGGTGGGTCAGACTGACCATGTTGGCAGGGCCTGCTCCTTGGTGGCAGCACAATGAAACTGTGATCCAGTTTTTCTCTATCTCCCCTTCTCCTCTAGGGCCGCCAACAAAACCCTAAAAAGGACCTAAGATTTACATCCCAACTGATCTGAATTCCTGTCCTGTCAGTGGGCCACCAGGTAAAAATAAGTGGGATGTGTGTCAAAGGCCCTCTGTGCTGCTGTAGAGGCAAAACTCCCTATTAGGAAAATGAGCTTTCATCTTCAAGGGCAAATGGAAGTGTAGGGTTGAGACCTCTGTTTTTGCTGGAAGTCACTGGAAATCCATAGATTTAAGAACATTTTCATTTACAACTTTGTATGGAGACTCCATAGTTAAGAGTCATGTCCTGTCTTTTGTCTTTACTTTTCTTCTCTTGCAGTGTTTAAGACTAACAGTGCCACAAAGTCTCAAAGCAAAGCAAGAGAAATAGGTATGGGACTGAGCCTGGAACAAGAACTATAAGAGACTGAGACGGTCGGGTGAGGAAGAATATGCCTTACCTAGGATTCCTAGATATGCTGACTAGACTCCAGGGAATCCGTTTGCACAGGTTTGGGAGCTTGAGTGGATAGGGCTTAGCTTGGATTTTGTAATGCATGAGATCTGATGGGGGGTTGGGGCATGGAGGGAACTGGGTTTGATTGGGAACCTTGTATGAGTTGTACAAATGCTCGATAAAAACTAATAATACAAAGAAATAAAACTCAGAAAAAGAAAGAAAAGAATAACAATATCTTGGAGTTAGAGTGATAGCTCAGGACTAAGAGCACTGACCACTCCTACAGAGGACCCAAGTTTTATTTATGTGTACATATAGCACTCATGTGACAGCTAATAACTGTCCATAACTCCAGTTCCAGGGCATCCAACACCCTCTTCTGACCTCTGTGGGCATTGCATAACACAGGTGCACTTGCTCTCATGCAGGCAATATACTTATGCACATTAAAAAAATAATGAAAAAAGAATAACAGTATCTTGTCCCCAAAGGAACCTATACTCAACAGCAAATGGCATTGTATTTTTCAAGCTTGAATAAATTATATTTTGCCTGGAAAGCCGTCTTCACAGTCAGTTCAAAGCCAAGTATACCTCAGGTTGAAAATGGCTAAATCTTCCTCATATAGGAATATTGTCTCAAGTTACCACTGTGGCTAGAATGAAAGCATGGCATTAAAGTTTCCCTTTTCCCTTGTGTATTTTCTTCCATGGCATATCTCAGCCCTGGACAGGTTGTATTCACTGCCTTTCTGGTGGTGACTGGAACAGATGACTCATCAGTACTCAAAGGTTGGGTTTCTTTTGCAGTAGTCTGGATATGCTTGATTCCCATGAGTGCTAGGGAAAATGTAAAAACTCACTCCAAACACACTCTAGGTCCTGGGGGGTATCTAGTCACCCCAAAGTCAGGTGAATGTCTTTGTGCTATGGTGGGAGGCTAAATGGTGAGATTTACAGACATCTCTTCCTGGGAATCAACTAGGATACTTCTTTTTTTTTTTTTTTTTCTTTTTGAGACAGGGTCTCCCTTTAGTCCCAGCTGTCCTGGAGCTTGCTCTGTAGACCAAGCTGGCCTTGAACTCACAGAGATCCGCCTGCCTCTGCCTCCTGAGTTCTGGGATTAAAGGCGTGCACCACCATGCCCGGCATGGATACTTCTTAAGGAGGTGTACTGTCTTCATTTTGAAAGCATTTTTCTAATATCTTTTTTTTTTACTTTCTGCATATGAGTGCATTTACTGCATGTGTGTACACGTGCACTTGTCTCATGCAACGCCCTTGGAAGTCAGAGGAGGGTGTCAGAGCCCCTGGAACTGGAGCTGTTAGCTGCCCTGTGCGTGCTGACAACCGAGCCCCAGGTCCTCTTCAGAGCAGCCAGTGCTCTTAACTGCTGAGCCTCTCTCTAGTCCCCCAGAGTCACTTTAAAGTTGTATTTAGTTTTATTTATGTGTACATATGCAGCTGATTGTGTATGCAGTGCCCTCAGAAGCCAGAAGAGGGTGTCGGATCACCTGGAACAGGAGTTGAGGCAGTGGTGAGCTGGCTTTTGTGGGTTCCTGGATATGGACCCAGGACCGCTGCAAGAACACCAAGTGCTCTTAACTGCGGAACCTCTCTCTAGCCCCAGAATCATTTTTCTAAAGCACAGGTCTGAGCTATCCCCTTCCACGGCTCCTTTGCTCTCTACATGCCTGGCACATAGGGCCTTTCCTGTCCTCTCTCTGGGTGTTTCCAGCACAGATTTTGCCAAATCCCAGGGTGCTCTGGCCCCCACCACCCTGCAATTCTTGGATCTCTTGGTGGCAGTTCTGAGCAGCTGGCTGCTCTTCCTTTTCCCAGCAGTGGGGCAGACTTCTTGGTGACCTTTAGGACCATGCTCAACTTCCATCCCCCAGAAGAAGCATTTGCTGGACTCTGGTGGGCTTCCTGACTCCCACTGTCATGGGGCAATTTTCCTCAGCACAAGGATCCTTTCCCCATCCATCATACTCTCCTACAACTGCTGGCCTTTGACCTGTTCTCTGGACAGCATTCCATCAGGGGTCAAGCCATACCCCTCTGTTTTCTAACCCCAGTGTAGTGCAAATGGAACACTGTGCCCATTTGCTTATTCAAATGAAAGAATGCATTTTCACTGTGTAGAAACCATGATTTCAATTTCCACCTGTTACATTTCTTTTGATTATAAGTGAAACTCTTAAAAGACCCTTACCCATGAAATTTGATAAACAACCCAGAAAAAAAAACTAAAAGAAAAAACTGTTTCCTAGAATCAGAAAGTTTCAACATAATCTAAAGCTCATCTTGGACAAAGAACAGACTAGTAATGAAGGCATGAGAGTGCTTGAGAATGCCTGTCTCACCCTTGGGAAGGTGAGACCACCACTACTTCCTACTTCTTTTTTTTTTTTAATTTAATTTTTATTGATGCTTTGTGCATTTCGTACATCATTTTCCAATTCAGATCAGGCATTTTTCCCTTTCCCTTCCCCCCCACCCCCACCCCATCCCAGATCATGTATTCTGCCATAACTGTCTTGCATCTTTCTCTGTTTTGTTTTGTTTTTTTCCTTTTTTAGCTATAAGTGATAATCCATGAGTACAAGCATCCTTCGTGCAAAGCCAATCTACAGGCTGTTGTGCCCAAACCCCCACAGCCCCACCATCCAGTGGGGGTGACACGTTGTTTGTTCAATCAAGTTGATCAAATGAGTGTCCAGACTACATTGCTGTAGTTTCACCATTCACCCCAATCACAGCCCTTACATTCTACCACGCCCCCTCTTCCGCAGGTTGTTCCCTAGGCTTAGAAAAGGGGCACAGGTGGATGAGAAGTAAAACAGTCCACTCTCTCTGGAGCTGTTGACTTGGACTCTGGTAAATTCTGGCTGTTTCCTTTCATGGGCTGACAGTTTGTCCAGGAGTAACCTTTCGATCCTACTAATGAAGCACAAGCAATTAGATATATAGGTATTTAAGCAGCACTAATAGTTATGGTAGGTTACTTTGGAATAGACACATATGTTTGGATGATATGTTAATCCATGAATTACATTTTTTCGCCCCTGTTAAATATGACAGGGTCTTACTGTGGCTTATAACATCTCCTACTTCTTAAAATGGTTTTGTTTCCCAGCCAGAATTGACCAGAGTCCAAAACGACAGCTCCAGAGAAAGTAGACTGTTTTGCTTCTCGTCCACCTGTGCCCCTTTTCTAAGCCTAGGGAACAATCTGTGGAAGAGGGGGCGTGGTAGAATGTAAGGGCTGTGATTGGGGTGAGTGGTGAAACTACAGCAATATAGACTGGACTCTTATTTGATCAACATGATTGTACATACAAGCCCCCCCAGCTGGATGGTGAGACCCTTGGGCTATGTGGGTTTGGGCACAACTGCTTGCAAATTGGTTTTACATGAAGGATGCTTGTACTCATAAATTATTACTTATTGTTAAAAAATGAAAAAAATAAAGAAGTAATAGAAAAAAATGGCTTTGCTTCCATTCACATTTTTTCTAATGAAATAATAATAGTCCACTCTTTCGTGCATTTCCTAATTCTGCTATAGCAAAGAAATTCAATTGTATTTAAGTGATAATTCAGGCCTGGTCTTAAACTGCAGACTCAGATTTTACACATCTGGTATAAATGTAAAATGTTTTTCCAAGTGACTGCAACAGCCTCTCCAACAGTACTCCTCTGCACCTGCCTCAGCAGTATCTGCAGTGGACTCTCTAAGAACCTTTCTGTGCCGGGCGTGGTGGCGCACGCCTTTAATCCTAGCACTTGGGAGGCAGAGGCAGGCGGATCTTTGTGAGTTCAAGGCCAGCCTGGTCTACAGAGTGAGTTCCAGGACAGCTGGGGCTACAGGGAGACCCTGTCTCAAAAATACCAAAAATGAATGAATGAATAAATAAATAAATAAATAAATAATAAAAAATAAAAACAAAATATTAAAAAAAAAGAACCTTTCTGTACAGATACAGGTAGCAGGTCATAAGAGCATCCCACGTGACAGTGGGAAAAATGTTTGTCAAATATATGACAACAAGCCCAAACCCTTAAGTCTTAATTACTCAGTTGTGAAATAGAAACTAAGTATACTTCATACATCTTCAAATCCGATCTAATATTACAAATAGATAACAGTCAAAATCCAATGACTAACTTGTAAGTTTAGTTTTAATTCTGATCCTGTTAACATCTTGGCCTCCCTTTTATAATTCTTCACATTCTCATATGTTCAACGTTTCTTTCTTCTTATTTCAAAAAAATTCCCAGAGGGGATTCTTTTGGAAACCCAAATAAGAAATTAGTTGTGGGCACCTTGCTACGGCAGAGCAAAGTTCCAACAGGGTCCTTACAAGTACGCTGTGGTTCACAGGCACCCACAGCAGTGATGGAAAAGATGGAGTTAAGAATGGGCAGCCAGGCCTGCTGCAGACACTAATCACAGCACCTACAAGCCAAGGTAGAAGGATGGTTGAATTCAAGTCAAGCTGGGGTTACAAGACCCTGTCTCAAAATGACAACAAACTAAGAAAGATTAAGCACCTCTAAATAAACATACTACTGTTATTTAGAAATAAGTCAAAATGTTACCAAAGTTTGGGTTTACTGAAACTTGTGAAGAGGCTTTGCCTTTCCAGGTGATTGTAGATTTGTTAAACGGTGACAAGAATGTATTAGTGGTTAACCACCGTGGAATGAGCTTAGTCTTATTCAACTCTTTAGTAGACTCATAACATTACAGAAAGTTGAAGAAATAGAAGCACCAGGCTTGCAGAAAATACCTCCTTCTATGATGTGCTGCCCTCTTCCTTGTTTAAATCGAGCCCTGCACAGACACAACCATTGTTCACTTAGTGGCATGCTGGCTGGTCATCACTTATTTAACAAAAGTACAATGCATTCCCACTATGGCCAGAACACCATGAAACACTGAGGAATACAAGTGGCAAGTGACATGTCCACCACCATGCCACCCTGAACGAGCCCCAGTTGCTTTGTTCTTGGAATCTAAGCCAGGCCAGGCATGGTTAGGACTTAGATGGGACACAGATTGTCAAAGATATCAGTTTCAATTTCTATTAAGCAGTCCAATTGGAGGGCACAGGAGTTAAACAAAATAACCACAGTGATAAGTGTATACTTGCAAACTCAAGCACTTAATCAGACAGCCATATAAATCTGAGTGTGTAAAATAAGGGCAACTGGCCTAGACTAGAATGATCCTGAACATAAATCTGAAGAGAAAAGAGCAGAAGACAGAGGAAAGATTCCAGGCCACGGGAGCAGCAGGCCTTGAACAGCACTACACAGCCACGGACTCACTGGGAGAGAGGAAGAGACGAGACTGGACAGTTGGAGGAACCAGAGTACAGCATGTGGACTCCTTAGGGTTCTGGGAATTCTCACCTCAAGGCGTGTATGTGGACTTAGCATCTTCTGCACTGCGTGCCCTAACACAACACAAAGTTCATAAAAAGTGCCTCACTTACGCTGTCTCTTTCTAGTTCATTTCACATATCCCTCTACACCAAACTAAGTTTACAAAATGGTGGGTTTTGCTGGAGAGATGGCTCTGTGGTTGAGAACACTGGCTGCTCTTGCAAAGGATGCAGGTTCAGTTCCCCACACCCACGAGGTGACTCCAGTTCCTGGGGAATCTGACTCCCTCTTTTGACATCCATGGCCACTGCACTAACACAAGTACACCTGCACACATGCAGGAAACACACTCATGCATCTGCACACGCGCAGGAAACACACTCATGCACCTGCGCACACACAGGAAACACACTCATGTACCTGCACACATGCAGGAAACGCACACATGCACCCGAGCACACGCAGGAAACACACTCATGCACCCGCGCACACGCAGGAAATGCACTCATGCACCTGCACACATGCAGGAAACACACTCATGCACCTGCGCACATGCAGGAAACGCACTCATGTACCTGTGCACACGCAGGAAACACACTCATGCACCTGCGCACACGCAGGAAACGCACTCATGCACCTGCGCACACATAGGAAAAGCACTCATGCACCTGTACACATGCAGGAAACGCACTCACACCTGCACACACTCAAGAAACACACTCACACCTGCACACACAGGAAACGCACTCATGCACCTGTACACACGCAGGAAACGTGCTCACACCTGCACACACGCAAGAAATGCACTCATACACAAAAAATAAAAATAGTTTTTAAAAACATGGGGCTGGAGTTGGTGGATGGTGCTTATTGCTGAGCCAGATGACCTGAGTTCTATCCCTGGGCCTGACATAACAGAAAGGAGAGAACTGACTCTTGAAGTTGCCTACTGACCACATGCAGGCTGTGGCATATGTGAGTGCACACACACACACACACACACACACAAACAAATAAATAAGATTACAAAGAAAGTAATAAAAATTTAAATGTTAAAAAGAAAAAAATGAAGGGTAGAAAGCAATAAGCCCATTCACACAGACCCCAACGTAGGCACCGATGGCATTCTGACAGGGATTGGCAAGCAGGCCACTTAGATAATTAGAACATATTTTCATACAGATGCAGGTTATGATTGGTGTGAGGATCCAAGGTCATCTTGACAAAAGCAAAGTCATGCAGTATGTGAACCAGAGTCCTAATGACATTTGAGTCCTAAGTGTGGGAAGTCAAGAAGTTCTCAACATAAGAGAAAGTGGAGTTTCCCTTCATGTCTGTACACATTCGGGCAAAAGTTAGAATATGTGCAATTAGCTTTATCCACTGGTAGGCACCCCTTTCCTGGAGTTTCCAAGGAGGAAGAGACATTCCTTCTACCTGGACCTGTTAATCTGGTGCTCTAAGTTCATCTTCATCTTCTCCCACCAATCCAAATGCTCATCTTTCTGCCTGTTGAGCTAAGCTAGACTAGAGGTTACAAGCCCTGGAAAGGACACTCCAGCAGAAAGGACTGAATTGTGCCTTTCTCCGCTTCCTAAAAGTGTCAGGATTTTACATAAAATATGCTGCTGGTGGGGTGGGACATACCAGTAGTCCCAGCACCCAGGAGGAGGAGGCAAAGGATCAGGAGTTCAAGGTCATCCTCAAGTACATGAGTTCTAGGTCAGCCTGGGCTACTCTATTGCTGAAGATAGTACATAACTGAGTCACAGAAAAACAAGGAGAAATCAAGCTGCTACTAACCTCAGCTTCCTTTCTACTGGCCAGCTTTCATAGTACTAGAAGGTGCTATGCATGCTACTGGAAGAGAGAAATAATCATCTACCTTAGTAGCTGTGAACCCTGGGAGCTACAATAACAAACAGCCTGGAAGAATATGCCCACTGGTATAACACGGCATGAGCGCCATGGGAGGGACCAACCACTTTGTGACTGGATTTAAGGTCTTTACAAGATGGAGTCCACACCTGACACTGTCATCAAGACCAAGAACCTGTGACTGGACAGTCCATAGGCTGAAGAGGAGGAACTACTATGATTATTCTGTTAAATAATGACTTAGAGCCATAGATTGATACATTTCTCAACTTTCTCCAGAGAAGCTTCTTCCTGCAGCAGATGGCAACTAACACAGAAGCCCACCACTGGTCCAGGAGCGGTGCTCAGCACCAAATGAGACATCCACATAGTGCTCTCCTCTCCTCCCAAGGCTCAGGGATCAACAGAAAGGTTGTGGTAGATGAACAGAAGGAAACCATGTTTTCCAGATACAATAGGGCAATCGCATATGAACCGATGAAGCCGAGTGCTGGCACAGTATGCACAAGACACAAGCAAACCCAAACTAGAGAACCCAGAATGGACAATGGAGCCAGGCAAGAAGCTCCACCCACCCTGAGGGGCTACCGACAGCTGACAGCTGCTGCCAGAGAGTCAGTGTTCTTTAACAGTGCGATGTCAAGTAGATTGACCATGCTCCAGGGAATGGATCCACACCCAAGAGCATTTGGGGAACACAAACTAGAGTGGACAAGCCTTTAATAGAACAGAGGGTATGAGGTGGGGCATAGATAGTGAGGCAGCGGTAAACTGGACAGGGCTGAATGTGACAAAAATACATTCTTTGAATTTTTCAAAGAATCAATAAAATATTTTAATGTCCCCAATAAAATAAAATAAAATGTATTAATGTAAATGAATCTGGTTCTTTAAAAATGACAATTTCAGCCAGCTGTGTCGGTACATGCCTTTAATTCTAGCCCTCTGGATGCAGAGGCAGGAGCATCTCTGTGAGACTGAGGCCAGCCTGGTCTACATTGCCAGTTCCACACAACTGGGGCTACAGAAAGATCCTGTCTCAAAAAAGACAATAAATAGATATAAAATAAAATGATAGTTTCTGTTAAAGTAAATAAGGATTTTAAAATATACAGCCTGTGTTGGAAAAGATGGGTTTTTTTAGAGTTGATATTTGCCGTTATTTTTTAATTTGTATGAGTGTTTTGAATCCATGTATGTAAGTACACTTGTGTCCTGCAATGACCACAGAGACCAGAAGAGGTGTCGGATACCCTGGAACCTGAATCACAAACAGTTTTTCACCACCGTGTGTGTTAGGAACCAAACCCAGGTTAAATCCGGTGCAAGAGCAGAGAGTGCGCTTAACCACTGAACTATCTCTCTGGCCATATATATTTGGTTCTTGACACAGGGTTCTTAAGATCTTTGTTTTTTGGAGGGGAAGGGGCTGTTTTTTTTTGAGACAGGGTCTCACTATGTAGCCCTAGCTGGACTAGAACTCACTATGTACACCAGGCTAACCTTGAACTCAGAGATCTGACTGTCTCTGCCTCCTGAGTACTGGCTTTCAAGGTGTATGCCATACCAAGCTTAAGATAGATTGGCATCACTGTGAAGAGTCCTGGGCTGCAGCACACGAGGCAGGGAACGTTAGTGTTCAGATGTAGGTCACCCATAATTTGGGTGTTTATAGGCCAGAGATTGCCAGCTTGGTAAAGTAAATTTAGAATTACTTCCTGGTATAAATAACACATTCAATTAGGCTTCCATCACTTCATGATTCTCCACTGTCAGCACAAATAATGCATAAAATGCAACTAGGTGAAAAAATGTGGAAAGAAACCAACTGAATAACTAAGACCCAGATTGAAAATATTTATGACTTTTTGTGGAATACCCAAAAAACTTTTCAAAAAATGTATGTCTGAGAGAATTAAATGAAAATTATAGACTCTATAGATTCATAGGATGTTACAACTCTCCACTGAAGTTCATTAAATTCATATGTATCATTTACTCAAGATTTGTTTATAATATAATACATTTATGTTTGTAAGTGTCCACACAAATAAAGCACCAAGGATCTGCAAATACATGAAGGAATAGGGTGAATCCCCGTCTGCCCTCCAGTCATTTTACTCTTTTGAGATAAGAATATTTTTCTAGAAATTAGTATGATTTTTTTTTATTCTAGTTCCTTTGGGGAAACCACAGAGAAGAGTTGCCCACACATAGAGGACAAACAGAAATGGTGACTGACAGGAAAGGGAAAAAACACAGATCTTACTCATTTTTTTAACCGTTCAGCATTTTTTTCACAACTAAATACCATGGAAAACCCCTGCAAAACTGTGTAACTTCTTAATGGAATTTTGGACACTTCTAGCTGTGGACATGCTGCAAGATGTTACTGAAATCTATACAGTTGCACTAACAGTAGGACAAAATGGAAATACCCCAACACTTCTTTCAAGAAAATACACTTGTGAAGGCCAAGGCAACACAGTGCAGAAATCATAAGGCATCACTCTGACTCAGTGCTCAGAAAGAGCTCGGTAAAGCTCTTGAAACAGTCTTCCTGAGACATATGTTAGCCACACATTAGCCAATGAAGAGAAGGCTCAGTATAACTATGATGACATGCTTTTTAAAGGGGAAAAAACTGGTGTCATATATGGGATCTTATAGACATGCAATACACACATTCATTCACATACATATACACATACCACACACACCACGCATACATAGATACCAACATGCATATACACCACACACACATACACATACCACAGCACATACAAATACATATACATGCTATACACATACACACACCACACACATACACATATATACACATGTACATGCCCCACACAAACATACACACCACATGTATATGTATATACACCATACACATCCCCCACACATGTACACACCACACATACATACAAATATTTGCTTTGGTGATGTTTTCAAAAGATTATAACGTATTTTTTTATTTTTTTATTTTTTTATTTTTTTTAATTTTATTTTATTTATTTTTGTATATGTATAAATGTACTGTCTGCATGCAAGTTTGTGCACCCGTGTCGTGCAATGCCGCGGAGGTCAGAAGAGGGTGTCAGATTCCCCTGGAACTGGAGTTCTCCTGGAATTGGAGTTTCAGACGGTTCTTGGCCGCCATGTGGGTGCTGGGGATTGAACCCGGGTCCTCTGCAAGAGCGGTCAGCGCTCTTAACCACTAGGCCATCTCTCCAGCCCCCTAATGTATTTTTTTTAATTCTATGCTCCACTGTATGTTTGGTGGTTATTACTAATGTGTGCATATGTGTAGATAGGATAGCACTTATTTATCTAAGTTTTATAGGATACACTTGAAAAGAAGGATTAAGAAGCAGGTTCTACAATCTAAGTTGGAGGCAATGGCTTTTGGCTACCACCAAATGATGCAGTAGTGTTTACCAACCCTATTCCTTACACAGCACTGCAGGTCAACAAACCAGCATTTTAGTGGCCAGCAGGAACACAGCATCAGCAACTGTATACAGTAGTGAGAGACACGAGGCTAGACCCTGTATTCAAGGGATAAACTTTCATACTTTCTCTAGAGAAATGACCAGCCAATCACTGATGATGTGGTTCTCAAAAGCTTGCTCATCTGGTTTCCTGCCTCACAGGTTACAGACTGAAAACTTTGTAAAAAAAAACATATGCCATGAAAAAGGGACAAAAAAAAATAATATATCCAAGAAGCAGTTACACTTGAGGACATCAGCACAGTGAAAACCATCCCCACACATGCTTTACAGGCTTTTTTTTTTTTTTGAGACCAGGACTCCCTTTTAGTCCCAGCTGGCCTGGAGCTCACTATGTAGACCAGGCTGGACTTGAATTTACAGAGATCTGCCTGCCTCTGCCTCCTGAGTGCTGGGATTAAAGGCTTGCATCACCATGCCCAGCCTTCACAGGCTTCTTAAAGAGAAAGGATAACACAGAGTTGTGACTCATGTGTCTACTGACTTTAAATTATATTGAACCTTTTTATAGTTATATATGACAGAGTATATTACAATCTTAAAATAATTCCATTGAAAAATCTCTAAGGGGCTGGAGAGATGGCTCTGTAGTTAAGAGCACCAGCTGCTTTTGCAGAGGACCCAGATGTAGTTTCCAGACCCTAGGTGGCAGCTGACAACCATCCATAACTTCAGTTTCAGGGGACCCAATGCCTTTTTGGGCCTTTCATAGTATGGCATACATGTGGTACACTTACATACATGCAAACTAAACACTCATACACTTAATTAGTTAATAATTAACTAATTAAAAATATATGTCTAAAAGTTGTAACGTTTCAAAAAGTAGGCTTCTGTTCCTGTGGACCACATGGCTTCTGAAGGGTACCAGAAGCCCTCATAGCATGACTGTGCTCTGTGGAAGCTTTTCATGCATGCCCTCTCTTCACTGGTCACAGACTTCATACCCCGATGTGTATGAGCTGGAGAATGTGTTACAACCCACCATCTGACTCTGCAAGACTTCTGGGGCATCTGCTCCCGTGGCCATCCTGATGCTCTCCTCTTCTTCCCTCCCTGAGGCTGTTCAGTGGCGAGGGGGCTCAAGAGAAGGCCTGTGCAGAGGGGCCACAGACTTCTGAAGATGGAAGCCCAGAAATGAGAAGACAGCAGGGAAAATGATCCCAGGGGAAGGCAGAGGTCGGCCCTGGGCCCATGGGGAGAGGAGAGACTCTGCTCTGGCCAGTAGATTGCTTTATAAGGAAAACTGGGACTGATTTCCAAAATGTGGAGCAGCAAGTGTCTGAAGAAGAATTAAGGGATATTAAACGTGCTATGTTTAATTGAGAGAGAAGAAAAGGCTGAGAAAGAAGCCGGAATGAAAATGAAAACTTGGGACTTATTGCAAAACCGCCTAAGAAATGCAGCGGCTTCTGCAAACAGCGGCCAAGAATCAGCAGTGCACATGTATTAGGGACCAATGTGCTGCCTTTGATTAAGGCGGCTCCAGTTCTTTTGTGGATTCGTAGTGCCACTCACACTAGTGACTCAGTTCATCAGACAAGTGCTTGCCTTTCAAAATAAGCACACTTTGCTTGCGAGGTGGCAACTTCACTTCAGTGGACACGTAACGATAAAACTGGCTTTCCAGATAAAACCAGCTACACTAACTTGCATGTGCATATAAATATCTTGTTAACTATAGATGTGGATTCACTGAGC
Organism: Rhizomys pruinosus; assembly: GCA_009823505.1. Lineage (NCBI taxonomy): Eukaryota > Metazoa > Chordata > Mammalia > Rodentia > Spalacidae > Rhizomys > Rhizomys pruinosus. The sequence goes on along the minus strand of VZQC01000144.1, from coordinate 1,853,859 downwards.
AAGACTCTGAGATTGTTCATTCTGATGTTATGGCAGGATCTGTGCCTGCAGCACTACCAGTCCACAGCTCACACTTTGTCTCAACTCGAGTACGGACCATCTTCCCTTCTGGACACTTAGAGCTAAAAGTGTGTTGGGCACATGTGCATAACTCCCTTGAGAGGAAGGTGGGTACAGACTGTGGTCACTCCATTCAAGGAAGAGTGCACCTGCCCCTGCTGGTTCTCATTCAGAGTCAGTGGCATCACTAACGCCTACCTGACAGAGTAAGACAGAGTTAACCTCACTCTTCCTGTTAGTGCTCCGGGCCTCTCTCCCCTGTGCACCTCACTATGTACCAGATCTCACTTCCTGCCTCCTTCCTTCCAGGCATCCTAGACGTTTAGATCCTCGAGTAGGAATGTGAGGGTTCAGGTAAACCCATCTTCACCATACAGCAGCCATGGCAGGCCACGGGACAGCTGTGAGGCTCTGCTCTGCTTCCCTAGAGACAGCGGTCTGCAGCTGAAATTTCCCCTTAGACTTGCTCGACACAAGGAATAAAATAAGAAGCTCAGAAACACCCCACACTTCACCTGGCAGTGGTGGCTTACTTAGCTCAGTGATTTCAAAGCTTCTGTTTCACTACTGGTGACTTCCTTGGAGCAGGGAGACATTGATATGAACCTTTCCCTAAAACAACAATTCTTGCTACGCCTGCCATCTCTTTCCAGCTTTTTTCCATTCCCAGGAGCCGCGTGTCTCCACATATCTCAACTCTCTTACCACTGTGTGCTGCCTTCCCTTTTTTTTTCTTTCCTTTTCTTTCTTTTTTCTTTCTTTTTCTCCACTTAAGAAGCCCTGCATAAACTTTGCAAGCAAATGTAAATACATGGTAGTGCTGCTTGAAGAGCCCATCCCGAGCTGGTGGCTGCAGTACAGGGCAGTGCAGAGCAGATTTCAGTAGCTCAGTAGCCCCCCATACTCACCACCCCTTCAACACCCCACTGAGTACCTGAAATCAAGGAGCGACTGAACCTTCTATACGCTGTTTTTCCCAGACATGCCACCTTATGATAAAGCTCAATTTATAAATTAGGCAAGGAAGAGCTTAACAATGACTAACTGTGAAATTAAACAATTATACATAGTACAGCATAAAAAGTTACTTAAAACTTATGAAGTGTTTATAAGTTTATAACTTTACATTTCTTGTTTTGGAACACAGATGACTGAAACTACAGAAAATGGAACTTCATATAAACGTCAGAACTACTGTGCAAGTTCTTATTTCACTCACAAAATCTGCTAAATCATAACTTTTCTTTTGTCCTCTGAGTAATATTTCTATACCATTGTTAATAGAAACAGTTTTTGCCTCACTGATGCAGAAAAAAGTTCTACCATCTCAGAAAGTATTTTGAAAATAGAAAAGTGAGATGCTCTAGAAAAATAAGAATAATTTTCCATCTGTCTGGATCACATATTTTTAATACTTTATTATTTTTTATTTTATCTGTATAAGTATAATGCTCTGAAAATCGTGATAACACTCTACTTGCAAAAGTTTCAACTATTCAGCTAAGATTTAATTCTCCTTGTAAAAATAAAGGAGAATGTCATCTTCTGTATACATGTGAGGTACTGAAGATTTAGCCTAGGACCAAAGAACATTCTGGGCAAGTGCTGTACACCACTGACACACCCCTGCATCATCATCTTATTGCTATGCAAATGTGCTTTCATCTTTTAGCAATAATCGCACCTTGGATAAACCTCATTGGCTACAATACTGCCACTGCACAAAGCTGATGTGCTTTCATCTTTAATAAATGCTAAAATGACATGTATATCAAAGAATTGCTTTAGAATAGATTTCTTTATGATTTGTTATCAGAAAATGTTTGGTTGCTATACCTATTTTATTTACCTATATGCCTGTGGTCACATAAAAAGTTCTCTCTCCAGCAAAAAGTTGTGCAGTGGGTAAAGTTTAAGAAGCCTTAGACTAGGCAGGGAGAAAACAGCAATGCTGAAGCGAGCGCTCCTCCCACTCCGCTCCGTACCTGAAACCAACCTTGGATAAAATAACCGTATGAAAACTGTGGAGGTTAATCTGTTTTCAGAGTAAAAAGAAAAGAAAGCATACTTTTATTGTTGTCGTTTCTACATAAAAAATAAAAAACTCCAGAGCCTGGAGAGATGGCTCAGTAATTAAGAGCATTGGCTATTCTTGCAGAGGACTTGGGTTCTGTCCCCAGCACCCACATGGTGCTTAAACAACCATTTGTGACTCCAGTTCCAAGGTATCTGACACCTTCTTCTGGCTTCCATGGGCAATGTATGACACAGATGCACTTACACACATGCAGGCAAAATACTCATACACATAAAATAAAAATAAATAAGTTAAAAACAAAAATTAAGACCTCAAAACTAAGCATGGTAATGCATGTTTATAGTCCCAGCATTGAGGCTGAGGCACGAGGACCCCTGTGTTTGCAGTCAGTCTAGGTCTTCTTACACAACACAGAACAACCTGCCCAGGGGTGGCACCACACAGTCTGGCTGGACCCTCCCACATCACTCAACAATCAAAAAAAAAAAAAAAATACCCCACAGACATGCTCACAGGCCAGTCCAACGGTGACAATCCCCCAACTGAGGCTCCCTCAACCTAGGTGTGTCAAGTTGACACTAAAGCTATCCAGCACAATTGACCCCTTGTCAGCTGGACACACAAAACACAATACTATTAAAGCAGAACCTTTCCATTTCTTATCCCAAAGATATGATGTTAACATTAATATCACAACATAGGACAATACAACCTTGAAATTCCCACAGTCCTTAAAAAATCCAAACACCTGAAAGTTCACAGTCTCTTAAAAGTGGGCTTCTATAAAATCCCAGACAAGTACTGTCTTATTTCAAAGGGAAGAAGTGGGCACACCTAAGCAAAACCTAAGTCCAGCAAAGCAGCTCAAGGCTGGACACCTGGGATTCACTCACGATCTTCTGGTCTCCAAAGGGTTTTGGCAGCTCCCCTTCTCTGACTCTGCTGTCCACAGAACACACAGCTCCCCTTCTCTGACTGCCATCCACAGCACACACAGCTCCCCTTCTCCGACTCTGTCGTCCACAGCACACACAGCTCCCCTTCTCTGACTCTGCCGTCCACAGCACACACAGCTCCCCTTCTCTGACTCTGCCGTCCACAGCACACACAGCTCCCCTTCTCTGACTCTGCCGTCCACAGCACACACAGCTCATCTCGCAGGCCCAGGCCAGCTCCATTGCACAGCTGCTGCTGCTCTTGGTGGTCGTCCCATGGTCCTGACATCTCCAAAAAGCTGGGGTCACTACTGAAACTGAGGCTGCACCTTCACCAATGGACTCTTCTAACCTCTCCAGGTGCAAAGCTTCAGCTTCTCTTCATGACCCCTGCAATCTCCCCTTCTCTGACTCTGCCGTCCACAGCACACACAGCTCATCTCGCAGGCCCAGGCCAGCTCCATTGCACAGCTGCTGCTGCTCTTGGTGGTCGTCCCATGGTCCCGGCATCTCCAAAAACCTGGGGTCACTACTGAAACTGAGGCTGCACCTTCACCAATGGACTCTTCTAACCTCTCCAGGTGCAAAGTTTCAGCTTCTCTTCATGACCCCTGCAATCTGGGGTCTTCACTGCAACAGAGGCTGTTCTTTCACCAATGGCCTTTCCTGGCCTCTCACAGTGCAAAGCCTCAGCTGCTCTCTGTGACCCCTTCACACTTTCAGCACCAGCACCATGCAGGAGACGCTTACACATTACCAAGTCCTGCTTCCGGCTTGAGATGGAGGCTCGGCCCCCTCTGGACCACAGCTTCTGTGTGCTGGCCCTGGGGAAATTCTTCCCAGATTTCATCATGGCGATGCTGGATTCTTGGTACTCACAGCTGATTTTTCAGCCCCAGCTGACCAGCATCAGTTGTCCCAGTAAAGCACAGGGCTCACTTTGGGTCCTGGTCTCCTCTTAATCACAGCTGATTTTTCAGCCCCAGCTGATCAGAACTCACAGATTCTCAATTCAAAATATCATGCAAACAGCCCTGATAGTCTCAGCTTCCCTTTGAACTGTCATAAGCTAGGCCTCCATTGTCTACCACTCTTTCAGCAAAACTGTTCCAAGTTCATCAGCAACAAACTCTAGGCACTCACTGGCTTTTCTTTTTTTTTTGGTCTTTTCGAGACAGGGTCTCCCTGTAACCCCAGCTGTCCTGGAACTCACCTTGTAGACCAGGCTGGCCTTGAACTCACAAAGATCCGCCTGTCTCTGCCTCCCAAGTGCTAGGATTAAAGGCGTGCACCACCACACCCGGCACTCACTGGCTTTTCTAACCCAAAGTTCCAGACTCTTCCACAATCCTCCCCAGAATACCAAGGTCAGGTCTGTCAAGGCAATTTCTCTTCTAGTCTGTCTTCAATTGCTGTGACAAACACTGACCAATTCCAAGTTGGAGAGGAAAGGATTTATTCATCTTCCATTGTCCAGGTTTATTACTTAGGGGGCCCAAGGTAGGAACTTAAGGCAGGAACCTGGAGGCAGGAGCTGAAGCACAGGCCATGGGGGAACGCTGCTTTGGCTTGCTCCCCTCGCCCATGCTCAGCCTGCTTCCCCTGGCCCATGCTCAGCCTGCTTTCTTTTACAATACACAACAACCTGCCCAGGGGTGGCACTGTCCACAGTGGGCTGGGCCCTCCAACATCACTTAATAATCAAGACATGGCCACAGGCCAGTACAATAGAGGAAATTCCCCAAAGAGGCTTCCTCAATCCAAGTGTATCAAGTTGACACTAAAGTTATCCAGCACACCTCCTAAACATTCCAGAAACATCCTTTCCTTTTAATCTCCTTAGAATAGATAAAATCAGCCTTGGCCTTTCCCTGACCTCTAGACCCTCTTCAAAGGTGTCAAAAGCGCTTCCTCAGCATAAACTCCAGAATCGGCTCTGATGTCCTGGGAAAGTACAGACCATGAGTCTGAAGAGGTGAGAAGGCTGCATGAGAAAATCACTTCCCAAATACACAAAGAAGACAAATACTAAACATTCATGGTCTAGAGAAGGTGCATAAGAATGGGAAGATGAGGGCTGGAGAGACGGCTCGGTGGCTAAGAGCCAAAACTCTAGTTCCAGGGGACCCAACATCCTCTCTGACCTCCATGGGCATTGCATAGCACAGGTGCACTTACATGCATACAGGCAATATAATCATAAACATACAATAAAATAAAAACAATAAGAGAAAGAATGGGAAGATAATAGTTTCAATTCTTTTTTAAAACAAAATGCAAAATCCTGCAAGAATTTTCCTAAATGTACCTCAAAACAACAGAGAAAAGATCTATAAAATAACAAGAAGAAAAACCTTCCTGTAAGTGGTAGAACAGAAAGGAGCCCTGTGCATGGCCCCACTGGTCCTTCCTGACCCAGGTTCCCAGGTGGGGACACCTATAGGATGAAAACTATGCCTGGACCCCCAGCCTCAGCCTCGCACGATCCGCCCTATGGGATGAAAACTATGCCTGGACCCCCAGCCTCAGCCTCGCACGGTCTACCTTGTGGGATGAAAACTATGCCTGGACCCCCAGCCTCAGCCTAGCATGGTCCGCCCTATGGGATGAAAACTATGCCTGGACCCCCAGCCTCAGCCTCACATGGTCCACCCTATGGGATGAAAACTATGCCTGGACCCCCAGCCTCAGCCTCGCACGGTCCACCCTATGGGATGAAAACTATGCCTGGACCCCCAGCCTCAGCCTAGCACGGTCCACCCCATGGGATGAAAACTATGCCTGGACCCCCAGCCTCAGCCTAGCACGGTCCGTCCCATGGGATGAAAACTATGCCTGGACCCCCAGCCTCAGCCTCGCACGGTCTACCCCATGGGATGAAAACTATGCCTGGACCCCCAGCCTCAGCCTAGCACGGTCCACCCTATGGGATGAAAACTATGCCTGGACCCCCAGCCTCAGCCTCGCACGGTCCGCCCTATGGGATGAAAACTATGCCTGGACCCCCAGCCTCAGCCTCGCACGGTCCACCCTATGGGATGAAAACTATGCCTGGACCCCCAGCCTCAGCCTAGCACGGTCCACCCTATGGGATGAAAACTATGCCTGGACCCCCAGCCTCAGCCTAGCACGGTCCACCCTATGGGATGAAAACTATGCCTGGACCCCCAGCCTCAGCCTCGCACGGTCCACCCTATGGGATGAAAACTATGCCTGGACCCCCAGCCTCAGCCTAGCACGGTCCACCCTATGGGATGAAAACTATGCCTGGACCCCCAGCCTCAGCCTAGCACGGTCCGCCCTATGGGATGAAAACTATGCCTGGACCCCCAGCCTCAGCCTAGCATGGTCCGCCGTGTCTCCCCACTGCAGATCTCTGAACGTCTGCTACTCAGAAAATCAGCAGTCACCTGTCCTCTTCCACAGCACACAGTCTCCAATTCCTGGCACAGGTTAATACTGCACAGATCTGGCAGGCTGCTCAAGTGCAGGAAGATGGACATGGGGCAGACTTGAAGCTCAAGGAACTCAGGGATTTTGCAGGTTTGTGGTTGTTGTTGTTGTTGTTGTTGTTGTTCTAATTGTGTCAGAAAATGGGAAAGTCAGATCTGGAGAGATGGCTCAGTGGTTAAGAGCACTGTCTGCTCTTGCAGAGGACCTGGGTTGGGTTCCCCAAATCTACATGGTGGCTGTCAGTAATTACAGTCCCAGGGGGTCCAACACCCTCTTCTGGCCTCTGTGGGCACTGCACACATGTGATGCACTTACATAACAGGTCGGCAAACATTCATAAGCATAAAATAGAAATGAATAATAAATAAAATGAAAAGGGGGACGTTTCCCCTCTTCATGTAAGAGGAATATAGAAATCCAAGAAGCCGTCTCATGCACTACCAGCAGGGAGCAGAGCACACTCACAGGAGGCTGCCCTCCATGCCAGGCCAGCAGCAATAGTCCCTATGGAAACCACTTCCAGCACATCCTGTCAGAGCTGAAGTTTGACAGCAGTGATAGCAAAGGAAGACTAACCTGAAACCTACCTGGTGTGAGAAGGAAGTGTAGAAACTAATGGATCATTCTCAGCTTTCCTCTCGTCATTTCCAGGATCTAATCCCGACCCCAACTCTAACCTTCCCTGGAAACTTCTGTTCCCTACCCAAGCCCCTTCTTTCCTGGGATGGAACATGGGTCCAGGAACAGCCAGCTGGAGGGAGGCTGCGCCCTCTCCCTCTCAAACAGACAGAATGCCAACCTCAGGCCTGTCTGACTCCTGAGTTGGCCTGTGGCCTAGAAGTCCTTGCCACTGGTCCTACCTAGCAGATGGAACATGCCAAAATGCCAGGCCTGAACCTGCTAAACCCTCTGGACACGCTGCCTGAGACCACCCAGCTGTCTGCACATAAGCCTTCTATGTCCAGGGTAAGTGTTCCAAAGCTGCGTTCCTCTCAATACAGGGCGTCTGCCCTGTCCTAGCCCTCCCCGCCCAATACCTCCACAGTGGCAGTGCTGGGGTTCTGGTGAATCTCCCAATCCACACTGTGTCCTACCTCCTCATCTGGAATACAAAATTTGTAAATAGTGTAAATCTGTTCAAATTCAGGTAGTCTAGGAGAGAATGATTTCCATACAGTATACCAGGGTGGGAAGCACAGCCCTCCTCGTCTTACTGCTACCCAAAGGATTCTCTCAGCAGCACACCTGAAGCAACTCTGAGTGTGTGAGGCAACTGTGATCACTGGGCAGGGAGTATCTTCCCTAGTCACACTGTCAACTGCAAGCAAGAGCAAGCCGATCCCAGGAGGAAGAAGGGAAGCTGGATGGTCAGTTCTGCAGGCCAGAGCTGGCTAGGTCTCCTTTAAAGTCAAAAGACCCAAGTGTGATTGGGTTTAACAATAGTCAATTAAATATTTAACATTTTATTTATTATGTGTATGCGTGGGCATGTGGTGATCAGAGAAGCACTTGAGGAAGACAGTTGTTTCTCTCCACCACGTGGGGCCTGGGGAAATGTCTAACAGTCCTGGTGCGGGAGGAAAACCGCCATCAGAGAAGCCTCAACACTTTCAAGGTATGAAATGTGAGTTCTTCAATTTTTTAAAAATTTGTTCCTTGTTAATTTGGGGCACATGTGCCACAGAGTGTGTGTGGAGGGCACGGGACTGCACAGGACTGCATGGGACTGCACAGGACTGCACGGGACTACATAGGACTGCTTCTCAAAGTCAGTCTTGTCCATCTGCCTCAGGTCATCAGGCCTGTGCAACAAAAGGTTTTTCCCCACTGAGCCATCTCACCAGCTCAAAATAGGACTGTCCCAAATTCATGAAAACTAAAATTATGGAGCAGCTATCCTAGGGAATCCTGTTCAGAGCCGCTCTTCTGTACACTATTCTACACATGACTGTTTTCCTAACTTAAAGAAACTGAGGTTGCTGTGGAGTAGTGCAAAGGCTACTTGGGTGTGGGATGGTGGTTCAAGTCCAGGCCTTCTAAAAGCTGGCAGCGAATTGAGGGAAAATTCCCTAATGGTCAGTGATTTCACAACACTGACTGGGCTGCTACCGTGTACCTCTCCAAGTCTCCCACTTCCCCAAACACATGTTGCTGTCTAAACTACAGGTCACAGCTGGGACCCAGTGCCATCATTGCTCTCTGTGTCATCTTTATGAAGTGAGACTCTCTTCCTTGGTCCATAAGAAGCTGTTGGTGAGAAGGGACAGGCTAACTCAAAGAGCTGTGTGAGAATGTGAAAACTCTCAGGAAAATCCGACATGCTGTGAAGACGCCCCTTCCCTTGGGAGAACTTCCAGAATTATCCCAGGCAAGTGTAGGGGCATTTCCCATGTGCAACAATCACAGTCGCTGTTACACTTTAACCCACAATTGTTTGCATACAATTTCTCTTACTGTATTCCTCAAGGCCTGACACTAGACGGTGGTCAGTGATTGCTGAATGAATGGCAAACTGAAATAAAATAATCTACTGAAAGTTTTCTAAGATAATTTAAGACTTTTTGTGAAAAATGGAGGCAACTTTAAGTAACACGGTCCCAGAAAAACAAACGATGAACAGTATCCCTCATCTGTGGATGCTAGCACCAGTTACCTAATTGTATGGCAAACTGAGCAACGACAGTGTGATCTGGAAACAACTGTGCTCTTATATTGTGAATCCCTTAAAAATAATAAACAAAAGAAAAAGAAAAGAAAAATGGAGGCAACAGAGAAGCATCATTGCTCTTTATAAGTCTACTTCTCTACAGACAGAAGGTAAATTCCTTACCCTGAGTTTCTTCTCATCTTTACATATAATGAAATATACAGGGCTGGGCGTGGTGGCACATGCCTTTAATCCCAGCACTCAGGAGGCAGAGGCAGGCGGATCTCTGTGAGTTTGAGGCCAGCTTGATCTACAGAGCGAGCTCCAGGCCAGCTGGGACTAAAGGGAGATCCCGTCTCAAAAATACCAAAAAAAAAAACAAAAAAACAAAAAAAAGAGAAATATACAGAAGTCATTATAGGAAAAGTTTACAAGAATTTGATCATATATTTGGGGGTGGGTAGGTGCTAAATCCTCGTTTCTACATAGGGAGAGGTTTTACACAGGGAATAATGGAATGATTGGTTTATTCAACTCATCACAAACAGAAGAAAGGTTACAAGCACCTCTTAACATTATGCCATTTTTTTTTATTTTTTTTCATTATGCCATTTTTTAAAAGTCACAAATAAACTAATGAAATGTCATCATCATTCACCTGGCTAAAACTGCATTTCCATCCAGCCCATTACATCAGCACCCCCAGGTCCTGAAGACAGTAATAGTGTGCTTGCCGGAAACCTCCGCACACCTTTACAGTGAACACAGATGATCCATTCCCCTCCTTCCTCCCCCCTCCCTTCCTCTTTCCTCCCTTCCTTCTCTTCCTCTTCTCTCTCTCTCTCTCTTCTCTCTCTCTCTCTTTCTCTCCCTCCCTCCCTCCCTCTCTTTTCCTCCCTTCTTCTCTCCTTAAATCAATTTGATTAAGTACTGTACAGGTCAGTTAGCAAAAGCAGTTAAAATGATCATTTTACATTTAATGAAGAACACTGTTATTTTTAGCTGCTCTATTTATTAGAAACTGTACTGGAGAGTAGATGCCAGTGGACTACATGGCCTGCAGTTAGAGGGGTCATAATGAGAGGCAGAGATTGATTCAGTCAGGATTATCTTGTTCCTGTTTATTTGCAAAGAACATAAGTAGTGGGTATTTCATATAAATCCACAGAGGATATGTGAAGAGTAATTATAAGTTCTTGCCTAATTTTATTATTGACACTGCTGTGGTGAAAGAAAACCAACATTATTTCCTAAATATGTAGTTGAAAAGAGGAATTCATTTATAAGCAAATCAGTATAAGAAGGACAATAAGACTAAAATATTCCAGTCCTGTAACTGTAAAACAAGATGAAAATAACACGGCTAGGAAGGTGACAAGGCAGGTTAAGCTGGAGAGGATGAGGTGGGACAGAGCTCTACCGCGCATTGCTGTGGTCTGAATGTTCGTTCCATCACTGAGAGTTCTAGTGGAGAAAAGCAGAGGCTTGAGTTCCAGACTCAGCTCCAATTTATGCTGTCATGATTAGATGATAGAAAGTAAACGCCAGCATTTCTACAAATTATACCTACATTAGAGTGCTAAGGATAGCAGGTGCTCTCTCAGGAAAACTGGGGTTGGGGAAATTTGAGTCTGAATGTCATGGGTCATTATGTTGGTATGTGCATTTGTTACATGGGCCTTTGCCCAGGTGGTCCTCAAATGCACCCCAAAATTTAAAGCCCACCTTGGTGTACTATTGGCTTCCTCTGACTTCCTTTTAATGAAGATGTAAGGTAAACATGTATGTGTATGGGTAATAAGACACCCGAAGTGACAGTGCAGCCACAGCCTCCCAAAGTGTTCTGTGGCACAGCTAAGATCCAATTCTAATTAATTCAATGAGGCAAACTTCCTGTCACACTTCACTAGCAACTACACGCAACACCTCGACATCAAAACAAGACAGGCAGATCCGCACAAACAGCCAAGAAGCTCTCTGGGAAGCAGCTGAGGAGTCACAACGCTCAGCTCGGAAGCAGCTGGAGACCGGCCCACAGGAGTGCTCCTCGAGTGCTCCCAGTCTTTCCCCTTCTGCAGGGAACAAGAGTAGCAGCCTTCCTAGAACCACTGCCCAGGAGGTAGTTTCTCAGGAGCAGAGTAGGAAGACAACTAAACCAACTCTGTATGGGCCACGTGTATGCTATGCTGGACTCTGGAAACCAAGCTACACTGAGGATTAAGATCTCAGCATGCAGCCAGACTACCACTTCAGAAGCCTGCCAAGGATGCCTACAGAGCACATGGAGTTGTGTCTACAAAGACAGTGACAGCTCCCACAGATTGGAAGGTTTAGGGTTGCATGGAGCTGGCTGTCTCCTCTGTTCAGGTGCCACCGAGAACGTCTTAAGGCCTCGTAGCACGCTCAAGCCCCTGAAGCCGCCACCTTCTCAGTCTTTATCCCTCACACCCATACAGTCACACAAAAAAATAAGTAAGAGAATTCTCACAATCTCTAGCATTTTAATGAGCTACTTTCCTTTCAGATTATTTTAAAACATAGTTCATTATTTTGTTTTTTATGTATGAGTGTATTGCCTGTGTGCATGTCAGTCAGTGAAATGCCGGCAGAGATCAGAAGAGTCCGTGGAATTCCCCTGGAACTGGAGTCACAGACAGTTGTTAGCCACCATGTGGGTGCTGGGAATCGAACCCAGGTCCTCTGCGAGAGCAACCAGTAAACTCAATCACTGAGCCATCTCTCCAGCCCCCTCCTTTCAGATTTTAATTCACTGTACCATTAGTAATTATAACAGATGCATTATTAAATACCAACAGTAAACTCTACCTTTACAATGCTGTGCACAATGTCTTAGCGCAATGGAGAATCCTTTGGAAAAGAGGATTTGGGTGGTACTAATAATCTATGTGCAGCTTTCTGTGTTTCTTGCCCATGAACAGGAGGAGATCAAATGAACCACCTCCACCATAGAATTAGAGGCAGATACTAAGCCCCAAATACCCCAGAGCAATTGAGCCAACAATGTAAATGGCTGTTTGATAAGTTTTGAAATCCAGAATCTGAACTCCCAACCATGAATTCTGATGACATTTCTTGGCCTAACTTGAAGATTGGTTCTGAAAACATACTAATTTTTAAAATTCAAAACAGATCCACTTGTTTTAGGGCCTGCACAAACAAGAGGACTAGGAGAGTAGAAAAAGCGTAAACAATGTTTATTCCCCAGCCTGAGGACACCTTCCCACTTTCCTCCAAAACTGCAGGAAGTCCCAGAGCAACCCCCACCTACTGAAGTGGAGCAGACCACACTCTGCAAGTGCTGAATGCTGTTTTCAGCTACACTGACATTAAAGGATCTCAAAGCAAGCAAAATTAACAATGGACAGGTTCTGTTCTAACCTGCAATTGAAAGGGCAGAAAAGTCCAGCCATACGCGATGCTAAAAAGCGAAAACTAAGTGGAATCGACACAGTGCGGGGGAGATGGAAGGGACACTGGACTTTCTAATTGTTCTGCCTCACCTCTGACCTGGGCTGAAGACATGGACATCTTGAGATTCCTTCGTCAAGAGTGGCCAGCCCTATGCTTCGGAGCCACGAAGTTTTATAGCCACGTTGGGTGGACCGGACCTGCTTTTTTCTTCTTTTTTTTTTTTTATAGTTTGGCTTCCTTAATGCATTTTTTTCTTGTTGCTGTAACAAAACTATATTTAAAAGCAAGCAACAGGAAGCTTTTACTTGGGAAGTTGAGGTTTAAGCACTCAGTGGCAAACAATGAACTGGAGAGATAAAGACTCAACGCAAATGGTAGGGAGCAGACCTCTGCTGGTTTCCTGCCAAAGTTGACTTCTGAGCATGTGTGAGGCCACGATATGACTAACAGTGCTATTTTGCTTTTATTTACTCCAATTTATTTGTTCCTGTGAGAACCTCTATAAAAACAAAGTGTGGGGACAAACAATGGAAGCCGGACCAGCCCCTCCCTGCCAGGTCTTTTATTTTACACTATCAAATGTTTCCATCAGGGAGCTCAGCCCATTCCTTCAACTCAAAATCACAACCCAGGTCATATTGCTGGAGATGGGGGTGCTATGCATGGCCTCTATCATGGGGGGACTCTCTGTCATCGTTTTCCTTTAACACTTACAGTTTTATGATATTCTGTGACACTCTAAAATGGCTACCAGGTCATGTTAGCTAAAACTTTGTAAAAGTCAGCTCACAAGTCTATAGCATCACGTTATCACCAGCCTCTGTTTGGTCTTCTTCCCTAAACAGGTATCCATGTCAAAGGAGAGCCCTTGAGTGGGGGTTTGTTTGACCTAGGTCACTGGAAGGTCAAGCTTTTCACCAGTTGTTAACACAAAGCTTCCAGCCAACCCACACTCCAAATCCGGCTCCACAGTCTGTTTTCATCTGCAAATGCGCTATGCACATTGTATTTTTCTCAGTTTTCCAGGAACTAACAATCCCTTCACTGCAAAGTGGTCTCAGTGATAAATAAATAGGTCAAACACTCTTCGATAAAACTGTAGACCTGGAATGTGCCAAATATGGAAATGTAATGGATTCTGACTTTTTCATTTTTAAAGGGGCTTTTTAAAGTGTTATTTTAAACCAGTTGAACAGATTGCTTTATTCCTTTATTGAACTTCAAGGGATCCTGTCTTTTAAGCAGTTTTATGCAGTCCAAACTATATTTTTGCCTCTCTGAAAGAGATCAATATTCATTCAGATTGATTTTTAAGATTTACATGTGAAAAATAGATAAAATTGGATCAAATATAAACCAAAACTAATTCTGTCAACTCCCATGAAAGTCAATAAAGCCAAAATAAATTTAGCAGATCTCATCTACCTACATTTGAGAATTGTTTTACTTCATTATTTCTTATAAACCTACCGAGCAGAAATTTGCTTAACTCTTACCCAGGTTTCCCTAACAGAGACAATAAGACTCTCTATGGAATATTTTGCACTTGAATATTATCACCAGGATGGCGTATAGCAAACTAGCAGAAGGCAGTTTATCTTCATCCTCTTTGTAAGCTAAAATTAGCAGGATGCTTTTGCAGCAAGCACTCTACACTTGACTGGGACCACAAGATTCTCTACAATGCCAGGCTTGTTCCCTGCCTTCCAGCTTTCAATATTTAAGCAAATTGGCTGGGAGTTTGTATTAACAATTGCAGATACATTTCAGTGTAATATAACCCCAAAGAAACACCAACAATGCAAAGTCAACATGCGATGTTAGGAATCAATCTAGAAATCCTTCCTTCCTCTGCCTGTTGAACTAGCTAGTGTTTCAGATACAAAATAGTTCAAATGTTTACAGAGGCTAATTTACCAAGTGGAATATTTATAGGCTCCAAAAGTAAGACACAATTACCTTCTCAGACAACTAAGGCTTATTTTGCTCCTTGTGCACCAGATTCGGTTTTCCTTGGTGCTAAAAATTCACTGCTGTAAAAATTAAGTATGCATTTCCTAAGGAGTAAGTGGAGGTGCTCCACCAATGAAACAGCTTGCTCTTTAAACAAGAAAGCAGCTACTGCCCGGCTCTCTGAAGGACTACAACACAAACAATGATTTTAAAAACAGTGAAAGAGCTTCAGATAATACATACATCCCTTTCAGTTGGCCTCTAGCAATGTAATCTTCTCATCAAATAGTTAAAATGAAAACCTCAGGAAGAATTAACATCGGAAGCATAAGATTGGCAGGTAAACTACAGAAGTATATTTACTTCGGGAAAACAGAAACTCTCTGCCTCAGCTGCACTCTACCACGTTTTTATTAAGGAATGCGATACACCAACAAGATTTGGCAGGGGTTTTCAGTAAGGAAAATCGGTGTGGAGTTTCACTTCTGTGTGCTGAGATTTATTAAGCTTATTGTATATCAGTAGATAAAAATCCAAAACGACGAGCAACTCTGATATTGCCACCTGATTCTTATTAATAGACAAATTCTTCATCAGTTTTTAAGCTGTATCTTTTGTTGTTGTTGTCGTTGTTGTTGTTATTATTGTTACTGTTGTGCATCTAGAGGAGCCGGTTACTTTATCAAGAGTATCCAGCCTTGTGCTTTGGAGCAATGAAGCTTTATAATCACATTTGATGCACTAGATCTGCTTCCTTTTCCTTAAATGTTTTCATAGATTGGCATGCTAGGACAGTGCTCTGCTCCCACCGAACTACCTCCCTATCCATATTCTCTTTTTGGAAACAGCAAAAGGAAAAATAATTTCTCTCTTTCTCTCTTTTGAACATCAATTTTAAAACTTTTAAATTTTATTTTTATTTCATGTGTATGACTGTTTTGCATGCATGTACATAAATGCACCAGAGGTGTGCAATGCCTGTGGGATGAGAGACATCATCAGATCCCCTGGAACTGTAGTTGTAGACATTTGTTAGCCCCCACGTAGGTGCTGGGCACAAAATCTGGGTCTTCTGCAAGAGCAGCTAGTGCTCTTAACTGCTGAGCCATCTCTCAAGCCCCCAAAAGATAATTTCTCAAAAGCCCATCTCATATTTAACTAGCCAGGACTATGTGCACTTGTGAAAGAAGAAAACCTTGTAGACTCCATAGACAATGTCTGCAGCTTGATACCTGATCTAACTAAAACCAACTCTCTCACATGATGCAACATAACCATCAACTCCGTCACTCTCAACCCACATTTCCCAACCACCATAGAGTATATTGCTTGGGGGAAAAAAAAAAAGCATAGAAAACTTTAAATAAGCAAACTTCTAGAAATGTCAGTAGTAATCACAAAGCTCTTCCACATTTTATAGCTAAGGTATATAGAAGAGTTGAATCTACAATACTATCTTGCTCCCACTTGTTCAAAAGAACTTGACTTTTCTAGCAGCTATTTAACAAGGCTAAGTCCTAGACAGAAATTATCCTTGTTGACCATGAAATTAAGTACCATGAATTGACCTGCTGCAAGTACCAATCTATATGTAAAATATTTATTCAAGGTTCTTGATTCTACAGAGGTTATAAGCAAAGTTTCAAGTTAGTTGTTAGTGTTTTGGTATTTCAGAGCTGAATTACCTAGCACAACTTCTTTTTTTGCAAAAGAAAATTACATCCCAGTAAGCTTATGTGATTTGTCTGACCTGGAGTGCATGGACCTTGACCTCCAAGGACATTGAACTTCAAAAATCTACCACACAAGCTCTCAGAAAACCATTCAAAAGACCCCAGCATAAAATGTATATAAACAACTTTTTTTTAATTTAAAGAAAAAATTTATTGAGGATCTGAAAAACAACTACAAGATTTACTTTTCCATAAAACTGTAGCTATACAATGCATCGCATCTATTGTGTTAAAACATGCATTAGACACAAATACAAAAACCGTGAAACAAGCCACCATTCTTCAACAACTGAGCAAAAACAAGATGCTTAAGGAACAACACTGATAACTTGCAAAGGAAAGGCTCATCAAGCACCATTTAAAAAAAAAAAAAAAGAGCACAAATGGACGAGTGTTAAGTTATATACACTGAATTAAACCTTCAGCACTAGGAGTCACAGCATTTTGTCATATTGCACTAACACATTATAAAAGTATGTAGTGTCAAAGGGACAGAGCCACCAGCATTCGGAAGCAGCACTGTCAACCAGGCAATAAACGCTCTACAGCATGTCTCTGTTGTCCATCACTATAAACAGCTTTTTTGTGTCTTTTTGAGACAGGGTCTCCCTGTAGCCCCAGCTTGCTTGGAACTGGCTATGTAGATCGGATTGTCCTGGAACTCACAGAGATTCACTGCCTCTGCCTCCTGAGTGCTGGGATAAACAACTATTTAAAGTGGAAATGTTGTATGGTACATGCCCATAATAACCAGCACTGATGGCTGAGGCAGGAGTTGGAGGCCAAGCCAGGTTGTTTAGAGTCTCAAAAAATGTAATCAATTAATTTAACTTAGAGATTAAAAAAAAAAATTTCTCACCATTGACTTCTCTCACAAAGATTTGAAAGCATTGTGTTCCTCTGTTTGGGGAGGGGTTTTTTAGTGTTTGTTTTAAATACACTAAAATAAACAGTGTGTTGAGGAGTATAGGGCTAGCCAAATCTTTCTCTTCTCAGAAATCCATGGATTCTTATTCAATTTTTTACTACATGGCAATACATACATATGCACATATAGCTACGTACTTGGACAAAGCAAAATGGAACTTGTGGTTAGTTAGGGTATTTTATTGTACTATTCATCTTATTTTTCTATATGCATGAATTTATTTACACTAACAAAATGGGAAAAGCCAACAAATAGTATGTGAGAAAGAGTCTCAATGTGACATTCTGTGAATCTCACCTTGTGCTTCTCACCTTCTGAGAGGCATCCTAGACTTCTGTGTAAAGACCCCAGACACCCTCACTGCACAGAGCCTCAGTGGAATTGTGATCATAATTGTGAGCATAAGTTCTTCTTGGGGCTGGAGAAACAGCCCAGTTTAAGAGCACTGGCTGTTCTTGCAGAGGAACTGGGCTTAGCTCCCAGCATCCACATGGCAGTTCACAACCATCTATAACTCCAGTTACAGGGGATCCAGTGCCCTCTTCTGGCCTCCACTGGTACTGCACACATGTGGTGCACTTATGTACTTGGAAACCAAACACTCATACACATAAAAATAAAATCATTTTAAAAAGCTCTTCCCTTGAAAAGGAATAAAATTGTTAAGAAACCATCTATATCCACAGTCCTTTGAAATGACATGGGTGTGCAACTAGCACTACAATTTAAAGGAACATTGTATTGTGAGGAAATGCAATTAAAATCGTCAAAATAAAAAATGGACTTGTGGCTGGGCATAGTAGTGCATGCCTTTAATCCCAGCACTTGGGAGGCAGAGGCAGGTAGATCTCTGTGAGTTCCAGGCCAGACTGGTCTACATAGAATTCCCTGGCCAGCTGGGCTACAGGGAGACTCTGTCTCAAAATAACAAAAAGAAAAAAAAAGAAATGGACTTGTTCCTTCATCACTGCTAGGCTACAACACTGAACATATGAAGAATGCCAAGACGGACAGACAGACATGATGAGGTCAGGGACACCAAGACAGACAGACATGATGAGGTCAGGGACACCAAGAGCGGGCTGCCGGCAAGTCCAATAATTTTGTAGTGGGAAGAAGTGGTAAAGCTAAATGTCTATAAACCAGTAAATGCTTCCTAAAAATTTATTTTTGTCTTCCCATATCTCTCAGAATCAAGCTATTTGCCCTCTACAGGCCAGAGATGTTTTGAGTCTTAATCACTAATTATAATTGCTATAAGGGCTAGTCTTCAAAATGTGTATACGCATAAATAACATCTGTTAAAGTTTCTCAGTTAACCCAAGCACTGGCTTCCCATATCTTAAAAATTAACCAAATAAAGCCGGGCGCGGTGGCACACGCCTTTAATCCTAGCACTTGGGAGGCAGAGGCAGGCAGATCTTTGTGAGTTCAAGGCCAGCCTGGTCTACAGAGCCAGTTCCAGGACAGCTGGGGCTATAGGGAGACCCTGTCTCAAAAAGACAAAATAAATGAATAAATAAATAAATAAATAAATAAATAAATAACCAAATAACCACTGGTGTCCTGAAATTCAAAGTCCTGAGACTGCCCAGTAACTTACTCAAAGGCTAAGATAAGACCAGAGTTGTAAAGAACTTCGTTGGTGGGCAAATCCATTTCCCATCCTAACTTGGCTCCTCTGAAAAATTCTCCCCACATAGAGGTCACTCAGCTCTAACTCTGTCTTACAGTCAAAAAGGGGTGGACCATTGGACATGCCACCTTATCTGACATCATGAAAGTCGTTTTCTCGCAGCCTCTTCCGTGTGTGGTGCAGGAGGAACCTAGAGCTCTTCTTTTCTATTCGCACCCTCATTTCCTCCTCAGGTCAAAGTGATGGGCTTGGCTGGCACTTGAGGGTGAATGCAGTGGAAATCTCTGCAGCCCAAGTCCAGAGTGACCTCCACCCAGACGCAAAGGACATTCAAACCATCCCTCATAATAAAGACAAACACGAGAATTGTGCTAGAGTCTCAATGTCCTTTTATGCTGTCACTTATACTCAGAAATGGGCACCAGTCCTAACTAGAGACTCTCTTTCCATGGAGAAAAATAAGCCGGCTGTTGATGACTATGATCACGTGAGAGCAGCAGCTACTGCACATGTGGTGCCTGACAGCACTGCTCGGAAGCCTAGATAGTGACATGTCTAATGATCTCAGCAGTACTGTGCCTGGGTACTATACTAAAGACCTCCATCTGATGAGTAGGTTTAGGCTGTTCTCTGCCCAAAGAAGTTGAAGCACTGCATGCCAAGGCCTGATGTATTTCTAGCCCATTTTCTATGAGGAGAGATCAACGGACCTTTGCCTTAGTTCTAACTAGATGCTTACATCTCCTCACGCCTCAACATTCCTGAAGAGCATCAACTATATTGAAAGAGGCAGGAGGCAAATCCCAAAGGGAACAGTCTCAGAAATATTTTTGCTATGGACAGTTCTGAATTTAGGGATGAGAGGGGGCATAAACATCGGATTATAAATTCCTTGAAGGCTGGATGGCTTCTAGACACTCTGATGTCCCAGGATTAGATCAGTTCCTGGTAAGTGGGAGTTACTCTGAATGAGTGGGTGAATGAGCATGAAAAAAATGATAGCAGATGCTAAGCAATGCTTGCTCTTCCTTCCAGGGCTTCCTGCTTCCAGTCTCCTCTCTCCAATAAAAGGGACAAGAGAGCCAGTAGACACACCTCAAAAAGCAATGGCCAGGAGGATATTAGTTACTAGTCATTTCTTAACCTAGGACAAGAGGAGGTGTTGAAGGGGGAAAGCCTAAGTGATTCCAGTCTACTTGTTCCCCCCTGACACAACACAAATATCCGTCCAGCCAAAGGGATAGGGGTGTAGGGCTCACAAACTATAACTAAGAATATAAGAATTCCAATTCCGTTCAGTTTTGAAAATTATCCCTTCACAACACATTGTACTTGGCACACAGTGGGCGATGTATACATACCCCAAAATCACAGAAGGTGGAGCAAAGGGGCCCTGTGTCTCTGAGTCTCTAAATCCCAATTCCTAAGACTTTCTTCTCTAAGAGGCTCAAAATTATTACAGTTCCTCTCAGCGGAAGGAAGGAAACCAACCTCACGTAAATGCCATTTACTTCTTCAAATTAGAGTTGTAATTGTTAAATGCATAGGAAAAATAAACAAGCAAACTGTCAAACCAACAAAAAGAAGGAGCCGATGGGAATAAAGAGGAATGAGAGCCCCAGGCTTGGGAGCCAGGCCAGTGGGCCCCCAACTCTTCTGCTCCCCTCTCCATTCCTTCTCCCAGCATGCGGGACCACAAGCCTAAGAAATGGCAATGTCATCGCTGTCATTTTTCTCCTCTGAAATAGGAACCTGGATTAGTTCTGGCTGGCTATAGCTCAACCCAGATAAGTCCAGGGCAGTGGCGATAGGCAAGTAGGAAGGAATTTGAGGAAGTGACAAGAAATGCCACGTCATCCACCATAAAGAAAGCTTTCCCACAAAGTGGCCTGGTAGGCAGCTACATAGTGACTGGTGCTCAGAAAAATGCAGATAAATGCAGAAGTCTTTTGTAGAGTCAGGAGAGAGAGGCACCCACAAACAATTCATGTCTTCACCACGTCCCGCAGCAGCTACTAGCATGAACGTAGGATAGCCTCTCCCCAACACACACACACACACACACACACACACACACACACACGCACACACACACCACACATACACATTTTCTCTTCTTCCAGCTGAGAGGCCCAGGCCCCCTTCTGTTGGGGCCCAGCACACCCGGAGCAGCAGGTCCCTCTCCTTGTTTTCTATGGTATGAACTACTGCACCAGCAGTAATCTGGAGCTTTTTTTTTCAATGTTCCAGGTTGCAGCCTTTCTGTGGCAGGGAAGGATATGTGCCTAGTCAACAAATAAACTCTTTGTAATTTTCTTTGCCAAGTTGCCAAGTAAGGACATCATAATCTGGAATGGTATCTTCCACTGCAAATATTTCCACTGTTCTTCGGGAATGTTTTACAGAAAAGTATAGGTCAGCAAGCAATTATTCCTCAAAGAAGTTCATAGATAAAGAAACCAGATGAGCAAAGGAGTGAGGACGTAGGCCTCCTTGGCTGTTGGTTTTTAAAAAAAACAAGAAGAAATTCCCTTTCAATTACATGTGGGATGACCTTTTATTGCTTATATTTTAAGATTTCATTCAAACCACCTGTTCTTACTAGAAGGTACCCAATATTTGTCTTAGATATCATAAAAATACATTTTGAGATTAACTACAAGCTTAAATACTTTCACAAAAAGTATGTTCTATATCATTAAACAACACTAGTGTCTGCTCAGAAGAGCATATATTGGGCTAGATCTCAGCTTATATGGCTAATGAATAAATCACAGAGTATTTAGAATGTGAAATTAGCTGAGATTCCTCTACTTCAAATCATCCTAAAGTTTTATATAAAGAGAAAATCAAGTCACTAATATCTCACAGGCTTTGTAGTGGCAGAACATATTTTCAGGGAAATATTTCAATCCAGTCCATTTTTGCTCAGAACTCTTTGAAAATATACCAAATAGGAAATGATTAGAGTTATATTTACTAACCCTTGCATATTAGCATTAAATTGTTAGTTGTATTAGTAGCATTCATTTACATTAAACTTGCAAATTATACATACCCTTATTTCCATTCTATGAGCATCTTAAATTTTCCCTGCATGCATACCTAATCATTTGCTTACCTCTTATCACTCCGGGAACTTAGAGTTCTTAATTCCGTGGATTTCCACAGAGCAAGAATCTAGGCCACTGTTTATGCACAGAAATCAATTCATCCATCACTACACTCTGCATCAAAACAACATTTTAAGAGAAAAAGTTGAAGCGAGTGGCCTTGAGTCAAAGTACTGCTCTTTTAGATGAAAATGCAGGGGGGCTGGGGTGTTAAGAGCAACTAGGACAGGTCACTGAGACCTAATGCCTCCACAACAAGTGGGGATACAGAATGGACCCAAGTTCCTGGGTTCAAACTGGGAACTAAGATACTACACACAGAGAAAGCTGCAGCTGGCACAGGTCCCACGCACTGCTGGAAGGCCCCATCCAAGTGTTCACTGGGCTGATTTTATCTCTTTGCTCCTAGTGAGGCCACACTAAGCAATCACACTTTTATGTTTTAATTAAAACCAGAAAGAGCTCCATAATTCTGTTGCATTTTTTTTTTTTACAGAATCTTCATCTGTGAAACACAATCTTATATATGGTAGTTTTAAAGAACGCATATTACCGAGCATCGTAAATCTTAAAAATATCATTGGCTTCTTCTAGGACTGTATTCCATCTACTAACTACACTATTCACAAATTATAACAATCGGTTCAAACATACATTAAAAATCTTTAAGAAGCTTTTCACCCAAATCCTTTTCTCACAGCCCAAACAAAGGCAAATGAAGACAATCTGGCAGGGTTATATATGTTTATGAACATTACACATGGCAAACGGCATTTTCCTCTGGGAATGAAACATCTTTCCTAACCTACTATTTATAACCCTTATCAGATCATCAGCAAGAGGGCCATCAAGTCCAATCTCAGGTGGAAAGACTCAAGGTCAACAAGTACTTGCATTTTTGTGTATCTTTAGCTGCAATTGCTACTGACATTTAATTGGGCAATAAACATGAAGTCTGTCAAATATTCCCAAGGAGCAGGTGAGCCAAGAGCCATCACAGCACAAGGCCTTTGCCAGGTGATCAAACAGCCCTGTTATAACAATTATGATTTGAGTAACTTTATTTATAATCAGTCAATTCTGAATGAATACTGCCATACCATTCCCACCACAGGGGCAATAAGAGTGAGAAAGTACAAGGGGGCTCTTGCCAGAGCTTCTCCCCAACACTAGCATGGTGCCCTGAAGAGCACAGAACCACACAATGAAAACAGTTTCTCCTCTTTTCTAGTTAAAGGCAATTTTATGTATGTCTGTACAGCATGTCCTTCGCTGGGCAGCCACCTCCTGAGCTCAGCTGCCCCTCTCTGCAGGACAAGCAATTCTATGGTTTTGTGTGTCTACCTGGACCTGTGGGGTTACTCTCTAAACCAGCATGGTCACTACACTAGAAAATGCTTCATTTCAGCTTGAAAGGTGCTAGAATTCACTCAGCATGTTCAAGTCTACACTGTCGGGTAGATATTTGAAATGAAGAGCATGTAGTTCTCTGTAGTCTACCACAAGGCTGACATCAGTGGGAGCCCCGCATGTCCTTCAGGGCAGCATATGCCATATTTGACTTGCAGATTAAAATTAGAATTTGTTCTAGCTATAGAGTAAGGTACATTAAACCTGCTGTCTCCAGATGAAAAATCAAAGTTAAATGTAAGGGCTGTGACTGGCACCAGAGCAGTGACCCTGATTTGTAGGATGCAAACCTATTGCACATACTTCCATTATGAAAAAAACAAGCAGAGAAAGTACTCTTGGATTCCGAACGTACTGCTTCCACCACTCGCTGTGTAGCCTCTATGAATATTCTGCCCCTCAGTGGACCAATCTGTGTTTTCTAAAGCTCCCTCCTCCCTTTTCTTCCAATGACATCAAGGCATCTGTAAACAAAGTGAAGGACAGACCTGCCAGAGATACACAAATTCCCGTCCTGGGACCACAGTGAAAACTAAAACCAAAACAAAGACCCTAAACATACAAAGTATACTATTTTTAAACAAAATTTCCAATGTAGGCATATTAAAGATCAGATGATAGGATTTCAGTAAAATACTGTTTCCATTTTTTTTAAGTATGCTTCATTTTTTAGCATTTTAGCAAAAAATAATGCAATCAGCTTAATCAACAGGCAAAAGCTTATACCATTTCTAAGCTTGGATTCTGTTCCTCTTAGGCAGGTGATCTGAAGACTCTATGTAAACACAAAGTTGGCAGGTGAGACCTGGAAAGGGCATTCACAAAGCAGAGGGTCCTAGGATGCTAAGGGAACACTCCCCAGTCAGCTGTCAAGCAGCCAGGAAGTCACCCAACTGTCAGAATGTAAACTAATTAAATGAGTCACTGAATTTCCATGATTGCTTGGCTAGCCTCTTCCTGTCTGTCCAGACCCTGGGTCCTTCTCCATGGGAAGGCAGGACACAGGGGCAGCATGATGCTGGTGAGCCAGCCTACAAAAGAGTAAGTTCTACCCAGTAAAGGCATGAGGGATCAGCTGCCTTTTCTGCATATCTGGAGAGCTGAGGCTGTACTTAAGAAGACAATGGGGCTGACAAGATGGCTCAACAGGTAAAGACACCTGCCACCAACGCTCACAACCTGAGTTTGAACCCAGAACCCACATGGCGGGAGAAGAGAACCAACACCTGCAAGTTGTCCCTGACCATCACACATGTCCTAGAGTAAGCACACCACCCTCTTCACCACAGACAAAATAAATAAGTAAATGTCAGAACATTAAAAAGAGAAGGGAAGCAGGGAGGCCCAGGGCATGCTAGCGGGCACTTGCAATCCATGCAGAGCACATTCCGAAGCTGTGAGGTCATTTCAGACCTCCGAGTAACCCATGTCTACATGGCTGCTACTCTGCTCTAGTCCTGCCCCGTTTCCAGACTCTTCTCTCTGCCTTAGCTCAGACTTTCTAAACTTGGACTAACTAAAGGGGTACTGCCAGTCTTCCTCTACCTTGATACCCCTTTACTAACCATGTCACAACCAAACTGTGTTCAGTGACACTCTATGGCCTCTGTCCAGGTACTGTAGGAGCCCATACTAGACACTGTGGTCTGAGCTGGGCTTCCTCCTAAGCCTCAAGCCAAGTGCATCCTTCCTTCCACCCTGTCCTCTGCTCAGGCTGGAGCCCCGGGTCGAGGCCCTGCTCAGGCTGGAGCGCCCCGTTGGGGTCCTGCTGTCTTTCTTCCTCAGCACCTTTACACAAAGGTATCTCTACCTCCCACTGTCTCCTTCCTCTCTGCCTGTGTCAGCTCTAGACTCACTCCTTCAAGGACCTACGTGAGCAATCAGTAATTTGAACCACTTTTTCTTCAGGGCCAACTCTTGGAGATGAACTAGTCACCAAAATCTATGACACCAGTCCATCAAAGGACCAACACAGGGTTTCACTCAGGTTCTGTGAGAACAGGTGCTGTGGTGGACTAGGAAAGCCACCCACCCCCCATGCCAGAGGGGGCTGCATCCAGTTCTGTTCCCTGCAACTCACTTCGTTGAGTCACTCACTTCATTGAGTCACTCACAAGAGCTCTTTGCTCTTCCACTGGTGGAATTCTCACACTGGGCTGGGACGGGCAGTAAATGTTCGATTCATCCTCATTAAGTTAGTGAATGAGACTATTTCTGTTTTTACCTCTTCCACCTCTGGGAATTTCCCTCTCATAAGCTTAAATTTTACCATATCAAACAATACCTTCTCTTTGGGCTAAATTATTCCCATTATGTAACGGACTGTTCTCACTGCTGGAAAATGGCAAGGCGGATGTTCATAATTCAATGGTATAGAGTGAAGTATTCCATAGGTATTTTCTTTTATGAAGGCCATGGTCCCTGAGCCTTCCCTTTCTGGTACCCCAACTCAGCCCCTTAGTATCTCAATCTCTGTGGCCATTAGCCTATCTTTGGGGAACAGAGTGACAAAAAGGTTCCCATCCCCTTCTCTGGCCCCAAGAACATAGAGAAAAGGCTGCAGAGAGGAGCTGACCTACCATAAGATGGTAAGAAAGAGACAGACAAATGCAGAAAGACCTCCTGGCCTCACAGATCATGAACACCCGGGTCATGTTAAGACACTGTGCCAGTGAGACTGCCAAACACCAAAGGGGTTAAGAACAGGAACCGGCTGAGAGTAAGCTACACTTCTAGTCAGATCAAGGAATCAAATATTTTTATTAGCTGCTTTTAACATTTGCAGCAGAGTGTAAGAAGCTGAGGGATGAGGAGCCTCCAGCTGCTGACAGTGTCCCGGGCCATCTCACAGGGCTGCTTATGCGAGAATATGAGGAAACTTCCTTTTAGGTCACAATTCCAGTCAAATGCTTCTTCTGAGTGACTTCTATAAGTGTGGTAAATCTTATATCTGATTATATTTTCTACTTTGGGGTGTTAGATTAGTGACAAATTAATGCCTACGTCTAGTTACTGAACTTGATTTATGAAATATTCCATGACTGATGACTTCTTCCTCCCCCTCCTCTTCCTGTTCTTCTTTAGGTACCCATGCCACACTGACTTCAAACTCATTACATTCTCAGGGTGAGTTTGAACTTTTGATCCTTTGTCGCCACATGCACTCCAAGCGCTGGGGTTATAGGTGCATGCTGTCACACCCAGTTCTACATGCTGGAGACCAAGCCCTGGGTTCTAGGTGTGTGCTGCCACACCCAATTCTATGTGCTGGAGACCGAGCCCTGGGTTCTAGGTGTGTGCTGTCACACCCAGTTCTATGTGCTGGAGACCAGACCCTGGGTTCTAGGTGTGTGCTGTCACACCCAGTTCCATGTGCTGGAGACCAGACCCTGAGTTCTAGGTGCATGCTGTCACACCCAGTTCCATGTGCTACAGACCAGACCCTGGGTTCTAGGTGCATGCTGTCACACCCAGTTCTATGTGCTGTGCTGTCACACCCAGTTCTATGTGCTGGAGACCAGACCCTGAGTTCTAGGTGCATGCTGTCACACCCAGTTCCATGTGCTAGAGACCAGACCTTGGGTTCTAGGTGTGTGCTGTCACACCCAGTTCCATGTGCTAGAGACCAGACCCTGGGTTCTAGGTGTGTGCTGTCACACCCAGTTCTATGTGCTGGAGACCAGACCCTGGGTTCTAGATGTGTGCTGTCACACCCAGTTCCATGTGCTGGAGACTGAGCCCTGGGTTCTAGGTGTGTGCTATCACACCCAGTTCCATGTGCTGGAGACCAGACCCTGGGTTCTAGGTGTGTGCTGTCACACCCACTTCCATGTGCTGGAGACTGAGCCCTGGGTTCTAGGTGTGTGCTGTCACACCCAGTTCCATGTGCTGGAGACCAGACCCTGGGTTCTAGGTGTGTGCTGTCACACCCACTTCTATGTGCTGGAGACCAGACCCTGGGTTCTAGGTGTGTGCTGTCACACCCAGTTCCATGTGCTGGACACTGAACCCTGGGTTTAGGAATCCAACTGACTATAGTCCCACTTCCAAGACTCTTTTCTTCCCCCTTTCTTTTCATTCTAATTTCTTAATCTACTCAATTCTATTCTATTGTATACTTACATACTTTTGTTAATGTCCTCAACTCCTTTATCAGAATAAAGTGGAATACAGGTGGGCAGTTTAAATTTCAACACAGATACCAACTTAAAGTGGCTCAACTAATTTTTTTTTCAATTTTTCAATGGTGGAAACATAACACATGCCCAGTAAAAATCATATTTCACATTTGGATCTTGTCCTGAGCTAGCGGTATACAGTAGTGCACTCTCTCACAGTGCTGGCCTGCAGCTGTGAGTCATGTCTCTCAGTCAGCACGAGAACATGAGGGTAAGAAACTGGTACACTAGACAGTGTCCTGTTGTACTAGACAGTGTCCTGTTGCACTAGACAGTGTCCTGTTGCACTAGACAGTGTCCTGTTGCACTACATAGTGTCCTGTTACACTAGACAGTGTCCTGTGCACTACACAATGTCCTGGTACACTACACAGTGTCCTATTGCACTACACAGTGTCCTGTTGCACTACACAATGTCCTGTTGCACTACACAGTGTCCTGTTGCAATAGACAGTGTCCTGGTACACTACACAGCGTCCTGTTGCACTACACAGCGTCCTGTTGCACTACATAGCGTCCTGTTGCACTACACAGTGTCCTGTTGCACTAGACGGTGTCCTGTTGCACTACACAGTGTCCTGTTGCATTACACAGTGTCCTGTTGCACTAGACAGTGTCCTGTTGTAAGGCAGTGGTGTTCAGAACAGAAGCTGTACTAGAGTCATCACCTACGTCTGATATTTTCCATTTTAAGTGGATTTATCAGGACATCATCTCTCATGGTTCCTTAAGGAACATCTGCATATGCTTTTATCCCAAGGTATCAAAGTATAAAAAAAACGCCAAGTTATCATAAGGACATTTAATAGGAGCACTCAAGGAAAGAGTCAACTGAAAAAAATGAGGTTATACAGAGTCAGGATTGTTCAGATACTGACAATCTAGCAAGAAATCTATCAAGAAATTAAATATTTTCTGCATTCATTCTTCAAGTCCTATTCCTGAAAAATCTATGATTGTGACTAAAATTGAGGATTTGCTATATGAGGTCACGTTGTCTGCTCCATCATCAGTTTTGAGCCACTTCTAGAAGGGAAGGCATATGGGTTAATATTGATAAATGGGAGAAAGCCAAAGCTAATTGCGTTAATCAGATAGAATGCTTTTAGTTAAGTAAGTATGGAAAATTATCTGCAAGACTGAACCAGTCCACAAAGCCAGATACTTCATCTAAACCCAACTTCACCAACTACAGTCCAGGGACCAATCAATAAAAGAGGCAGACAACGCCTACATCTTTTTAAGGAAATTGTTTGGCATACATTTATTGTTTGGATTATTTTTTGCTAGGCCAACAGCCAAAGCCTCTACTACTATCCTTAATTAATTCTATCATTCATGGAGGAGAGAGAAATCCAGGATAAGAGCTAAATATAACCCCAGGGGCTGAGATCTGATCTACTGCTGGGAAGGGCCTAGGGCAGGGCCTAACAGCCACTTGCACAGCACAGCAGGGTCCTGCCTGGGAATTCACTCTCGCCCAGCCCTAGGACCCCTGGGAGCCATGCAAAGCCCTGACTATCTCCACTCATCTTTTTTGTTAGATGCCCATTAAATGACACAGGGGAAGGAGGGTAGGAGGATACAGAGCAGAGAACCACAGGTAGTGTGCTGTTATTAGGCACATCCTAATCAGACTAGCCTTAAACTCACAGAGATCTGCCTGCCTCTGCCTCCTGAGTGCTGGGATCAAGGGTGTGTGCCACCACACCAAGCCTACTTTTTTAATCACCAAATTTTATAATGGCTCCCCATTAACTCTTTCCTTGATTGCTCCACCTCAAATGCATCTCTTTGACAAGTGATATCTCAGAATCTATTTACACTTTGATAGATTCCCATGTGAAGTTAGTTCTCTGACACCCAGAAGCAACCAGTCCGGAGGGAATGTGGTCTTGTTTGAAAACAGTTCTTTAATACGTAATTATTCATTAGTGGCTATGTCCCTGTAACAATGCTCAGTACAAGGTATTCAAAGATAAAGAATACACAGTCTCTTCCCAGGGAGTCTCTTAGGAAGGATGACCTATAAATGGCCCATTTCAACATATGATAAAGGACAGAACAGCACAAAAGAGGGTCACATGCTGCAACCCAGGGGTTCCTGGACTACTTCCTGGAGATAATAGTTCCATTAAGCACAGAAGTCCTTAATTTGGCTGTACAGACTTTCTATCTGACCAGAAATGCCTATCGTTAGAACTACAGAAAGAAACTGAAAGGGGACAAAAGACATCATTTTATTTTTATTTGCACTAATCTCCAGTTAGAATTCATACTCTCTTTGAGAGTATAGATGGGCAAGCAGCAAACTTCAGAGTGATTAGCAGGACTCATGACTCTGCATCCCATGAAGATCATAACTTACATACATATCACAATGTGGCTTTTACAAATATTATAACATGTCATTTACATTCATCACTACTTCAAAATTCAATAGACAAAGGAATTACTAGTAGACATTATTTAATGCATATTTAACAAAGTACTTACATGACTATATTACAAATTTTTAAACAATAAACATGATCAGTGTCCCATATAAGCCTACATATTTTAATATATTAGTAAAAATATTACTTTGACAAAGAATCCATTGGCTTCACCAGATCACCAGTTTCCTCCAAGTTGTCCAAATCACCAGAAGAAGATTAGTATGAGCTAACAGCCAAGCTACTAATGGTAACAAACAATGATAAGCCCTGGCTTCAGACTAGTTGACCATGGCTGGGCCACTCATATGTTAGAAAATAATATACTCACAGGTCCTTAAGAATATCCAGTATTGGGTGATGGTTTCATGTCCATGTGCTTGATGTTCTTAGTAATATACACAAGCTTCCTAAGGACAGATACAATGGCCTGCCTGGGGTTTTGTAGCCACACACAAGCCACGTGACACTCAGCATGCACTTAATCCATTTTGATGACTTTACTAGAATATATAAATTTACATTTCCCCCCTTAAATACAATTCCTGATAATGTTTTGGCTTGTCTGCAGAAGAGATTATGATTCTGAAGCCATCTCCTTGGGCTATGTTAAATGAATGGCTCCGCTAAAATTAACTTCCTACTTTTGCCTTGCCAAGAATGACACCATGTGAAGAATCCACAACTGTGACAGTGGATTCTCTTCTCATGTATTTTCTTGGGTAGAAGCTAAAACACATGTTTAAACTGTGTCAGCCTGTGTGCGGTGGCCTTGGAATGCCTGGGGAAGCCAACCTGAAAAGCAAGTTATTATTTACAGTTTAAAACCCAATGCATCATTGCCAGAGGATGGGAAGGTGAGAAAGAGTAAGAGAAAAGGCCTCAAACTGGAAGTGAATTAAGTCATTAGAATTAGATCTGGGATTGTAAAGCTAAGAGTAGCATTTTTAGTGTTTACATAAAGCAAAGAAATTCATATTATTAATGAGTGCTGAATATATTCTTCCACACAGGATGCATTTAAAAAATAACTTTCAGTTTGGGAAAGAAAGAATAGAATATTATAAAACAGTAACTTCTAGGCCCACTACAGTACAAAACATCCCACACCCTGGCTGTAGCACAACACTCTTCTTTTAATTTACAGCAAAGTAAAACTGAAACGCAGCCATCTTCTGGAGAAGTTTTCAGCTTCTGGCTGCAGACCCAAATGGTGAGTTGTTATAGCATCATTCATAATTCTCTTCCACTCTATTTTCATTTATTGAAAATTGTGCACGATTCATGAAAGACAAATTAATCAATTCTAGAAAAGCCAAAGGGTTTGTGTCATTTTAGAGCTCTATAAGCCACGCTAGATCAATGGTCCTAAAAGCGACAGCAACCATGCAACTCCAGTTTATCACTTGAGGACAAACCCAAGTCTCTACTCAGCTGACATAGGCCAGTGTCACTAGCAAAATCTGTGACATCACACCCCACATACCCTATACATACCCTATTCAATCCAAACCAAAGGAAAACAGAAATGTGGTTTTAAGGCCACACTAAATAAATATTGTATCTTTTAAGTTCCAAAAACGAATGTGTAAAAACTTGGTAAGAAATAGAGACCATGAGTTCACACTTAATTAAAAATGAGCAATCAACAGAAAAGATAAGAAATGACCCTGTTGACGAATGTCCTGTCTTTTCTAATCAAGGGTCAGGCCTATTCAAGCCCAATCACACAAGAATGAAATCAGCAGAGGTCAATCAAAGGCAAGCTGAAACTAAAGCTATCTAACTGACCTTCAGAGCTTGGGACAAATTGCTATCAGTCAATGTCAACTAATGACAGGAGCTCTTTGGCTAATCAATTGTTCTAAAAATGATCAAGAAAACTACTCACAGGACAGCTCATTTTCACATCAATGCCTGTGAAGTATGAAAAGCTCATTTTTTTTGAGTTTTTAATAAGCTCATAAGTAAAGCAGTTACTTGGTAACAGAGGTCACCTTACAGAGAAAGACAGAACCTTTGTCTGTCTTTTACATATTCTTTTATTACCATATTATAGTAAAAATACTCCATGGATATGCCAGAGGGCTACATAATAAAGTAGGGAACACCCATCCACTTTTGAGACAGATACTTCTGTGTTCCAGGGAAATCTCTTTGGCTATCCACAATTTCAAAACACATTATTTGGTTGTTTAAGATGAAAACTAATGACATCCAGTTTACTAGTGATATTTTCTAATAGGCAAAGGATGCACTTTCAAAGAAAATGCTTATGGCCCAATCCATGCCCTAAAATGGACTCATTACTTTTAGATGGTGAGGCTATGTTTTTAAGATGCCCTGCTTTCATGATGCTAGATAGAAATCAGGCAAATGGAGAAAAGAGAAAGATTACTCACATGAGATAAGTTAACAAATAAATAATGAGGATACTACAGAGAGTTCCTGGGAAAATAAGTCACCATCCAATCCAGAATGCCTGATAAGTTAATAATATGAACCCTTGATAACAGGAATTTGTGAGGCATAATAACTTCCCCTTTCTTTTTTACACTTGACTTTTCCCACTGGGAAAAGTTCTTCCCACTTTCCTATTCTGCCTGCCACTAAGTATAAAGGTCACACCTTAATGTGCACTCTAATAGCATGACCAGGGAAACAGGATGGGCACAATCCTGTGGGCTTGGGGTCTGTGGTTGTGATTATTCTTTTGCTTTTCCCTTTTCTCAAAAATGTAATAATCAAAATACATTGGAAATATAAGAAGTTCAAAAAAAAAGTTCCAGGATAGAAACAAAGCTTAAGAAACTAGCAGGAAAAAAAAAAAAAGAAGAAGAAACTAGCAGGAACAATCTTCCAAAAAGACAAATGAAGCAAGAAGAGAAGAAAGAAAACCATTTAAACATTTTCTTCATTTTCAAAGTAAATAAATTACTGTGAATAGTTTGTTTTCAAAACCAGTGGGGTTTTTTTCCCCAGATAACTATATCTAAACAAGCAGTATTAATTTGATATTTTCATCTGAAAAATCACAAACAGACAACAGCAGTTTCAGATTACAACCTAAACTTGAGTTGCTCCAGTAGTTTTTCAAATTAAAATATCTTCTGTGGCCTCAACCACTCTCAAATTGTCCATAGGAAAGAAATAAAGGAGGGAGAACAACACTTAAGCCAAGCCATAATTGGAAGTATGTGAAAAATGAAGTGTCAGTTTGGTCAATAAAGGGCAAAGGGCAAGGGGAACTGCAGCCCAAACTGTGTTCAAAATGTGCTCATTAAGGCATCCAATCAGAGAGCTCCTTCTCACCTATCCCATTATTCATCAACAGCTGACTGTTTCAAATGCTTGGGTTTAGGCTGTTACTACTTTTCTTCTTCATGTAAGAAGGCAGGCCAGTATATAAATCCTTGCCTAGTCATCTGGAACACAATGTGGCCCTTTCCCACCTCCCTCCCTTTCCCAGTCTCCTAACTTTCTCTCCAAGCCTCTGCCTGTTGGCCCCACGGGTCTGAACAACTGCCTTGACATTCTCTTCAATAATACATGGAACTGCCTTCTGCCTATAGGTTGCCTGGACTCATACAAAAGCTGGTGTGAAGGGGGTAGGGCGGTGGGAGGTGTCACAACCACTGATACAGTATTATAGAAACAGCACTGCTTTCCAATTAGTCCTCTTTAAAGAAACATAGTGGTTTAGATTTTCCGTTTTTCAGTGGTCCTATTGTTGATCAGAGTCCTAGCCCCAGAAGGAAGGGGCTCACAAGTGGGGTTTAGAGGTTCTAACAATCATTAAAGCCCTTTCAGGTTGAAATGCTTCTCATCAAATTTCAGTGTCAAAATAATACTTTTTCTTTATCCTCACAGAAGAGGAAAATCAGATGAGCTTTAAGTGGGAAATGTTTTGCAAGAGAAATATCCTGCCTTGTTTCCTACGCTCTTATTCTCAGTTCAATAAGTCTTTGAAAGAGCCGAAGAGTACAGGCTCTTAATACAGAATACAAATTAATTATATCAGTCATCTGGTCCCTTTGTAACCACCACACTCATCCAAGCACACTTAGAACACAAAGCTAGGTTCTTGCAGCCTTCCCTTCAGACCATCCATCATCCTTGTACCCTGTACCTCACAGATTCTACTTGGTCCGTGGCTGGCACCATGGCAGAGCCCAGCTTTCAGCCAGCACAGACAACTGGCAACAATGAAGTCAGACAAATGGTCGAATAACTCTGTTCCTAAGTCCCATGAAAATACTGTATCAAATAGGCAGGAACTTGGGTTCTGAGTTCAGACCGACAAAGTCACGTCACCAGCCGGTATATGGCCTTGGGTGAGTCTCTTAGTTCTCTGACATCCCATGACCTGGTTCACAGAATGAATGATACAGATACAGACCCTAATGGATAGTCCTTATAACCTATGTTATTATTTTTATTATCAACTGTTCAGCTTTCTTGACTTTGGACCAAAAACAAGGAGGAGTCATGTGCAAACTCCTGATTCTGCCAATCACTGATAAAGCTGCTGATGAGGTAGAGTGTCTGGAGCAGCCCTGTAGGAGATTGGAGCTGGTGGGAAGAGGCACCTGGTTGGCTAAGCATTCTCCTGCTCCAAGCCACTTCCTATAATAGGTCTTGGCTGTGTTCAGTAGGGCAGGCACACACAGAGAGATAAAAGAGATACATGAAGATAATCATCAGATAGTGTGCACTCTCAGGGCCATGCTACTCCGGGTGCCGAAGTCCTATTCTAATGCACTTCCAGAGCCCAGCGTCCCAGATCCCATTATTTTTGAGCTACTTCTTCTGTAAGATGGGAAACCAGCAAATAGTCAAAGGATTTACCCTAACGTCCCTGGAAATGCTTTGAAGGAAGTTACAGAATAGACAAAAACCAATGTCGTAGTGACAGCAGCAGAATCCGTTCCCTAACCAAACACACGTGTGAAGCCTCCACGCCAGCCCTTCCAAATGCCAATTTAAAGGAGCTTCACCATTAGAGAATCAATTTCCTGCGGGGGGGGGGGTCACAAGTTGTAGTAGTCATAAGAAATTTTAGTTAAGGAAAAGATATTGTTATGGTGTAAATATGAAGTATCCCCTCAGAAGGTTTATGTATTAAAGGTTTGATTGTCAGTTGATGGGTTTTGGAAACATGATTGAACATGAGCGCACTTTAATGTCTCCAAGGGGGTTAATGCATTGATGAGTTCATAGTTGAATAGATTATTTGGGGGAAGTACATCACTGGAGGTCTGCTCTTGAAGGATCTAGCTTGTCGCTGTCCTTTCTCCTCTCAGCTTCTTCTCATCATGAACTGGGCCACTTTATCTCACCACATGCTGCCCACCAGGATGGGCAGAAGAGTCAGGTGACCATTGACTAGGGAGGCAGAAAACAAAGCCTGCTTTAAGCTGTCTGCCCAGGCATTGCCACAGCAGTGTATGTAGTGCATAAAGTAACATTAAATCCCTGAATCATAACATCTTTCATATTTTCATCATTACATACCTTGTGTATGTTCTCTTCAGAAGGCCTGCACTTGGATTTTTATATTTAATTTTTTTATTCTTATGCAAAAACATGTGTTAAAACTGCTGCATTGATTATCGCAGCCATTAATATGGGAAATTTTCTGGTACTCAAAGTCACCCAAATTGCCAGAGCTTAAAGAAGAATTATTACTCTTTTGAAACTTATCAGATCATTGAAATTTCCTGAGTGACTTATTTTCTTCAAAAATCAAAAAAAAAAAAAAAAGACTCAGTTAAGATGTATATAGCTAGCTGGCTACACTGTCTAGAAGTCAGGTTATTTAACAGAAGTATTTATTTATTTATTTATTTATTTATTTATTTATTTACTTAGTGCCACAGGTGCCATAATGAAGTGGTGAAAACTGAAAAGAAACTCAGTGCAAATAATGTAGCAGAGCAACTTTTAAAATGTGTGTTCCTCCTGTCTGTGGGGGAAACACCTCTTTGGGTATATTCTTGATGGATTCAGTTATTTCTGACTATTGGGTCTGTACAAAGACATATTTATGGATTTATAAATCTTTTGAAGAGGGCTTTTATTTACCTAGTTGACTAAAATGGACTCAGACTGTGTAAATACATACTTAAGACGTGTGCTATGGGCCAAATGCTGCCGTGCCTACAGCTCTATGCCTACCAGAAAAGGCAGACAGGGAACACGTGGAGAAGCCACTATGCACACGGGTTCTGCTCCACAGGTCTCAGAGATGAGTTGACAGCTTTAGCAGGGTCCTAGTTCGCAGGAGAGCATGCACTGCTTATTTCAGCAACACTTGCAGGCATTGTTCTGCATAAAACTCCCTACCAAAGAAAACCCACCACGAAGGCCAAGAAAGTGGCCAAGAAAGCCTAGCCTTCCCACTTTAAGGAGCTAGTGTGGGAGGGGTCGGCACAGAACGTTCCTGTTGGCTCACAGTGGAGGTAACTGACTGGTTCTTTAGTGGACAGGTGAAGAAGAGGGAAAGATGAAATTAATTTTACACATCAAAGCAAGAAACTGGATGGTGGGCCTCACACAGCACAGAGCTTCTCTACCTGTCCCCTGCTTTCACCCCCACCAGGACTGCTTCATTGGGTGCCCTCGTTTTTATGTGTGCACGTTTGTGTGTGCCCGCTTGTCTGCATGTGCACCATGTGACAGCAAGAGCCGCAGAAGCCAGACGAGGGTCCCGAGCTCTTAGAACTGGAGGTACAGATATCTATGAGCCATCACATGGGTGCTGGAGACCAAATCTCAGTCCTTTGTGGGTGCTGGAAACTGAAGCTTAGTCCTTTGTAGGAGCATGAAGTGTTCTTAACTGCTGAACCATCTCTCGAACCCCAGAATTGTTTTTAAATTGTTCAACCAAGATCATTTAAGTGAAATAATTTATATAACAATCCTTTCTAAAACACCTAAATGGCAATCTTTAAATATGAAAGGTATAAAGAAAAACCATGAAACTGGAACAACAGTCATAAGAAGAGTGTGTGCACCCTGTTGACGGCGCCAGTGTGATGGCCGCAGCACTAACTGTGGGGAGATCACTTATCAAGGGAAAAGAAACACGAAATTCCTAACTTCTGGTCACAACTGCTTGGAGGTGAGGAGTCGGCACTGGATCTACTGTCTCTGAAAACACTCTTAGCAGCTTATATTTGGGAGAACTTACACATTCTCGAACACTCCTTCAGTCTGCAAACTTTAATTCCTCAGCTAAGGGAGCTACTGATCTTACATGATATACGTTTTATAAAGCAAGAAATGAAAACAAAAAATAAACACACAGAACACTAAGCTGTGACTCAATGTTCTGGGCTGCAGGGAAAAGAATTGAGGTTCCATTTATGCTCTGAAAACTCAGTGTAAGTAGAGCTCCTCGAGTCGCTTCTAGATAGAAAGTGCTGACACCACCTAGCACTCTCAACAGCGATGCCGTGACACACATGCACACATGTACTGGAAAGAGAAAATTTATGCTGCATATCATTTCCCAGTAAAATTAGAGGTCAGAGGTCGCCCGCCTCTCCTCAGCTCTGGACTGGGTTACCACCCCAGCTCCGCTTTGATGAAGTCAGAAACTTTTCTTTGAACAATAAAATGTCTCCAATGCTTAAAATTATGTTTGCAGAAGTTATTTCCAGGGCAGATCCCACACATAAGTCTAAAGAAATGAACTTCCTGCTCCTGTTGTCCACTCACTTATGCTAAATTCGTCATAGACGTTGCAGTTCTAATCGGTGGACCCCAACTAAGTTAAACAAAAAAATTCCTTTGTTTCCATCCACTGAACCATGATCATGAAATCAAATTTTAATGCTGTACCTACTATGGGCTCACAGCCAACTTTACTAATGCACTCTTTCATAGTCAGTTGAAGACTTTAATTTTTAGAACTTTAATTTCACTAATTATACATAAAATCCACAGGAATAAGGTCCCACTCTAAAGCAGCAGAGAGGACACTCATTTACCTTCTTGCTAAAGACACTATGATGCTTAAGCTTTATTTCTTACTATTGTCAAACATGCATGTTCATAAACACCCACATGTACACACAGGTATGCACTCAAAGTACAACACAAAGGAGGGTGATTTCACCTGCATCTAATCTGGATTTGCAATCAATAAAACTCTAAGATAATCAAATAAATACAACCAGAAAAAAATGGTCTCAGCCCAGTGGAGAGGGAAGCCCATTGCCTTCTAAAAATCTGCCCCTCCCCCTTTGGTAGTCCTGGGGATCAAACTGAGGGCCTAGTGTATGCCAGCACACCCTCAACCACTGACCTAGGACCCCAGCCTCTTCTAAGAAGCATAAGCCATTTTTACTTGGATGCTGGTGGGTGTTTCCTCACGATCCCCTGCAAAGCCCTACAGGATGTTCTATCAGGGTATCAGTGCTGAGCTGTCTGTGCACATCTGAACCTCTCATCTGCTTCTCTAATCTCACCTCAGTCATGGAGGTGGCCAGGCAAATGGGTGGCATGGTACACAGGAAGAGGGCCAGGATTGATTCGTGTTCTAAGAAAAGCTGTAGAGATACTAACGAACTAGACATTTCATTTCTGACAGTGTTCAACCCTTGACCATGAAGCGAGGAGCAGTGAGAACGAGAACGGCTCTCCTACCTTGCTCGCTGCTGTTGTCCCCACTGTGTGAGGTGTGGCCACCGCTGGAAGGGCCTGGGGTCCCACCTGAGCGAGTGGATGCCGTGTCGTCGTGATCTCTATTCCAAGAGGGCTGTGGGGCACAAATCAGAAATCCGAGTAAGAGCCATCTGTTAACAGGGTAGGGTCCTGTCAGACAATGAGAGTGGTGGGGGGCTATGACAGACAACACACCACAGTTCCCATCCCTCCCCAAAACTGGCTCTAGCTCAGAGCTGCAAAGACAGACTCAATATCTGCCAATTTCAGCTTTCAAATTAAAATAATACATTCATGCTTTAGAAGAAAGCAAAAGACCTTCCAGACAAAGAGTGTGTATGGGGGGGGGGGAGTACCAATTGATCTTAACCAAACTTTTAGCCCTCTAGCCCAACAGTCTGCTATTCTGGAAATACAAATAGGAGTGGTGGTCTCTGACACTGCATTCCCAGAGGCCTCTGCTTCATCCTAGAAGACAAACCTGGTAGAGCTTTCAAGATCTCTCAGTTCGGCCAAGGTCCATAATAGCTAGCGTGTGTCAGCTGTTTGCTTGATGGTACAGGGCAAATGGACCAGGCACAGGCACAAAAAAGAAATGATAATAACAAAAGATTCACATGGACCATGCACACGGAGCCCCATGCCGAGCTTTCTTGTACTATTGAACAGAAAACAGATGTTGCTTCTGATCACTGGGTGCATTTGAAAGTAACATTCAGATTGGTTGTAAATTCAATTCTTAGGGAAAACAATCATGGTGATACTTCTTCTTCCCAGTCCCTAGCACCAGAAAAGGCTTGAATTCACTTTTAGTGCTAGCTTTCCCAAACAACCGGGCGAGTCATCGCTGTCATCTGCACAGCAAGAATGATGCAGGGTAGAAAGCTGGTTCTTGGCCAGGAAAAGATGTTTGTCTTCAGGATTATTGGGGGGAACAAGATGATCTTGTGTGTAAAATATGTATACACCGTTTCAGTCACACAAGGTCCTGGTTTATGGTTATGTTGTAAAATATGTGTACACACAAGGTCCTGGCTCATGGTTATGTTGTAAAATATGCATACACCGTTTCAATCACACAAGGTCCTGGCTCATGGTTATGTTGTAAAATATGTATGCACCATTTCAGTCACAGAAGGTCCTCATCCATGGTTATGTTGTAAAATATGTGTACACCATTTCAGTCACAGAAGGTCCTGGTTCATGGTTATGTTGTAAAATATGTGTACACCGTTTCAGTCACACAAGGTCCTGGTTCATGGTTATGTTGTAATATATGTGTACACCGTTTCAGTCACACAAGGTCCTGGTTCATGGTTATGTTGTAAAATATGTATGCACTGTTTCAGTCACAGAAGGTCCTGGTTCATGGTTATGTTGTAAAATATGTGTACACCATTTCAGTCACAGAAGGTCCTGGTTCATGGTTATGTTGTAAAATATGTATGCACTGTTTCAGTCACAGAAGGTCCTGGTTCATGGTTATGTTGTAATATATGTGTACACCATTTCAGTCACACAAGGTCCTGGTTCATGGTTATGTTGTAAAATATGTGTACACCGTTTCAGTCACACAAGGTCCTGGTTCATGGTTATGTTGTAAAATATGTGTACACCGTTTCAGTCACACAAGGTCCTGGTTCATGGTTATGTTGTAAAATATGTATGCACTGTTTCAGTCACAGAAGGTCCTGGTTCATGGTTATGTTGTAATATATGTGTACACCGTTTCAGTCACACAAGGTCCTGGTTCATGGTTATGTTGTAAAATATGTATGCACTGTTTCAGTCACAGAAGGTCCTGGTTCATGGTTATGTTGTAATATATGTGTACACCATTTCAGTCACACAAGGTCCTGGTTCATGGTTATGTTGTAAAATATGTATGCACTGTTTCAGTCACAGAAGGTCCTGGTTCATGGTTATGTTGTAAAATATGTGTACACCATTTCAGTCACACAAGGTCCTGGTTCATGGTTATGTTGTAAAATATGTGTACACCGTTTCAGTCACACAAGGTCCTGGTTCATGGTTATGTTGTAAAATATGTGTACACCGTTTCAGTCACAGAAGGTCCTCATTCATAGTTATGTTGTGAAATATGTGTACACCATTTCAGTCACACAAGGTCCTGGTTCATGGTTATGTTGTAAAATATGTATACACCGTTTCAGTCACAGAAGTTCCTGGTTCATGGTTATGTTGTAAAATATGTATGCACTGTTTCAGTCACACAAGGTCCTGGTTCATGGTTATGTTGTAAAATACGTATACACCGTTTCAGTCACACAAGGTCCTGGTTCATGGTTATGTTGTAGTAAAGTTAATTGACCCTTGCACACTTGGCCCATGCTTAGCAAAATCAAAGGATTCTTTGCTTATTTCTTGAAAAGTATTTACCCATCCCAGAGAAAAACCGAACCCAGAAAGAAGAAGGGCTGAGGAGATAGAATGGTTCAGACATCTGGGCAGAAGAGAGCAAAGATGCTGACCATGAGATGAGACATACTGCACTGAAATCCCACGGGAGACACCATGCCTAGAATGGACACTCCACCCTACCTGTACCATGACCATGGCCTGAAGACTCATGCCATCCTCAAAATGGGACAGATCTATGGGACACATGACTTGTGTGTTTAACTGAGCCATTTATGCATATTCTCAAAAACAGTGCTAATTGATCTGATTCTTCTTTGATTGAGAGATATGGGAACTGTGAAAGAAGTGCGTTTTGCAAACACACATTGTGAAGCACACCAGAAGAATGTGGTGAGATGTCATCTGGAACACATGCTCAGAACACAAACAGTTAATGCATAAATTTTCAGTTTTTGTGACTGCAGCTCTAAAAGGGGGACTTGTTTATTCAGAGCTCTGCAGAGAGAATGGCACAGCACCCAGGGGACAGACAATGCCAGGCACAAAACCCCGGTGCCTCGACATGTAAAAGGATGTTTTTCTGTGTGCTACAAATCCCACTTGAAAATATAATTAGAAGGAGAAAATGGCAAACTATTGCATTAACTGTAATTGAACAAAAGACCAGCAAGGCATGTGGGAGGCTGCAGGAGCCCGTGGGAGTTTCAGGATGCATGAGATCCTGCGAGTGACGTCTGAGTACTCTCATTTTATTTACATTGTCCCTCACGATTACTGTAGACTGGTGATCTGACTTGTAATTAATAGGAAAGCTAGCAAACACGAGCCAAAATACAGAGCACCCGACTAACCTCATCAGAACATTTTTGCTAATCTGATTAAGAGTAGGAGCCCAGGAAGGTGACTGAGAAGCAGCGCATTACTCCATGTCAGACAGGAAGCTGTCCTCCTCTCTGCCACAGCAGCCCTCATATATCCGCTATCTTTTAATGAGCTCCACTGATTTATTCAGTTCTGGTCTGCTCCCTCCCCCACTTTTCTACTGTGCAGGATGTAGATTAATTCAATGCTTAATTGTTTAGTAAATTCAATTTTCCACATTCAATTCTGCATAGCTTTAGCTAAGGTTCTTAAATCTTCAGCGGTGAGCCCCGAGCGCAGTGTTTGTGATCTGTGCCTACCTTTTTCATCACCATTTTTCTTCATCCACCACTTAATTCACCATGAAAAGATTTTCCTTGCTGGAAATTCTGATTCCGCTATGATCTGTGAGGCATTCCGATTCACTGCCTTCCCATTGTGTTGGGTCTTAGCTGGGCTCCTCTTTTCTCAGCCATAGCCACATTATACAGGCATTCATGCAAGAAACGTTGGATTCAACCTCAGTTTATCCAAATTTTGTGCAACCTATATGTTTAGATTTGTGTGTTCACCACAGGTAGAAGCCCACATTTTCCACCTAATGCCATTCTTCTGGCAACCAGAAGGTCCGTGCATACTGAATGCAATGCGGCTCTAGGAAAAGAAATCTAACTTTCCTGGTCCTTCCTTGAATTAGCATTGTGTATTAGCATTTCAAGAATGGTGTAGTCACATGAAACTAAGCATGGGGTTACCAAAACAGAACAGGAATTGTGGTTACTTCAGTTCATTAAGCATGATTAAAGTCCAAGTATCAGATAGAGCTTATGAACTTTTCCAGTATAAATACGTAAGGCAGCCCTAATCAGAGAGAACTACCCCCCCAAACCCATCTACCAAGGAATTTCAGTTATAATAACATATTTCTGTGACTAGATGAGTCACACCAAACAGTATTATTATTTTAAAATAAAATATGTGCATATGATTAGGTACATAAATCTGTGAAGTTGTGAGTTGCTTGGGGCCACGTGGAAAGTAAAGCTGACAGAATAAAACCAACAGTGCACTGCATTAGATGCACAGCAAATCCTAGTCATGGTTCTAAATTAGCCTCAAAGAAGCTTCTTTCCTCCGATGTATATACTTTCAGAATGAGTAAAGGCTGTGCTCTCACTTATTAGAAATCACTAAGACAAAGGCCAAACCTGAAGTCCAGTGGCCTCTTGGAGAACACTTCAGGAGGGTCTACCTTACTAATTCTTGCATATTTTCCCCCAGGGAATGTCCGAAACTGCTCACAAGGTTCTTAAGGGGATCAGTGACTCTAAAAGTTTAAGAATGACTGTCCTAGGAGGTATTTACGGGGCTAAACACAAAAGTCATAGAAGACTTCAGTGCTTTTACTAGGTCCAGCTCGCATAGCACTGACAGTGTCCTGCAGACGGGAAGCGGAAGGAGCTAAAAGCTTCGCTCCACCTGGAACTCCCTCTCAGTTACTGTATAAATATTATATATTACATGTAATTCCTCCCTTGATTTTCATCTCAAAAATGTGG
The DNA here is from genome assembly GCA_009823505.1 of Rhizomys pruinosus. Lineage (NCBI taxonomy): Eukaryota > Metazoa > Chordata > Mammalia > Rodentia > Spalacidae > Rhizomys > Rhizomys pruinosus. Next base: position 1,810,436 of record VZQC01000144.1, on the reverse strand, counting down.
TCTCAAAAAGCAGCAGTCTCGAATACTTGAAGCAAGCTATGGTTTCCCCGCCTTTTCCCCCTTTGACAGCTTGAGCACTTCCATATTTTCTTGTGCTTCTTAAGAATGAGCCAAAATAATCATTTGGTTTTTCTCTTATAAATTGTTTAGTGCATGATACGTTCTAGTTGGAGACTATTCTGCTGGCATCTCATGGTGAGGTAGCAGCAGCAGCCCCTCCTGTGGTAGATTCTTGCTGGACAAGGGCAGTAGCTCACTTTGCTCTGACTACTCTTTTAAGAGTGAAGAACAGGCCAGGTGTGGTAGCACAGACCTTTAATACCAGCACTTGGGAAGCAGAGGCAGGCAGTATCTCTATGAGTTCAAGGCCATCCTGGTCTACATAGAAAGTTCCAGGCTAGCTGGGGCTACAGGCAGGGAGACCCTGTCTCAAAAAGACCAGGAAAAAAAAAAAAAAGAGGGAAGAACCACCCATGGCTGAAGTTAGGCTGGAGTGCGTGCTGATGGAATGGGCTTGAATTACTGTTTATTACTGAACTACCACTATCTCAACAAACTGCACTTTCAAAAAGAACCTTTAATTTTTTGATATTTTGAGATATATTATTACCATTTACATTTTCATAGATAACTGCTTTCTCTAGTACAGTTTGAATTCACCTACACGCTTCCATATTTGTGTCCGTGGGTGTCTTCCTTGTCTTTTAACTTATATGCCAACCACCTGAGAAACCATCTCTATGCAAAGATGTTGACCTCATTCAATTTGCCCATGGTTAAACTTTCCCACAAAGACTCTTATTTATTCTTTTGTTTTATTTTGAGACAATGTCTCACTGTTGTATAAACCCAAGAACCAAGAACCATCTTCTCTCTCTCTCTCTCTCCACACACACACACACACACACACACACACATACACACACACTTCCTCCTCCTTTCAGTCATCATGCTTTGCTCAGTTTTACCACTAAAAGTAGTCAAATAAATCTCCAGCTTTATAAGAGTCGTGTCTCACTAAGGCTTGAGCTCCCTGAGGGTAGGAATGGACCTTCTTTGCTAACCTTTCCATGCAGAGTACCAGACATATAGCATTATGCTGGCACTCAGGAAATGATGCTGAATGAACTGCTCCCTACTGCCTACAGAAAACAATCTGAGTTCATTAACCTGATTCACAAAGCCTTCAGAGTCTACCTGGGGACCATTCCTCTCCTTGTTCCTTATACTTCAGCAAAAGCCAACTACCTGTGATCTGTGTAGGATGTTCTGGAGCTCACTGCTCCAAACTCATGCCCATCCTTCCCCTCTGCCTGTAATGGTCTGACCCGGGAACTATTTTATACTTACTATTTAAGGCAGAACTCAGATATTAGCTCCCCAAGAAAGCCTTCTTTGGTACATGCATGCTGTCCCCAGGACACATGAAGCTCTTCTCTCTGGAGCTCTTGAACCACCTCTTCAGCAACTCTGTCACTGCTCATTGCTTCGTGATGATCTGCTGTGCCTGACTACAATTCTATGCTATGAATACTTTGAAAAATCTCTTTTCATCCTTATATCTTCCATCCTAGGACATCGTTAGTAACATTATACATACAAATGTATTCTTTATTTTATTTTTAATTATGTGTATGTGGTATGTCAATGTGTGGGCATTTGAAAGTGAGTATAGATACCCACAGAGCCAGAGATACAGGTTGGTTGTGAGCACCTGACCTCAGTGCTGGGAACCAAACTGGGGTTTTCTGCAAGAACAGTATCCACTCTTAACTGATGGGCCATCTCTTCAGCCCTACAAATACATTTTTGAGAAAAGGAATAGACTGATTCTAGATGGGGGAATCTCTATGTTAATTTGTACCTGATATTATATCTCCTGTCACACATTACAAAACAACTATAAGATACTTGTAAAATCCAAATACACCTTGCATGCTTACCTTCACACAAACACACATTACTATAAAATATATTAGTATTTAGCTCCAACATACACAGCAAGGAAAGAAAGAAAGAAAATGCAGAATTAGGCAGATCCTTGTGTGAAATCTGGCTGTCCCACATGGGTTAGGCAAGTCACAGATCCTCCTCAAAACCTTAATGGCCTTAGCTGTAAAAAGAAATAAAAGTGTTCCCCTGGACAATTTGAATGGATGAAGGAGACAGGGAGGATGGGTGGGGAAGGAAGAGATGGTGGTGGGAGTGGACATGAGCAAAAGAAATGATATATATATTTAGGAAAATGTAAAAAATAAACTCATTATTCTTCAATAAAAAATCGGCTTTGAAAAGAATAAACCCATTATCTTGTACACTAAAAAGATTTACTTAAAAAAGAAACTCCAAAAATGCTCCCTAGCAGATACAGAATATGTAAGTTCCAAGCATGCAGTAGGCACTCAGTAAGTGGCAGCTACGACAACTCTTAGTGGAAGAATTCAGACCTAGAAAGCCCTGGGATATTGGCATACAGCTGTGCCCAGTTTATAGGCCTTCGGGATAGAATGGTCGATCTGTGATGGCTTCATGCACAGTTGAGCGTGCCTCGGGCTGTCTCCAAGCAGGTATGAGCTCAGAGAATGCAAATCTCACCTTGGAATAACATGACTTTACAGGTGCTTTGCATGTCCCACCTCATCAAGTTTAATTTGATATCTAATATTTATAAATCACTTTACACTATACAAATCCCTTTGACGTTTCTTCTCAACTCATCATTCATCATATCAGGATGATACCAAAATAATATTTACCGAACTAAAAATAAATCTTTCTTTAAACAACAGCGACAACTCCCCCCTACCGGTCTCATCCAAAAAATGGTCAATACTTGTGAGCCAGATGATCTTGACAGAGAAGAGGACCACTAGCAGCTATGAGGAAATCAATGAATCAATCAGTGATCAAAGTATGAGGGCAGTCCGCACCTGTCAACATGAGCTCTTTGGGAGCAGGCATTTGCTCTCAAATCACCATCGTGCCCTAGCAAAGAATCTCTTGTGACCTGAAAGGAAGCTGGCACATCTCAGAGGGCAGAAATTGAGTCCCCCGGATCAGAAGAGTAATCACTCCACGAGGGGCATGAGCCCATGTGCATGATGTTCCTGTGCACACTCCTTCACACTATACCCCCACACACACATACACACACACACACACACACACACACACACACAGCACACCACACTTCTTTCACTAAATGAAGATGAGTTGCTGAATAGTACCATCCCATGTCACCAGGAGAACCACAGGTAATTAACTCACCTCCCCACTGCCCACCTCTGTCCTAATGTCTGTCTCTTGTGACCCTTAAAAGTGCATAGTATTAGTTGGCATGATTCCTGATAAAACATTTAATGAATTATGTAATTCAAAGAAAGAGTCCAGAAATGGACAAGAGAAATGGGCAAGGAGAAGGACCCAAGGTGCATCAGTGACATGTTTTTATAGATGAAGATTTAGGGTCTGATCAGCTAACACACCCACTAATGTTCTTGAGGCTTCATTTACATCTGTCTGTGAGCCAACGCACACTGTACATAGTCACTCAATCCATTCAGCCACTGCCTATTGAACTCTTGCACTCAGCAGAAACAAGGAGGAACTCGCTCCTCTCAAACCATACTCCTTTTGAGTATACATCTTCCCAACTTAAAATACAGGTACCCCAGAAAATAGTGTATACTTCTTCAAAGTCATTTTTAAAATCCCTTTCAATCATTAAGCAAAATAAATTTAACCACACCAAGATTAGCCATATGTACTGTTTTGTCTTTTTTAACTGATTCTTAACCTTTTAAGCTCCTAGGTGTTTTGAAATGTCAAAATACTCACAAATTAATAATTCAGTATGCACAGGTGCTGTAGAGTCAAGGGCCATATTAAAATGTTTGGGAAAATGTTCTGAATATGGAACAGAATGTTGAAAGTACATCCAGGTTCACACATCCTGCTGAAAATCAATGAAGTTGCAGGAGACAGACCCTAATGGTGGCCTACTCTCACCTTCCACAGAAGGCTGGCTTTATTTTGCTATATGTGTGTATGCCTGCTTTTGTATATATGCACCATGTGCATGCAGTGCCCTTTGAGGCCAGAAGAGGTTTTTAGATGCCCTAGAACTGGAATTACAGGCAACTGTAAGCTGCCTGATGCAGATGCTCAGAACCAAAGCCCAGTCTTCTCTAAGAGCAGCCAGAACTCTTAACTGCTTGTGGGCCATCTCTCCAGTCCCAAAGGCTGGCTTTTTTTGTAGACCAGACTAGCCTTGAACTCACAGAGATCCGCCTGCCTCTGCCTCCTGAGGGCTAGGATTAAAGGCATGCATCACCACACCCGGCACTTTTTGGTGTTTTTGACACAGGTTCTCCCTGTAGCCCCAGCTAGCCTGGAACTCGCTTCGTAGACCAGGCTGGAACTCAGAGTTAAGGATTAAAGGCGTGATCCACCACACCCAGCAAGGTTGGTTTTTTAAAAAGTACATATTTTTTATTGATTCTTTGAGAATTTCAGATAATGTGCTTAGATTATACACAGACACCCCCCTTTCAACCCACACCTCCACCCTACTATCTGCCCTGACATCATGTCCTCTATTAGTATTTTTCTTCTTGGAGAGGCCTGCTGGCCACATACCTTTAATCTCAGCACTCAGGAGGCATTGGCAGGTGGATCTCTGTGAGTTCAAAGGCAGCCTGGTCTACATTTGTTTTTCTGGAAATGCTTGCAATTCTCTTCTTTGGATTTCTGTGACTTTCTACTACTTGCTCTTCCAACACTCTGACCCTCTTTGTTTCTAACCTCATCTGGATTTGGTTCACTGTGAGTTCAAGGCCAGCCTGGTCTACATAATGAGTTCCAGGACATCTGGGGCTACAGGGAGACCCTGTCTCAAAAAGACCAAAACAACAACAACAACAACAACAACAAAATAAGAGTGCCTCTGTACACTTGACCCCACCGTCATCACAAACTACCCTCCTGTTTCTCATACCCTTTTCTTCCCTCTCCCATTCCCTTACCTGCCCCAAATCCATGGGTCAATCAGTTTCTTATTAAGCCCCTATTTGATTCTGGAATAAAAAGGGCTTATACTTCACATTAGAGACTCCAGGGTTAATTTTGGTGACTAGAACAGATGATAAATTTGAGGTAAGTTGCTGCATCCTCTCTCCTGGTCCATGGCTCTCACCAAGACCCCACACATCCTGTACTGACAGCCCCAGACCTCCTTTGCCACTGTGAGCTTTCAATCTAGATAGATACCTGGCTGGCTGTCCAGTGACTCCTTAGTCAGTACTCACTACATTGGTGCTGCTGGCTGGTATTCTTATGAACAGCCTAAGTGTGAAACCTTAACAGCTAAGCAACTCTGCTGTGTTGCCGCTACGCACACATGATGTATGTGTTATCTATCATTGTATGTGACAATGTGTAGTAGTAGTGGGTCAGTTGTGGAAACAAAGGCAGCATCTGTCAATTGAGTTTTGTCATCCAGTTTTCATCTGCCACAATAATACCTATAAAACTGATGATATTTTTTTCGAGCATTAACTCTCTGACTGCTGTGTAGCGAGGCATGCAGGGAAGAATTCTTGTGCTTTTTCTGTGTTTGGTGAAAATTCTCCAAAGAGTAATTTCATCTTTCAATGAAAAGTTTTCTATTCAGTGACTGCATGAGTTCCAGGAATCACTGAAGCCCATGGGCACTTGACACAAAGGAACATGTGTGTGTACACTCAACAAGCAATGCACTTCTACCATGTGCATGAAACACAAGACAAAAAGAACATGGAAAATGGATTTCAATGTTTTAAATTACAAAGTGATGGAATTCAAAGCAGCTTGGCCATCAGACAGACAGTGCTTAACATATGGCATACTCCAAGACAAACACCCACACTTTGGTCTCTTCTCAGTACTTGAGGCCCTGGCCTCTGACTAGCCAGCACTATGCATCTCTTGCTCAATGCTTCTTAAAAATCCTGCTTTCCCACTATCTGGAATACTTTCAGATCTCTATTATGACATTTTCACTACTATTAGCTCACAGAGTTGAGTTAACCCACCTAAGAATTTAAAGATCAACAATGCAAAGGAAAAATCCATGGATGAGGTTACACCCAATATATTCCAAAAGCATTCCTGATAAGTTCCCACAATGATGAGAGATTTTTGTGTGATTTTTCTACTTTAAGAATACATGAGAGGGGCCAGGCGTGGTGGTGCACGCCTTTAATCCTAGCACTTGGGAGGCAGAGGCAGGAGGATCTTTGTGAGTTCAAGACCAGCCTGGTCTACAGAGTGAGTTCCAGGACAGCTGGGGCTACAGGGAGACCCTGTCTCGAAAAGACCAAAAAAAAAAAATAATAATAATAATTAAAAAAAAATATAAAGTGACCTTGAAAGCTAACCTATTACTTATTAACTGTCAGAAACTTCTTAGTCTTTCTTCCTTCCTATTTACCTCTTCCTTCTCTGGTTCCCTTCCTCCTTCCCTCCATTTCACAGGGTTTTACTCTATAGCCTGGCTGGCTTGGAATTCATAGTCCTCTTGCCTCAATCTCCAAGCACTGTGATTACAAGATGTGCCACTATGCCAGGCTTCAGTTAATGTCTACTATACTGTGTAAGACCTCATTTTAGGAAGACAGGTACCTTAGTAATAAGATATTAGAAAATCTATTCTGGGGGCTGGAGAGATAGCCAAGTGGTTAAAAGCACCGACTGCTCTTGCAGAGGACCCAGGTTCAATCCCCAGCACCCACATGGCAGCCAAGAACCATCTGTAACTCCAATTCCAGGAGAACTCCAGTTCCAGGGGAATCCGAGACCCTCTTCTGATCTCCGCGGCATTGCACAACACGGGT